>VYXB01000434.1:43909-121604 GCA_013397135.1 Pachyramphus minor
ATATATCTATATAGATATATCTAGAATAAATAGAATAGAGATAGAATATATAGATAGATCTATATCCATATAAATAGAATAGAGATAGAATAAATAGAGATATAAATAGAATATATATAATAGACATATAAATAGAATAGACATATAAATAGAATATATATAGATACATCTCTATAGAGAGAGTAAATAGATTATAGATATAAATAGAATATAAATACAGATATAAAAGAACATATAAAAAGTATAGATCTATTATAGATCTATATTATACTATAGACATAAATAGAATAGATACCATGGGGGTGTGTACACTGTGTGTGTGCTTTTTTTATCCTCTGCATTTCATTTAAAATTAAATCATGGAATGCTTTGGGTTGGAAGGGATCTTAGAGATCACCCAGTGCCACCCCCTGCCATGGGCAGGGACAGCTTCCACCAGCCCAACTTGCTCCAACCTGGCCTTGGGCACTTCCAGGGATCTCTGACAGTGAATTCCTGCAGTCTGACAAAATCATGGTATGAACCAGAGAGAGAACTGAAAGTGCCATAAACCCAACAGTTTTCATTGATGTTCTTTGCTGGTTCCACAGAAAAAAAGACCTTAAAAAAACCACATAAAGGCTTCTAAAAAAATAAAATAAAAATCAATCAGACCTGAATAATACCTGCAGAATATAAATTACTGCAGATGGACTTGAGAAAGGCCAATCCAATTGTTGTTCCCTCAAAGTCAATGCCCCTGGAAAGGAGAAGGAAGCAGAGTGGGGTCAGTGATGTGACCAGGATGAAGATTGAAGTCAAGTCTTTTCTGACCAGGCTCAAGGTTTAAGGATTCCCAGCTCTGGTTTGCATCCCAGACCTACTACAGTATATAAGGACATCTTGGATATGATATATTATGTATTAGATAAATAATATATATCTCAACTATCATTATTGTAATAGAATATACAATAATATAACTATAATGGTAATATATTAGAATATACAATAGTATACCTATATGTATATTATATATAATTTATATTGTTTATTATATATTATATAATAAATATAAAATAAAAATACAAAAGAAGGGGGATATTAAAAATACTTTTTTCTTTTTCTGCTCCAGGAAAAAAATAAGGGGATGTAAAAAAAAAGAGAGAGAACTTGCATGTTAATTTTTGCCCTAAGTGGTGTTGGAACAACAAAATCCAGGCCAGTTATAGGGACTGCCTGTGGCTGGGGGCCAATTTTCAAGGAATAAATGGGTTTGGGAATGGCAAGAGCCCAGGGAGGGGCACCCACGTGATGAGCTGAGCGTTGTCGTTCCTCTTCCTCTTCAGCAGCTCCGAGCGGCGCCATTTGGCGAAGGTGTCCAGGGTGAATCCCGCGTTCCTGCTCAGGGCTCGCTTGTCCCCGTCCGTCCACACTTCCAGGCCCACTAAAGCCACGTGGATATTTATGGCCTTATAAACCTGCAGGCAGAGGCTGCATTCAAAAAATTCAGGCACGACAAAGACTCCGAACCGAACCCGGTGCCATCGTCGGCTTGAGGATTTTCCACCCACACATTTAAATCAGCTTTTAAAATGCTGGGAAATTCCAGCCATCCTGGGAGAAGCCTGGCTTGCTAAAGACACCCAGGATCAATTTATTCTTTTTGAAGGATTTCAGTCAATCACTTCAACAAGTGAGAAAGTTCAGTATGAACCTTCCTTTATAAAAATCTCATGTCCGAAGGCAAAGAATGGGATCATAAGGACACAAGTGTTAAATTTGCTTCTTAAATTACAATGCAGCTGAGTTTTCATCCTACATAAAATAAGGAAAGTAGAAAAAAATTGCATTTCAATGTCTTTGGTTTGCTCCTACCGTGTTGATGTAGTTGACTATTCCAAATATCCTCTGTCTGATAGTTTTAACGTCTTTATCAAACTTCTTGTACTAAAATGTAAACACAGAACATCAGGAAAAAGGAGAAGGGAAAAAGGATTTATCAGAAAATCAATATCCCACAGAAGACTATGCTGCAAACCACCCCAGGCCTGGGCTACTTGATGAGAAATTCTCTTTTTGATGTAGTATTTTAATAAATAATGTGTTTCAGGATGTGTATTAAAGTGCAGGGTGTAGAGAAAAGCTTGGACACGATGATCCTTGTGTGTGGATTTTTAGGCACCTTAAGGTGTTTTCTGGATTCTCATCACCTCCAGGTGGGATTTTGAAAACAAATATACTTTAGGAAACTTTTTTCCCACCCAAGGTCAATAGTAAAGCAAAGTAGTTGTATAGGAGCCCAGGGATACAAGCAATACCTATCCTGGGAAATAACAATTCCAGTACTCACCAGAGTGTTGTCTGCAACTATGTAGAGTTCCAGGTATTTTTTTGCTTTCAGATACTCTTTCATCTAAAGAAATAATAGATTTAAATGACCTGTTACAGTCTCAGTCTTTGCAACTTCAAACTTTTCATGTTTTTGAAAGATGAGAAGCAGGTTAGATGTTAAAATTATTAAGATTACAAGAGATCAGCTTGGATGTTGATGATATTTAGGTGTGTCAAGGTGCACGTGGGCACCTGGTTGGTTCAGGCAGGAGGGTTTAACTCGGGGGGTGACTCTGAAATCTCAGGTCTGGAAGATTTTGCCCTGACTCTTTAAAATCTGAGGGTGCTTCACAGCCTGCAACCAGCAGGCAAAGAGGGATTCGTGTTGTTTGGGGTCCTCCTCTGGTGCAAATTCAAGTTTTGCCCTGTTCTGGCTGTGTTTAACCCTGTCCTTACCTCTGGGCTGTTGCTGGATTTGAAGATGTCGTTGATGGGGTCGTCGGAATCCTGTTCCCAGGTGTTGTTGATGAGGCCACAGGTTTTGAGGGGCTCTTGGTTCAGTGCCTCGTATTTATAAACCGCGTGTTCTGCTCGGTCTGAGGCTCTCAAGGGCTCAATGAGGTACCTCTGGCCACGGGTCTCAAAATAGCCTCTGGAAAAGGGGTTGGACTGTGATTTTTTTTTGACTCAAGAGAACAACAGCATCTCTAGGGTGTTTATCCCAGGCATGTGCACTGCTGGAATATTCTGGCAGCCTTCAGACAGCGTAAATGTAAATCAGAAATTAAAGCTGCTGAGTCACTTGGAAGATTTGGGTGGTCAGTGAAGGCTCTGAGGAGGAGACTGTCAGTAAAAAGAAGCTGGTGTAGGAATTAATTTGATTTCAATTGCTGGGGTTTGTGCTAACAGAGGGGGTTGAAAAGTGAATTTTGGTTCAGTGAGGAATTCAAAGGTGTTTTTACCCTTAGTTGAGATGAAAAGCTGAAATACTGTAAAGCATTGAGGAACTTTTTCCCCCTTTTTTCCCTGCTTCTTTAGTAAACTGGTTTCCTTGTCAGCATGAATAAAAGGTCACATGACTTATTTCCATCCTGGTTCTTTTTATATGGAAAATTTATCCCAGAACATTCATACTGTGCCTTTGGGAACCAAAGCTCCCCTTACCTGAGACCTTGACAGGTACTGATGCTCACTGTGGACTCAGCATCATCCTGAACGTGGCCTTCATAGAAACAGTGATCCTGGAAAAGAAAAATCCAGTGTCACACTGGGCCTTGTCCCACTGACCCAACTGGCCTGGATCCAGTGATTTCACAAGACAAACTACAATGAACTGCATTGGCTGAAATCTCCTTAATAAAAAATGATTCCATAAACATTATTTTTATCCTTCAACACGGAGTGACCCAAATTGTGACCAACCAATCGTGGTGGGATCTGGTCAATACACATGAGCACATAAAAATAAGAATATGGACACTCACTGCTCCAAATTAAGCACAAACTGCTGAATTAAAGTCCACACCAAATGATTTTATTGTGGCCAAATTTCAAGGAAACACTGTTAACCCAGCATTTAAATGCATTAACATATTATGTTAAATATATGATTAGGGGAAAGAGTTCTGTGACTTAATTGGCTTAAGGATCTAGGATTTACATTTTTGTGTTTAAAGATACTTCAAATTCGTGGAGGGATTATGGAAAATTTAACCTGTAGCATTTTCCTGAAGGGATTTCTTAAGAACATGGACCCAAACCTTCCTGCCTTGTGCCTTTTGTTTGCTCCTGGATCTTTGCTTTCACTTTATCATTTATTTGTCTTCCTTCTACCACAGGTGCCAACTTTCTTACAGGGACAAAGAGATCCACAGAGGGAAAATTACTGAGGGGGAAAGTGGAGCATTTAAGAGAAAAATAGGAATTCCCTGTTCAGCACAGGTAGGTCTGACTGAGTTTGTCTTTATCCAGGTTTAGGGAGTGAAAGTAATTGGAGCAATGAGAAATGGCTTTTTTTGTTCTCCCAGAAAAACCCAACCCAGAAGTCTTTATGCACACTTATTTCACTCAAGATCCTCCTGTTCCTGCTAAAGAAGAAAACCAGGCTTTGTATTCCAAATCCTGTGTGTTCAAACACGTGGAATGAGCTGGGACAAGGAGCTTCAGGTGGAAGAGCTGCCCGAGGAGCGCAGAGTTAATTAAAAAATGCTTTCTGTGGTGACTCCCTTTGTGTCAGGATGGAAGAACTGATTTGTCACGGCCCAGAGAAAGCACCTGGAGTGACCTGAGTGCATCTGCTGAGCGGGGGTGGGAACGTGAGCCCGGAGGAAATGGGGCTTTATCCGAACGTCTGATCTCACCGGGACAGGGGTGGAAACCAGGAGCGAGGTCAGGAGGGCACAGCAGGGAGTTGAAAGCAGTGGGATGGCCCTGGCTCCACTCCCTGTCCTGCCAGAAGGGAGAGGTTTGACTCACAGGCTGTTCATCATCACTAAGGGGAGAGGTGGCGTCTTCCCGTGGGGCTGATTCCTGATGGGAACAAATCGGGCTCAGCTCTGCCCAGGCCACAGGTCCCATTTCCACAGAATATTCCGAGTTGGAAGGGACCCACCAGGATCATCGAGTCCAACTCTTCAGGGAATGGCCCAAATCACCCAGAAAAATACCACCAGGGTATTATTTATGTCCTCACTCTTCCCTGAATCCAAGAACACCATAAATCTGTGTATCTTCCCTGTCCCTTCAGGCACATCCTACATTACAGGCTTAGAAGCTTGATTTAAAATCTTTCCTCTAATCTCCTATTATTTCATAGCCCCAGGAGTCATCATATGGACCTCAAACTTGTAAATGTAAGGAAAAAAAGCCTTCCTTTATTACCTTGATCTGAGGACTTGTTGTTATTTGTCGACCGTCATCCGAATAAACGGTTTCAGTGTAATCTCGGCCTAAAAGATCCCTGCAAAGAGCCAACCAAGGGCAGTTATTACTCCAAAGAAATTGTAGCCATGTAGAAATGAGGTGATTACACAACACACCAAGTATGTGGGGAATTCAAACAATTACTCAGGTTATTATTAGTATTGAAAAACCTCGGCAAGCAAAGCTGCGGGGTGGGGAATTCTGCCTGTCCCTAGTCCTTCCTCAAACAAAGGGACACTTCTGCAGAAGAAGGCAATCAAAGTCCACTTATTTCATTGCTCTGAACTGATCTCCCAGCAGATCTGAATGCAAATGTATAATTAGATATTGACCCTTTTTCTGGTCTTTTATGCATCTGACTGAAATCAGCAGCAAAGCAAATCTACGTCACTTCTGTTTGGGCAACTGCCCCAAACTGCCACAATCCCACTTCTCTTCAAAGAAAAGGGATTTAGTACATTATATTTTCTCTCCCCCACAGTCCAAATATTTAGATTAGATTAAAACAGGGGCAAGTAGTTAATTACAGTCTATATTTAACATGAATTGATTATAGCACTATTGTATTTACACAGGCTTTTGAAAAGTACTTATTAATGCAGACTTGTCTGATTGTGTGTTCAATACTCTGGTGGAGCCAGAAAATCCCAGCTGGGCTTTATTTTGTGCTGTTCTGTACAATTTTGGGCTTCTCCTTGTGTTCTTTGTTGCCTGACAAATCCCCTGCCCCTCTGTACCCTCTGCATGGCCTCTTTCCATGCCTCTTTCTGCAGCCAAGGAGGAGAACTCTCCCCATTTTCCACTTCCAGGAAGCACTTTATCAATGCCAGGATATATGAGATTACTCCAACAGCAGTAGTCTTAAGGTAAATATCTCCATCTATCTATCTAATATATAGATATTTAAATATAGAAGCACAGAATGATTCACATCCAACATCAACAAACCTGTCATAGAATCCCAGAGTGGTTTGGGTTGGAAGGGACCTTAAAGATCAATTAATTCCACCCCCTGCCACAGGCAGAGACACCTCCCACTAGCTCAGGTTGCTCCAACCCGGCCTTGGACACTTCCAGGGATGGAGCAGCCACAGCTTCTCTGGGAATTCCATCCCAGCCCCTCCCCAGCCTCGCAGGGAGGAATTCCATCCCAGTATCTGATTTAAACTGCTCTCTCTCAGTTTAAAACCATTCCCCCTTGTCCTGTCAGTGCATGCTACAGGTTTAGAGCCCACTGACTATTCATGGTGACAGAAAACTTGTGGAATGCCATAAAAGCATTAAACATTCCAGGATTTGGCCATTTAGGAAACAAATGGGAGAGCAGAGGGACAGGCAAGTCACTCCACCATGGCAGTGCCTCGTGTCCAAGTCCTTATTTCACATTACCAAACAGTGCCATGATGCTTCTCTCCCTTTTTTTTCTTTCACTGCCATTGGAATAAGTTGTTTTTACCGAAATACCTCTGTTTTACAGGGGCCTAAATCCTGTTTTTTTGTATCCTGAACACCCCACAGTCATTCAGAGGCAGGAAAAACACCCAAGGAAACAGTTGAACTGAACCTACTTATTTTTTTGTAGCTGCAGGACGACTTCCTGGCCATTGGCTTTGATTCCATACTCCACTGTGTCAACATATTTGGTCTGTAAACAGATTGAAGTGTTAGAATATGGACTGCTACAACTTCTGGCCTTATTGACCTGCCAGCCCAGTTCTTTTCCTCCTCTTCCCACCAAAAACAAGTGCTCTGGCAGTAACAGGATAAGCAGGAGGTCACTCTGTCCCGTATTTTTTTAATTAGAGGAAGAAATTCCACTTTGCAAATTCATTTCTACCATCATGTTTAGAGAAGTGCTGGAGTGGATGCTTAGGTTTAAACACTTTCATAACACCCTCTGGAAGTGCCTAAAACCATCATTGCTTTTAAGCTTTTGATTCAATTTGCTTCAAAATAAATTGGCAGGAGGTTCTTAAAGATTTGAACGGTGTCAAAACCAAGAGCTCTGCAGAGATTCAGGTCCAAAAAGACCCAGTGATGGTCACTGCCCATGCCCCACCTCACAGCTGCTCTTCACTTCTCCAGGCTTGGCATCACTTCTCCAGGTTTTCTCTTTCATTTCCTTTTGGAAGAGCAACTATCTGGCTCCAAATTCCCTTCCCCTTGAAAACCAAGGATATTCTGACTCCAGCAACCCTTCCCCACCTCCCAGGAACACACCAACATCTCCCCTTTGATACCTGAGTGTTTCTTCCTGCGCTCCTTTTATGCGCCGAGTGCAATTTCCGTGGATAAACGACTTCATAGCTCTCAACTCCAGGTACCTCCCTGCTCGTGCTCCCTGGGGACAAACAGATGGATATTTAGGAAAACACAGCATTAACTCATTGAACACCTTATTTCATGTCTCTCAAAGCTGATTCCTGGGGGCTGTTGCACCACTCGTTGTGCCTCGTGCTCAGGGGTCCGTTGTGACCCGACACCGGGGGTTTGTTCCGAGGTGGATTTTGGATGAATTGATCCATCTGGCTATTTCCAGGTGTCCAGATATTCCCCTCTGGGCTTCTCTCCCCAGCTCTGAGCAGTTCAGGTCCCAACATGCCAGACCAGCTATGCAAGTGCAGCCTTTGCCTCTGCACTTTGCAGGTGACACGGATTAATTTAGAAAGCTCTGTGAAATCCTGGGGGATCTCCAAACCTCATCACATGATGTGCAAGTCCAGACTGCCTGGAGATCAGCAAATAAACTTACACAATGCACAGGTTTGGGTTTCAGCTTTGGAAAGCTTTCCCCCATAAATAATTGTGACAGGACTTGATAATGGAGACACTTTCACCTGTTTAATTGGATGGAGGGAGGTACAAAGTTGTGACAGCAGAAGGATTAGAGGAGGTGTTTGAGCAAAGCCAGGTAAAATAATGGGAGATTGCACTAAAGTAGGAAAATTTTGAAGCTGGTAAGGTGATTTCTTAACTCCCATAACCCTTTTTTGTGGTCTTTAAGGCATGTTGTGTGTCTGCAGTGGCTGTAAAGAGCTTGGGGAGGGAATACAGAGCTGAGAAAAAGTGTTTCTTTTTGTTTTCTGCTCTGAACCCAAATAAATCTTGACCAAAGATAATTGGGGGCACGACTTACAGGGCTGGGCAGCACATAGAATTTAATTATGGTATCACAGAAGTTCATTAGAGCATCTGGTGTCCAGGTTTTTGGGAAAACAGGGTTGGATGTGTTGGTTTCCAACAGCAGGTTTTAGATGCCCCTGAACTCTTTAATCTCCTACAAAAGGGCATTTTGTGTGAATTGGGAAATTCTTGAGGCCTCAGAGCACAAGAGCCTGTATTTGAATACAAAAGCACCCCCAAACAAACCTAACCCCCCAAAAAAACAACAAAAGCCCACAAAATCCCAAGGGAAGGACACACCTCCCATTTAATTCCCTGCCAGGTTTTCCCAGGAGTGGGGCACCCAGTGCCTGTAATTTGCCTGGAACAACAGAGCACATCCTCATTGCAAATTGTCCCAGTCCAATACACAGATTCCTTCTTTACACCTGGTTTATTGGATTCAACCCTTTCCAAAAGTCAGTGCAGAATAAACTGGGTGTTATCTGGATAAAGCTGGTGGTGTGAAGGTGGAGAAGTGACCTCCCAGCAGCTGAGCTCTTACAGGAGCCCAGGAGCTCCCTGGGCACGTGCTCGGAGCAAATACCAAGTGTAACTTTACTCCTGCAACTCACAGTCATCTTTTATATTTTATTTTAAGCAGCTAATTACATTGATTTTTTTTTAAAATTGTGGTTTTCAGACTTGAGTTTTTCCACAACCACAAAGGGTGTTCTTATGTAGCAATCACAGTGATATTTTATCTCTCTGTTCACACCCTTTGTCCAAGTCCAGCCCAGAGAGTTCAAGTTTAAGTGGGATTTAAAGGAAGGCTCAGGACTAAACTTATCCCTTTCCTGCAGACAAACAGCTTTTCGAGGAAAACTCTGTTAGTTTTGGCCTGGAACAAATGGTTTCTTAGAGGGAGTTTAAATCAGTGTATTGTCTTTGTCTGCCTTCAGGCACTGTCTGGAGTCAAGAGGTTTAAGGAGGAAAGAAATTCCTTGGGCCTGGTGCTATATAATAAGGAAGAAATAATTATGTCCTTTTCCAAGTGCCTAAACTAAAAGTCATTAGTGAGGAATCCACAGGCAACAAAGAAAAAAAAAGATATAACACCTTAAATATTGTGCAGATTTCCAGATATTCTGTGCAAATAATCCAAACTTAGATACCTGCCTGAGTATAAATTACACATTTAATTGTGTATTTAAAACCTGTCCATGCCTGTGCCTGCCAAGCCCTGGAAAAAAAAATCTGTTCCCTGTTGAATTGAAAGGAACAATTGAAAGGCAAAAAGTGGGATCTGCTCAGGGGAAGTCATGGGAATACCCATAACCTGAAGTGCCACAGGATAATAAGGGGGTTAAATGTTTTAGTTGGGGTAATGTTGTTATTTGGATTCAAGGAGGAATCTTTTCTGGCCAAAATTTGGGATGCAATGGGATAAATTGGCCTCTCACTTGCAGGGCAAGTACTTTCTGAAGTGGCTCCCAGAACTAACTGGTTCTGGGGTTTTAGGCAATTTCTGGCCACTTTTCAAGCAAGTAAATAAATCTCTAACTAAAGAATTAGATATAATTAATTTGAACTCAAAGAGGAAAAACCCCAAACATCCCCAACTCCAGCCCCACCAACGGCTTCGATTCCCGTTCTTCCGTATTATCTCCCTGTTAATAATTAAAAATTCATACAGAGTTATGCACCCAGAAAGGATTAAAACAAAAAAAAAAAACCAAAAAGTGCTGTACCTTGGTGGAGAAAATACAGGAGAAGGGTAGAAAGAAGGAATGTTCTCATGCTGCCAGCTGTGCTGGTGTCCGTGCTCCGGGAATGTCGTGTTCCCAGGGCTGGGCTGTGAGGGAGAGGGAGCGACTGGCTGAGCTTTATTCTCCTTCCTATATGAGGAAGTGTTTGCTGAAGGTGTTGCACAACACCCAAGTCACGGAGTGTTACAGCCAGTGGAAGTTCCTGCTGGTTGGTTCGTGTCCCACGAGCCGGGATATGGATGGATGGCTTGGAGTCCAGTTCCCTCGGCCTGTGGGTTGGGAGAAAGGAAATCACATCTATCAACAAATAAATACGGAAATTGGAGCAGTCATGGAATTAGAGAGTGGTGGGGAGGGTCCTAATTTTATCTGTTTGTAATTTAACTGCAATAAAACCACCGGTGGCTCAAGGAATGGGGGAGTTTTGGAGAGGTTTAGGGTGAGAAAGGAACACAGGGCCGTGCTTCAGTTCTTGGTAATTCCCAATTTCTCTGTATCTGTGAATCATATCCCCAGTGCAAACACTGAGCAGAGCATTTTCTGCCCCTTTAATCCCTCTTAGTAATGTTTGCTTGAAGTTCATGTGATAAGGGCTGAATAAAGGAGGCAGAGCAGTGAGCAATCAGGTGATATCTGGGAAATAATATTCCAAAAAATCTCTGCTGGAAAAGGAGCCCATTGGCTTAGTCAGCTGTAATAAAGTGGTAATAAAGCTGCTGAAGGCCACAGGTGTCAACATAGAGCTGCTTTATAGAAGTTGAATTTTTTATAGGTTAAAATAAGTGTTACAGAGTGCATGGAACTAAAACTGTGCTGTATATAAATCTATATTCATATATCAAAGCAAAATATATATTTATATATCCAGTGTATTATATATATTCATTTTATATATTTATATATTCATATCTATAAATACAGTATTATATATTCATATGTTAAGTCTGTTTTATATATATTATGTTTATTTATAAATATGTAAATATATCCATCTAAATCTGCAGGACAACTGTACCTAAGGAGAATTTTACTGCCATAACTAATGTAAGTTTATACATAATATAAGTGCTATTAAATAGTCATTTCTCTCTCAGGTATGTGTTGAAAAGCTCTGATTTTTGGAACATTTTTAATTCAGACTTTCCCCTTAGGTTTTGCTGCATCTCCAGCCATTCTGGGGCAGATTGGGAGCTGCAAATAAGCTCTGAGCTTTTATTAAGGGCAAATTGGGCTAATTAATAACAATTTATGTTCAGGGCTGATTGCAGGAACCAACTTAGGTGTAGAACTGGCACGGGAATGGTGAAACTGGATTCTAAGAGTCTCTGTGTCTGGATTTTGTTTAGACATTTACAGTGAGGCAAAGTGGGTTTAAAATGGGTGTAAAATGGTGCTGAGCAGAGGCAGGAGAGTCTCTGCAAGTGTCTGAGAGCCCCTGGAGGGGATTTATGGCAGGGAGAGGAAAAGGGCACCTGATGGTGCCCTCAAAGCTCTTCTGTGCTGCAGGAGGGAACCAGGAGCTCTGGGGAGCTGCATCAGCACTGTCACAACGTGGGGTAAGAACAGGGATAGAATCCTGGAATGGTTTGGGTTGGAAGGGACCTTAAATCTCACCTCATTCCCAAACCCCTGCTACAGGCAGGGACACATCCCACCACCCCAGGTTGCTCCACCCTGGCCTTGCACACTTCCAGGAATGGGGCAACCACAGCTTCTCTGGGAATTCCTTCTCATCCCTTCCCCACCCTTCCAGGGAAGAATCCCTTCCCTGTGTCCCATCCAACCCTCCTCTCTCTGTTTGAAGCCATTCCCCCTTGTCCTGGCCCTCCTGGCTCTGGTTTCCCACCTGCTGCTGTAACAACACCAGTTCCAGTGATCCCATGGACCTTCTGTCTCCTCCTTGGGAGCCACCTGAGACTCCTGGGACAGGAATCCTTGTTGGGAGCAGCTTCTTTGGGACAGCAGAGCTTGGAGACAGTCACACACCTCCCCCCAGACAGTGTCATCATCCCAGGTTATGAAAGAGGCCTCCAGGCAAAGAATTCAGGAAGGTTTGGACATAACCCTGCCAAGGTGCTCCTTGGAGTTGCTCAGAACCAGAGAGGAGGGTTTTTAGTTGTGTCAAGAGAAAGCTCAGTCTAAAAGGTGGAGAATTTAGTGTTTCAAATGCTCTATGGATGGAAATGAGCTGGGCATTCTTGGACTGCATCTTTGCCTTAATTAAGAAAAATAACTATGGGCAACTGGTTTTCAAAACAAGTGGCTGCTCTCCAAGCTTTTATCTCAGCTCGTTCTCTCTGCATGACGCACTTGAAAATTATGAGCTGACCCCCCCACAATCTCCTCAACTAATGCTCTGAATAAACTCTGCTTTTGAGCAGGAGAGGAGGGAGAGTTACTGTGTGAATAGACACAACAGCCCAACAAAGAGCTGGCAGGAAGGAGGGAATGTGATGTGATGTGGTCTTGGGTAGACTTGAAAGGGAATTGGATGTAATTTCCTTTTGTGACTTGAGAAGCATTTGATGTTCCTGCCCTTGCTTCAGTGACTCTGTAATAATCTGATTGCAGCTTCTTCCCCTGGAGGTGGTCAGAGAGTCTGGGAGGCCTCAGATGGCAGAAAAGCTGCTTTGAACTTTTTGAAACCCCCAAACAATTGTGCCAAGTCCAAGTGAGCAGTTTTCATGCTCATGGGGGGTAAAACTGGACAACAAGTTTGTCTCAACATTTAGTAACTGGAATATTGGTGGTTTTAAGCCAAGTTGTGATGGTTTAGACACACAAGTGTTCTTTGCTTAATTAAAAGAGGGAAGGAGAAAAGGGTGAAATTCCCCCCTGCACTGAGGGTCTGCACAAATCCTGCCTGTGTGAGAATAAACTGAGTGTTAGAAGGAAAGTGATGGTTTTACGTGAAGCACTGAACAGAGCTCAGGAAAAACCCAGGGTTCCAATCCCTTTTCTGCTTCTGCCTTGTCCTGAAGTTCACTTTGAACCAGGTTTGCAGAGGGATTAAAGCACCTGCCAGGGATTTTCAGGAGTGTTTACCAGTGTAGGTGTCTTTTCCCCTGCACTTCAATAGGTGCATGTTCAGCCACGCCATGAAGGACACCCCTGTAAGCCCTGCAGGGATGAGCAATTCAGAGAGATGATTTTATTCTGTCCTGTGTGTCAGTTTGTTCCCTCCTGTTACCCCCCTGACCCCAGGCCAGGCTCAGCAAACAGCTCAGCAGCTCTGCCCCAGTGCCGTGGCCACATCCTCTTCCTCTGGGAGCAAGTTCAGGGAAAGACTGTGCTGTTTCACAGCCCAGCCACGGGGCTGTTGCTTCACTCCACAGTCACCTGCCTTCTGCTTTCCTCCATTTTCCTTTCCCAGGCTCCATCCCCAGCCAGCCTGCAGGTTGTTTTTCTTGGGAATACAAACCAACCCACACGGTTTTGCCTCTGTGTTCCTTTGCTCCCCTTCGCTTCCTCCACCTATTCACAGCTGCATTCCAGTCTTCCCACAACCTGCCTCTCCCTGCCAGCCCCATCCCTTCCCCTCCACTTCCAGTCATCCAAAACCCATTGGAGTCAACAGAAGACTTTCTATTGCCTTCCAGGGCCGTTGGATCAGCTCTTGGACAATCCCAATTCCTCCTGCAAACCTCCTCTTTGCATAAAGCTTTCCCTTGTGCTTGCCTCTGTTGTCTCACACATTCCCAAAGTGAATTATCCTTCTTTTCCTCAACTACCAGGCTTCAATATGTTACTTTCTGGGGTTCTGTTGAAGGCTATGATCCAATGGCTGCTTTAGACCTGGGTGTTTGCATAAGTTATTTCCCTTCTAGCCATGAGTTACCTGCTCCTCTGCTTATCTGTAGCACTTGGCTACCTTTGAACTGCCACGGTTGAACAGAAAGTAAATATAAAGTAAAATGTTTTCCCCAAAAAAGGTGATTGAAACTCACTCAGTGAGCACCAGCTGAGTTATTTTTGGTGTGGCTTTAATCAGGTTACAGACTGTCATCCGAGTCTGACTAATGAAACCTCATTACAAACATTCTGCATCTCTGCAGCAATTTTTGCCTCAGAGATCATAGACAAATATGGTGTTACAAGTCTGTGGCTTCCTTCTTTCCTTCCTTTTTCTTTGAAATGTGGGGCCAAAAATCAGTTACTTCATCTTCCCCATCTCTCCCTCTTCCTTAGCTACGTTTTGCTTAATTATGCTTAATTAATCCACTCACATGCCCCAGTGTGATGGAGCACGTGCAGCAGCAACCTGTGCAGGCTGGAGGGAGTTAACCGAAGGTGCAGGACCTTTCCATGGATTTCTCAAGAACCATGAACGTCTTGTGAGTTCTTAAGTTGATTAAAGTGATTTTTTTGAAGGTTAATTCTTCTCAGAAAACACCTGCAGCCCCATTTCGGGCTGTGCCATGTGTTGTGTAATTGTGTGCACACGTAGAGCTGTTTAATGTTGTCCATCCTAAGGGGACAAAGCAGATCATTGTGAATTCAGCACTGTGGTCTCAGGGCCCTTTTATTTTTTTTAAAGTGTTGCTTGTGGTATTGTTTATCCTGGTACTACGTGAGGCCTGGCTCCTTTTTCCCGAGGGAAGAGGAATTCTGCGTGTTCCGACATGGTCCTGAGCACAATCCTCTGCTGGCTGGGATCCACCTGGGCTCTGCTTGCCAGGCACGAGGGCACAGGGGCTCAGTTCTTAGAGCTGAGGGGGGAGGCACCACTCAAGGGTGTGGGTAGATCAGAATCATGGAATGGCTTGGGCTGGAAGGGCCCTAAAAGTCACCTCATTCCACCCCCTGCCATGGGCAGGGACACCTTGCACCATCCCGGGTTACTCCACCCTGGCCCTGGACACTTCCAGGGATGGGGCAGCCACAGCTTCTCTGGGCAACCTGTACCAGGGCCTCTCCACCCTCCCAGCCAAGAATTCCTTCCCAATATCCCTGCTCTCAGGCGGTTTGAAGACATTCCCCCTTGTCCTGTCCCTCCAGGCCCTTGGAAACAGTCTCTCTCCATGTTCCTTGCAGGCCTCTTCAGGACAATCCCAACTCTGCCATCCTTCCCTCCCAGCAGAGCTGCTCCATCCCTCTGATCCTCTTGGTGCCTCCTCTGGACTCTCCAGCAGCTCCATGTCCCTCCTGTGCTGTTCCCAGGGCTGGAGCAGTTCTGCAGGGGGGTCTCATCTGAGGGGGCAGAGGGGCAGAATCCCCCCTTTCCCCCGCTGCCCCCAGGCCACAGGGAGGGCTCTGGGTGCCAGAACATGGAGCGTGGTTGTGTTGGAGCTGTGCAAAGTGAGCACAACAGAGTGGATCCAACCTCAGGCCTCCATGGCCCTCATGTCTGTGTCCCAGGCCGGCTTGGATGGGGCTTGGAGCAACCTGGGCTAGTGGAAGGTGTCCCTGCCATGGCAGAGGGTGGGATTGTATGGTCTTTAAGGTCCCTTCCAACCAAACCATCCTGGAATTGTGCCCATCCTCGCCCTCCCTCACCCCTGTGTTGCCCATGGCAGGCTGTGCCCTCCCTGCTGCCCCGGTGCCACAGCCAGGCCCTCCAGCCCAGCTCCCTTCCCTCACAGCCTTTATTCCTGGCCAGCAAGAAAGGGGAAGCAGAGCTATTTTACCTGGATAATCTGCCTCAGTCTCCAGCCTGATGGATCCAATCCCTGCCCACGCACACAGAGCAAACAGAGAGCATTTATTGAGTCACCCCTGCCCTGCGCTCGGAGCGAGGACACGAACAAAGGGGCAACTGTCCACCCTGAGCTGCCTCTGCTGCCAGGGGCTTGTTCCTGGCCTGGGAAGCTTGAGGGACTGGGTGACAAAGAGCTCCCAGTGTGGACAGGGCTGTCCACCAGCCAAGCTCTGTTGTGGACCAGCAGAGTTAAGCTTGACTAAAGCAAGGCCTACAGGTACAGGTGTCTGTCGGGATGTCACGGCATCAGGAACACACTGGCTGGGAGTGGCCCCGGTATTCCTTGAAATTATCCTTTAAGATCTTTGGAACAGCTTGCCCAGAGAAGCTGTGGCTGCCCTGGGATTCCTGGAAGTGTCCAAGGCCAGGTTGGATGGGGCTTGGAGCAACCTGGGCTGGTGGAAGGTGTCCCTGCCCATGGCAGGGGGTGGCACTGGATGGGCTCTAAGGTCCCTTCCAAACCATTCCATGATTCTCAGATCAGAGGGATCCTGAGCAGCTGCAAATGCAGTTAAACCTCTCTTACATCTTCATTAATAAGACTCAGACCTTCACAGACCTCAGCCTAACAGCACCTACCTTTAATGTAACACTTTACATGAGTCGGACTTTAAGCACTTTAACAATAAAGTTTGTATTTCCCCATCTGAGAGATGAGGAAACCTGGGGTGTCCAAACTGGGTGGTTTGCTGCAATGTCCATCCAGTGGGTAAACCTGCAACCTTCTGGCCCAAACCTGCACCTTTGGGTTTGGGTTAAACTGAGCTTGTGATGAACCACCCCCCTTGAGAGGGAACAAGGGCAGTGTTTGCACTCAGGGCAAGATGTTGGCTGGGTGGTTTGTTTTGATGTGAGAAACTGTAAGAAACTAAGAAAGCAGAATAAACTCATAGGATGTCTGTACTGGGATAAAAAAATGGGTTTGGATTATAAAATTAGACTATAAGATTATTTGTCTTACTAGGCTATAGACTTCCTGCAGTGAAGTAGCTTAGAGCCTCCACTCATGATGCTGTGTTGCTTCTGGACACCTCAGAGAAAATTAGATATATTTATATAAATTTATNCTATAAGATTATTAGTCTTATTAGGCTATAAGTAAAAGAGAAAAAAATAGGGGGGGAAAAAGGAGCAAAAACTGCAAAAAGTCTTTGAGTGGAACAGATGAACAATGAGAGCAGATGAGTAGAGCTCAGTGATTTGGTCCTGGCAGGGTCAGTTCTACAAGGGAGAGTTCCTGGACTCCAAAAACCCATAAAAAGCAGTCCCTGCCTCCCAACTGCCTTCACCTTGTGATCAGGAGCTCTTTCTGTGTGGGTCACGTTTCTGTGCCACCCTCCCCCTGCCCTGTGAGGGGACAGGCACTGGGCAAGGAGGAGAGGGAACAAAGGCAGGGCCCAGGGCTGTTTGCTCACTCCACGCACTGTTGTCTCCCATCAGATAAGCCTGTGGCCATAGGGTGGATTATTTCCAGACCCAAACCAGCCAGAAAAAAATAAAGGGAGACTGGGAGACAAACAGCAGACCTCTCGAGTTTCATCTGTCTGAGGTCTGTGCCTGCCCCCACCCCAGGTCATATGATGGGGAATGGGCTGCGATTCCCAGGCAGAGGGAACCTTGTGGTTCCATCCTGCTCCAGGGTGTGCTTCCTGCTGCAGGTAGATCTTCCTGCACCAGCATTTTACTCACTAAATCCTCAGAGGGAATGAAGGAATTGAGGAGTGGGAGGAAAAGCTGCACCTGCCATGTTGTAGTAGGTGGGTTATTCTTTAAAGCTGCCAAGACACGGGATACAGGAGGGCTCCAAGAGACAGGAGCCAGCCCTGGGGGTGACAATTTGGAGGCTGGGGACTCCAGGGTGACAAAATCTTGTGATCCCTCTCCACAACCCCATCTCCAAACAGAAGCAGCAGGTTACTCCCTTGTCCATGTTGGTGAATCCAAAGTGTAGCCACTGGGGTTTGTTTTGCTTTCTGAGCTGGAGCACAGCCAGGGTTTAATTGGTGTCACTCAGCCCAAACTTATTTACCACCTTTCCCTGGTTTCCTGGCGTAACTTTTGGCCTGCTGGAGTATTTTAACTGGAGGCAAAGCAAAGGTTGCTTTAAAATGGTGGTTTTAAGCATCCTGTTTAAGGAGTGTGTTTGCTGAGAGCCAACCCACATGGGCATGATGCATTCAAGAGAAAAGCTGCTTCCAAATCATTACCTGCAGAAGGTAAAATTCTGAAACTTAAATGGAGGAAAACAAACTTCCCAAAGCATTTAACTGAGTTTCCCCTTGTCCTGCCCTGGGAGCAGAGCCTGAATCTCAGCATCTGGCTCCCACCTCCTCAGGTGGTTGTAGGAAAAAGCACCTGCAGAAGAGTCTGTGTGGATCAAACCAGAGCTCACAGGATGTTTCTGCTTCAAGGCAGCAATTCCAACCTGAATTAAGGGCTGATTTCTCTCTGTCATTGTCCTCTGACCACGCCAGAACACACAGGGGGAAGAGCCTGGGGCTGAGGCATCTCTTTTTCTCCTCACATAATGTGCTTTTTGTTGGTGTCACCGTCACCCTGTGGATAATCTTGTCCCCTGGCACCCCACCTTTATCCTGAGGAAAGGAAAAACCCCCTTCTTAGAAGAACAGGAGCTTGAATGAACAATGCAAAGTGCTGTGTGTGTTCAGGATCCCCATGAAGAGCTGGAAAATCCAAACAAAAGCTTTTGTGTGATGGTTGTGAGGAAACTTTGTGCTGGTGGTGACATTTGGGTGGTGAGTCTGTGGCAGTGCATCCCATAAACAGAGCAGGAACATCCCTGCAGTGAGATCCTTGTCCTTTTTCTGCAGCTTAGGGCAGAAATATCGCAGAGTCATAGAATCCTGGAATAGTTTGGGTTGGGAGGGACTTTAAAGATCATTTGTTCCATCCCCTCATCCCATCAGACCAGGTTGTCCCACCCTGAATATCCCCTCAGGCCATGGCAGGTTTTTCTCTGCTGCTCATTTCCACCCCCTTTCCACCCTGTGCAGCTGGATTTGGCATCCCAGGGGATGCTCCAGCCTGACCTGTAACCATCCCTTCCCACCAGCACGGGGTGGGCCAGTTACACCAGTTCCTGGCCTGGGACAGTGGACAGGCAGGACATGGAGCTCACCAGTTGTTCTAGAAACCTCTCCTCCACCACAGGTAGGATTTCCTTTCAGTTCTCCCTAAAAAAAAAATCCCTTGGAATGGCAGCCTCTGATGGGAGAATCGAGAGCCAGGTCACTTAGACAACTGCCAAGATAAAGCTTATCCAAACACCTCTGTTTGTCCTGCAATTTAGTCAGTAAATGGCCCTGGCTGATTGAAATTTGATGGGAAATGATTCTGGGCATGGAACACAAAACATGTCCTGAGCTGCCACGTGTGTCCCTGTTTGAATTAGAGCAAACCTGATCCTTAGGAGATTGCTGGTTTAAATATATTGAAATCTATTCAGCCCATCTCAGAAAATCTCTGCTGTCAGTGGGTGCCACACAAGCAAATTGCCATGATATCAACATTTGCCAAAAATGTAGGCTTTGATTTCTCTGCCACATCATTGTAATTTCCACTTCTTAGAGTCTCATTAGGTTCATGTTTCCTTTGAAAGGTTCTCTCAGGAAATATTGAGGTCAATAGGGGTCATATCTGTCATTCTTCCAGTTTTCTTAAAATTTAATTTTATGTTAAAATCTTAAACTTTAACCCTTTTTAACTGAAACCTGGTGATTTTATACTTCCAAAGCTTCAGGTAACAGGTGGGATGAGGGTAGGGCATTAAGGAGCTTCTTGTTCCAGCCTGGATGACTTGTCCTCACAAATCCTGCCACAGGCACACCTGCCTGCACGGGAACAGCAGGTCCTGGAAAAATAAGGCAGCTTTGCCCTTCCAAATCCATTTTTCTTTTGGCTGGGATTGCATTTCCTGGATGTTTCCTTCCACCTGCTTGCTCCTACAGAACTCAGGTGCACGTGAGGGAGCGTTTGCTCCCTTCCTCCTTCACACAGTGCTGTGATTCTCACAGAAACTGAGCTTTTTTAATACAAATTGCAGTAATTTTTGCATTATCTGTGTGTTGTGAGCAGCCACTGCCATCCTGGCCCAGGAGCTGAGGTGTCAGGGAGCTTTGGGGACACATGGACAGGAACACACCAGTGCTCGTAGGTGCACAGGGACATGTGCCCAAAGAGGGGGGATTTATCATCCTGAACCAAAAAAAACCAAAAAATCTAACTTCTAGGAGAAAAAAAACCTCAAAACACACTTTTCTTCTGCTCAGGAATGTGTGTTTAATCCCTTGCCCTGTGACAACTTCCTGTGAGCATTTCTGAACTTCTCCCTCATGGGACCACGATTTTTAACCCAGAGCCATGAGCTGAACTGAGTGTTTTACCCAGCAAGCTCTAAATGTGAGCCTTTATTAGCACAGTGCAGCTTTTAGAGACACTGAAAACATTTTTCTGGACATTGAAATTTCTGCTGTGACACCAGAACCCTCAGGCTGAGCTTTTTCATTTGTAGTTTAGTAAGTGATTGATTGCATGAGGCTGTCCAAGACTTTCGAAAAGCTGCAGAAATATCAGTAGATCTGTTTTACAAGGTGGAAAACAGAAGAGCAAAGCTGTTCCCTGAGTTGATAACATGGATTTGGGAGTAAAGATCAGCAGAGATCCTTCTCCATCTCCCTGTGCTCTTGGTTCCCGTTGGTACCCAAGCTGAGGAGGTTAAAAGTGGCATAAAATCTCTGACTGGATCTGCTGTGTTGGCTCAAAGACCTCAGGGAAGTTTTTAGGCTCAGTGTCTGTGGGAATCCAGACCTCAAATGCCAAGGAAGGACAAACCAAGTTGTACTGACTGGAACAGGGAAGAAGGGGAACATTTCTGGGTGATCTAGAGCCCAAATCACCCTCCTCTTTCCCCAAAGTGACAGTGGCATTTTAGGCTTCTCAGTCACACCACACTGTTCAAAATATTACCCTCAGAAACTGGTGGAACTTGGGAATTTCAGGGAGGCCCAAAGCACTTCAGGGAGCAGTTTTGCAAAGCTGAAATTCACCCTTTGAAATATTTTGAGGCTTGAAAAAGTGCTCCAGATGCAAGTTCCCTTTCATCTATGATTTTGCTCAGCATGCACCAGGACAAGCTAAACCACAGCAAAAGTGGAGAGTAAGTGCAGAAGTGATTAAAGAGTGTGAACTAAGCCAGTCCCAAGCTTTCTATGGCTCTAAACATTTTTTTAAAAGTGCTTGAGATAAGGATTTATTGCTGAGCAGTGTGTTGGGCTGTGTCCTTTGCCAGGTTTCACATTGCTGACTAATTCCTTCGGTTGTTACAAGCCACTGACTCCAAACCTGCGTCATCAAAGCCCTCGGTCCAAACAAGTGTGTAGGAATTCATGTCTGAGGCATTCACTGGAAGGCCTTGTGGAGGGGGAAGGATTTAACCTCTCTGAGTTGTGTTTATCTACTCCCATCCCCACACCCCAAGGCTCAAACCCTGCCAGGTGTCCCTGTCCCAGGAGCCTGGGCAGGATCTCTTGTGGTGGGGACATGGAGAGCCAGGAACACCTGCCCTTGTGTTCCCCTTGAATGCTGACAAGGAATTGGGGTTGGAATTGCTGCTTTTGAAGTCAGAATCTTGTTTGCTTTACCCTCCCTGCATCTTGGGCAACTGTGTCTTGTTTCCTCATTTTGGGTGTCTTGCAGCACAGCCCGTTTTCCTGTTGGGGTGGCAGGAAAGAGGTACAGGACACACAATCCTCTTTCTTGTCATCCTCCCATCCCCTGATAATTCATCCCTGCTGTGCTCTCGATGCAGGAGATGCCACTCCTGGGGTTTGCCAGCCCAGTTGTGCTCAGTTGTACCCGTAATTCCCAACAGATGCCAGGATTTTGCCCCTTCCTTCGTATTTTTCCTGGTGCTTTCACAAAAGCGAATTTCCATGCACATCTCACCCTCACCTGCTGCAAACTTCCTGGCACTAAACTCTACAAGTGTTACCTACTGCAAGGATGAAAGAACAGAACGGGAGCACCAGGAAATGCTAAAAATAGAGCAGTCAGGAGAGAGGGAGGATGTGGGAGGAAGGAAGATGAAAGAGAGATTATTTCAAAGCTTTTCGTAAGACTTTTGAGCATTATCTGTAAAAGCCCCTGTGCAGCAGAAGGTGACAGCACCTACTCAGGGCTGGAGCAGCACTTCCTTTGCTCGGGGATGAGTCACTGAAAGTGATATTTGTGCCCTCAGGTTCGGAGAGAAGTGAATCAGTTCCGTTAAAAAAGCAGCACGAAAACACCCAAGTACGGGGGGTCCTTCCAGTCCTGCTGGCTGGGACATCTTGGAGGATTTGGGAACTCAGATATCAGAGTCTGATGGCAGAGAAGTTTCTTCTCAGCTTCCCAGTCTGCTCCTGCTTTCAGGTCAGAGAGGAAGGTTTGAAATGCTCTTAAAAGGTCGCTTCTTGTTGGGGTGTTTCAGGCATGGAAAGGGCAAGGGTTTGATCACTTCATAAAAGCTTCAAACTTCAGCAAAGAAACAGAAATTTCCAGATTTTCAATAGCTTTGTTTAGGGTGGGTTTTACTTCAAAGCACAGAATCACAGAATCCCAGGATGGTCTGGGTCAGGAGGGACCTTAAAGGTCATTTAATTCCACCCCCTGCCAAGGGCAGGGACACCTTCCACTGTCCCAGATTGCTCCAACCTGCCCTTGGACACTTCCAGGGATCCAGGGGCAGCCACAGCCTCTCTGGGCAACCTGTGCCAGGGCCCCAGAGATGAATGAGAGCACAGTTTGTACAGCTTTGACAGAAACCTCTCCCACTGTAACAGGAGTGGATCCTCACTGGAGACGTCACTGTTATTTCATTTCTTACTCAGCTTTTATTACCCGGTGACTAGAGCTGTATAAATTACTGATTACTGATAATCCCATGTTCCATAAACCCTCCCTGAAACAGTTGTTGAGCTCAGTTTGAAAAACTCACGTGGAAATCACACGTAAAGTCAAATTATTTCATCACATTTGGTTCAACTGCCCCAAGGAACAGAGGATATTAAGGCCGAGAAAATCCCCTCGGAGCCATTAGTGTGTGATTATAGCACAAAGCCCTCAAAGGTCTTTTCCAGCCCAAAGGATTCTGTTATTCTGTGTTAGTGCTCAGTTTTATTTGGTAGCTTGGGGACAGGTGATGTGGTGGGACTTGGTGAGAAGGTGAAACTTGGAGCTTGTCATTTTAGAGGTGACCGAAAAACGCCAGCAAGGTTGTCCAGGAGGAGTCAATCCCTCGGGAACGGCAGGGCCAGGGCAGAGCTGTGTCCCTGGTTGTCCCTGTGCCGGGATACCTGTCCCAGTGCCGAGGCAGAGGTGGGAATTCCCACCTGGAGCTGCTGCGCTGTGTGTTGCTGCCATCCAGAGCTCGCCTGGGGAGCTGCACTCGGAGAGGATGCTCTGCCAGCTCCTCACCTGAGAGGAGAAGGCAATAAATAATGAATGCCATAAATAAGGAATGAGGTTCCAAAATAGCTTCAGTTTCCAGCAGGAACTGGAAGCTGCCTCTGCCACATCTGGAGCAAGAATGTTTTCATTTTGTATTCACTGTGTTCTCTCCTCCCCCAGACACTGGTTTGAGTGAGGAGAACATGATCTCCTCAGAAAGAACCTGCAGGAGATCAGTGTTCATAGACTGGCATTTTTATAACCTCGTTCAGTTCATCTTAAATGGCTCTTTGTGGTTCTGGATGAAAACTGTGGTTGCCCCTGGATCCCTGGAAGTGTCCAAGGCCAGTGTGGAGCAACCTGGGCTAATCAAGTGTCCTTGGGATGGGCTTTAAGGTCCCTTCCAACCCACAGCATTCTGGGATTCTCTGAAATTAGTACCAGGTGACCTGCCTGCATTTCAGGACACCTTTGTGAGCTCTTGCAATGCCCAGTGTCGCTGGAACAAACCAGCTCCAAGTTTTCAGGCGGGTTATTAATGTGGCTTCTTTCTTTCTTATTTTCCAAGTGCTGTTTATTTTTTTAATCCAAGAGAGTGGAGATCATGTCCTTACCTATTCTGCACACCCAGGACATTCATGTGCTGTTGATCCCCATGGCAGGACTGGCTCTGTGGAGGGACAGAGCCTGCACAGCTCTGTTGAAATCCGTGCAAATGCCCCAAGGATGTGGCCTGGAGCGTTTGCTGTGGCATTACCTGACAATACCTGCACACAGAGGCTCTTGCTGGTTAATTTTAAAACTGCTGATGTGGTGTAAGGGCAAGTTGAGCTGTTTTAGCAGAGGGCAGGACTTGGTTTGAGTGCTGCCTGAGGAATGGGGAGCGGAGGCGGGGAAAACAAATACCAGGAACGTGAGTCACCGCTCATCCCTTGAAAGCTCCACACTCCCCCTCCAGCCACATCCCAGACTGTAAATCACTACCTGTGTGAGCTGGGGGATTACTGATCCCTCCTGTGTCTGGCCAGGCCGTGCCAGACCCGCTCTTGGAGGTGCTCACCCCTCTCCCTGAGCAGCAGAACCACGGCAGGTGCTGCAGCTGCTCTGCTTGGGCACAAGGGAAGGGCAGGGAAATCCTTGGCCTGGGGTTAATCCAAAGTCCTGCTCACTGGGAAGGTCTGGCTGTGTTGCCACTGTGTTGTCACTGCACAGGAGGTGCCTCTGGAGTGGCAGGTGCTTAATTCCCACCTCAGGTGAGGGATGAGTTGTCCAAGCTCTCAGTCAGTGAGTGGTTCTGGCTCTGCCTCACCTCCAGTTTTACACAGATCAGTGTTGTCTCACCTCATCCCCTTTTAAATCAGAGTTAAGGCAGTGGAAAGCTGAGTGTCACAAGGAGCACACACCTCCCAGCTTGCCTGGGAGATTGAGGGTCACTCCAAAGCATCCATGAGTTCCCAGAGGGGTTTGGGGTTGTGCAGGACCCTCCAGTGGGACAGTGTTACAGAGACCAATCTGGGAGAACTTGCAAGAGGAAAACAGGCCCCAACTTCCCTCCATCCTCAGCTCCCTCCCAGGCAGGAAAAGCACTGAAGTTTTTCTTGAATAGGAATCTTGGGCTCGTCCCCCCAGGTCCCAGAAAGGTTGCCCAGGAAAAAAGAGTTAATTCTATCCACGATGTCACAGAAAACCTCCATGGAATGCTGGTGCAGTTCCCCTTCCAGAAGGTTGTGACTCTCTGCAGAGGCCTCAATCCAATATCCCAGAACTCCAAATGGCATCTCTGTGTCCACAACCCTTCTAAGTGTAGTCTTCTGTCAAACAACCTTGATTATGCCTCATATACACCCCAAAATTCCCTCTGTGGTCACAGAAATCATGAATTCTGGAACTCCTGCCCATATTTAGTGTCCTATAACGATTTGGTGACGTGCAGGAAAAGGGATGAGGTTTGGAGGAGCCTCTCCAGAGCGACCTAAATCAGGTGGCAAATGCTGTTCACCTGCACACTCATTGCTTTTGTGCTGTTTAATCAGATGTTTTGGGACATTCCCAACTCCGGTGCCCACAGGAGGGAGCCAAACCCTTTGCTCTCGAGAAAGACAAAAATCACCTTTGTCTCGAGTGTCTTCATCAGATGCTCGGGTGAGAAAGGGAGGAGAAGCCAATGGAAATCTCTGAATGCACCAGTGGAGCCTCATGTGCCTTTCCAAAGGGAATTCAAGCTTATTCAGGGGATTATCTGAAAGAATTTAGGCAAAAAGCATCACACTGAGATATCTAATCATGGAATCCTGGAATGGTTTGGGAGGATGGTTTTCCCCTGAGTTCTTTCAGGTAGTTTGGGTCGGAAGGGACTTTAAAGCTCATCCCATCCAACCCCCCTGCCATGGGCAGGGACACTTTCCCCTGTCCCAGGTGGAGCCTGAGATCTGGGAACCTCTTCCTGTGCCTTGTCTTTGTTTTTTCCCTCTGGAATGTGGCCTGATGCTGGATGAGGAAAATCCAAAGCAAAGAAAGCTTTCAAGTGACTAAAAATAAACGGTGTTTTTTATGAATATTTCACAGAAGGCTGGGATTTCTTCATCTTTGGCGACACTGGGGGCAACTTTTCCATATTAAAAGAATCCAATGTTGTTATTTTTTTTTTGGTATTTGCTGGATTCCGTGAGTTTTTGAGCTGCTTGCTGCCATCTGCCATTGCTTTGGGATTGCACTTGGACACGAGGTAGGGCAAACATTTGCTTTTGCTTTGGGGTGGAGTGGCCTTTCCCAGCTCTCCAAGGGCTGCATCCCAAAATGATAACCCCCAAGCCAAGGCACCCTGGCAGCCCAGCTGGTGGGAGAAACCCCTGTGGTGGAAGCAATGACCTGTTGCTCTTTGTTGTCACCAGAACAGAGGAGCTGGAAGTTGGCAAACATGATTCTTTCCCTCTTAAGGGTTGTGAGGAATATTTATAACATCCCCTCTCCCCGAGTTCCCTGGAGGGTTTCATTCCAAATGCCAGGTTTCTTTGAGCTGGGTGGTAAATCTGTGCCTCTCCTGTGGCTGATACTGGTCACCAGCAAACCCCAGCCCAGCTCTGACAGGGGATCAGTCCCTGCAGGAACATGATGCTTCCACGGGATGCTGGGGAGACAAAACAAATGGTGTTTCATACAGTTATTTGGTCAATGATAATGAAAAAGTTAAGATCAGCCAAAGTACCCCCTCCCACACACAAAAATGCACGAGGGCAAACAGAGCCTGAATACTCTGTACCTAATTCAGAACAGCTACAGGATGGAAAAGAAAATAGACGTGTCGTGGGCAGTGTTTGTTCATATGTGCAAAGAATACATTCCTTCCCCTGTGCTGGACTGGTGAATTTGTCAGGGTTCACGTTTTTCCTCTTATTATTTCTTGTTGTTAAAGGTCATGGTGCTCTAAAAGTGCACAGCAAGTCTGTGTTTTAATCTGTGGGACACAGAGTGGCCAAGGCTGAAATCCCTGCTGACCAGAGCCACATGGATCCTCCTCCTCTGCCCCCAGCTCCCTGTGCCAGTGGCAGGACGGATTCTGGGAACAACAGGGCCAGGATTTCATGAAATAGGTGTCATTCAGAACAGAATCATGGAATATCCTGAGCTGGAGGGGACCCACAAGGATCAGAGTCCAAATTCTGGCCCTGTACAAACACCCCAAAATCCCACCCTGTCCCTGAGAGCGTGTTCTGTGCTGAGGTTGGCACCACAGCCCCAGCTGGGGTTGGGCTGCAGTGTAGGAACATCTTCACCAATTTAAGGTCTGTTCTTGTGCTCACTGGAGTCAAACACTGCTCTGGTTTGGTCTGAGCTGGTGGTAGAAGGAGAATTTACCTTCTCCAGCAGCCTCTAGGCCTCTGGCCCCCACTGTGTTTGCTAAACCCAGCCTGCCTGGTGGAATCTGTGCTGGGCTGTCCTACACTTGTTAGTGATCATCTCTGTGGGTCAGAATCTCTATCTGTGGGTCTTTACTATGCCAGCAGATAAAGGGAAAAGCTTGACAAGAACCTGTGTAAGAGGAGGAGGGGTCAGAGAACCTTTTGGCCAAGCTGGTGGTGGGTTTGTCCAGACGACTGCTCTGTGCCAGAGAGCTCCAGGGAAATGGTGCCTTCCAAAAAGGGCTCAGATCCCTCAGCTCAGAGATAAAGCCCATGGATGTGCCAATGCTGAAATCCCATCTCAAGCTGCAGCAGCTGAATACAGGTTTCCTCGTGAATCCACAGGTCCAGGAGTCTCCACCTTGTTGTGATTCACCAATTGGAGAGGGAACTGTATTAATATGAACAGGGTCAGGTTTGTTATTTGAAGGCAGCCAAAAGTTGCTGTCATTCATTTGCTTCATTGATCTGGGGTTTCCTTGCCCCTTTTTTAGCTCCTCCCAAATCAAACCCAAACATTTGCACTGCTGTGGGTGGAAGTGAGCAGGTCCAGTCCCTTGAAGGCACCACCATGACCACAATTAATTCTGTGCTGACCCTACAGAGCCACAGTCCCCAAAGCTGGGGAGCCTTGTTGTGGCCTCACAGGCTTCTCTCCCAGTTTAAGGATTAACAAAGTGAGTCCAAGCCTAAAATAACTATTTTGTGGCAGTTCTAAATCTCTGGTGTGCTGGAGCATGAAAAAGGCTCAATCCCTCTTGCTTTGGGTTCAATAAATACTCTCCCAGTGCAGTTTAGATTTTGGACAGTGCAGTGTCCAGGTTTTTATTTAACATCCCTGTCTAAGCACTGTGGATGATAAAGAACATTAAATCCAACTTTTGCTTGATGGCAAAATGCCTTTAGTCTTCAACAGCTCAAGAATTGGCCCTAAACTGGTCACAGCTGAGGAAGATTTGAGTTGTAGTTACACAAGGGGAGGAATTGGCTGCACATGTGTGTTTTCTGCTTCCAAAATGGGGGATCCATTCATGTGCTGAAAGGGGTCATTTGCTCTTGGGAAGCTCAGATGTTTTTAGTGATAAGAGGGAGGGAGAGAACCTTCTGGTTCCCCCTCCCATCTTGGTAGGTTGGGAAGAAGATTCAGCCAAAGTCACTCAGAAAATCGGCGGCAGCACAAGATTCTGGTACCTTTTTTTCTCTCTTTTTGATTTTCTACTTGAGATCTTTTTCCTTTGCTTTAGAATTTGGGGTTGGGAGGAGGTGAAAAATGGGAATTCAGTGAGGAAAGGGAAGGGTTCTGTCTAAATCCCCTGGATAGTTGTTGTACTTCTCTGTGGCTTTTAAGTACACAGTTAAAACAAAAAGCTTTTCTACTGGAGGCTGTGAGATATAAAGATGATTCAAAGCATAAAATAAGGGGATGGATTAAATGGAGAATAAAAAGGAAAATAAATGAAGAACTTTTGTGGTTAAGTGCTAGAAGCTTTGGAAAATAATGCTCAAATTAGAAGCATGTGCTCTAGAAAGTTACAACATAGGTATTGCAAAAAATGCGTTTTTCCCAAAGGATGGGGGGAATTAGGATCCAAAATTATGAAATGATCTGAGGAAGGGGGTCTAGATTTCTGCACAGGAGACAAAAACTGAAATGGGGATCAAATGTAGGTAATTGTCAAGCACAAAACAGGGCAGAGCAGCACCTGGGGAGCTCCAGTGTGGTACCACTCCCATGGAATATGGAAAAACTGGAGTAGAGAGAAGGGCTCAACTTCAGGACTTAAAACCATTCCTTATCTAATTTTCACACCTTAAATTTAAGAGACACTCCCGTGGTGTTTGCTGAGAGATGTCCTGCTAAAGCTGGGAGTGGGCACTTCCAGATGAAGTTTGAATGACTCTGGTTATTCCTTTGGTTGACTGTAGGAAGCTTCCTGCATGTGGAGACAGGAGATGGATTAATGGGGCAAGAGAGAGTTTGTGGCTTATGGATGCAGAAATCCCATGGCTGGGAAGGGGTCTCTCTTCCTTCTCATCAGAGAAATGTCCAAAATCATTATTTCTAGATCTGGAAAAAATTCTTTGCTAAAATTTGCAGTGACTCGTAGCAATTTCCCAGTTGGAGAATTCAGGAAGGAGAAGAGAATTCCAAGCTGGAGGCTGGAGATTTAAGCCATTAATTAGAACCACCTGGATGTGTCTCTCCCATCCCTATATGTGGAGCTCAGAAGCTTCTTGCTGTGCCTCTGTCCAGCACTTCTCTCCCAGCACAGATATTCCTGCTGTGCTTTAACAATCCCAGGCTTCCCAGATGGTTTTTGTTGTTAACTGGTCTGATCCTGCCCTTTGAAACCTTCAGAATTCCCCCATCACAGCTCTGGAGTGGGGTTGTCCTGCAGTGAGGATGGTGAACCTTCCAACCTGCTCATTTAGGAGAGACACCACACAGAAGGTTGTGCTGAGGCTATTCCCAGCCTGGAAGAGCAGCTGAGTCTGAGGGAATAAGGAATGGGATGTTGAAAGCATAATGGAGAGGTTTCCTGGATAAATACACTCTTTAAAAAGCCATGGAATGGGTTGGAGGGACCTTAAAGCTCATCCAGTGTCACCTCTCTGCCACGGGCAGGGACGTTTCCCACCAGCCCAGGTTGCTCCAACCTGTCCTTGGACACTCCCAGGGATCCAGGGGCAGCCACAGCTTTTCTGGGCAACCTGTGCCAGGGCCTCCCCACCCTCACAGCCAGGAATTCCTTCCTCAAATCCCCCCTATCCAGTGACCAGCTCGTGGACATCAGCACTGCTCCAGTGAAGTCAGCAAATCCAAACTTACATCAGCTGAAAATCAGGCCCCGTGTCTCTTCTAAGCTAGTTACAGCAAAAATGCAGCTGCTGGAGGTTTGTGGAGGAAGTGGCAGAGAGGAAAATAGTGAGGGACGTGCTGTCCTACACAGACAGTGGGGAGGGGGAGAAAGAACACAGGAAAAAGGTGGAAATCAAAGGAAAAGGGTGGGAGATGCTCAGAGCACGAGCAGCACTCCAGGGTTATGACCACCCTCAGTGTTACAGCAGCAAGAGAGGAGCTTTGCCACTTGTTCAGCTGATGCCATGAAAAAGCAAAATACTTTCAATCTCAAATCAAAATTAGCAGCAGAGATCAGAAAGGCTGTTTGTGTTCTTTGCATGTTCTTGTAGCAGAGTGAATGATGGGCACAGGCTCCATCACCAAACTCTCAGCACTGTGTTGGTGTCACAGTCATTCCAGTTCTTCCCTGACAGCAAATCTCCCTCAGGAGTGGCTGTCAGGCTTTGGAGTCCTTGAGAAAGCTGGGAATTCACTGTGTTTCCAGCCCTGGGATGGCTGTTCCTAACCCTGACTGCAGGATTCACCCCCCACGTGCAAGTCCAAGGTTGGGGATAGGTCTTTCTAATTTTATCCCTGTGGAATTCCTAGAAACCAGAAAAAATTGACTTTCACACAAGAATCTCCTTTGTTTACATGCCCTGGTCCTCTGTTCAGTCAACAAAACGTGATTTTTATTAGGTTTGCCCTGGAAAAAAGGAGACATTTAAAACAAAGGGGAAAAAATGCTTGGCTTGGGTGTTTGGGTGAAATGTGGGGGTGGGAAGTTGGTGAGCAGAGAATTTGAATGGGAGATCAAAGTTTTTGGTTACAATTCAAAGGTTATCAATCACCATAGATCTTTATCAGCTGAGAGTCACAGAGTCATCCAGGTGGGAAGGGACCTTAAAAACCATCTAATTCCAAGGGCAGGGACACCTTCCACTAGCCCAGGTTGCCCCAGGGTATGGATTTGTTGTCAGCAGCTTTCCCCGTGGAAGCAAAATGAACTCGGGTGCTGGTGAAGTGTCTGGGTGGGAGGGAGGGAGGAAAGAAAGCAAATAACAGCTCTGTAGTAGTAGATTAAAATCTAGACAATGAAAATGTAGTTTGCTTTAAAGGTGGTGATTCCTATCTGGGCTGCTGGAACATTCCTCCTTTAGGGCTTCGCTCTGGGAGAGCCCAAAACGTCCCTTTGCTGACTTTATCACCCAGGCAACTAAAGATAATTACCTGTGTGTGTCTAATTGCTGGGGTCACAGGCAACTCTGAGCTTTCATTTTCCACCAAGTTGTTATTTCTGTCTCTCTTTTTTTTTTTTTTTCCTTCTCCTTTTCTCCTGTAGCAATGACATTTGCATTCCTTTGAGCAAAATACCAAGGTTAAACTAAAAATAATCCTGCCCATCAGTTTTAGATTAGGACTAGAGCAGGCACAGCTTTCCTGTAAATGTGTCTGTCATGACTGCTGTGTGCTCTGCCAGGAAAGTGCTACAGTCAGACACTGGAGGAATTCACTTAATGGGTTTTTTTAACATAATCTGAAGTTACTTTTGATTGCCAAGTGATGACTACTATTATTATCTGCGTGAATCCACCTTCCTTCAGGAGAAACGAAGATGTGTGGGAATTGTTTCCTTTCCTGAGCAGGGGGAGGGTTTGAAACTTGTGCCATTCTCCTTCTGGAAAGAAGCAGCAGCACATCCCTGAATCCCAGTCCCCCTTGAAAGCCATGAACACCATCCCAGGATTCCATTAAACGGCTTTTTGTCCTCAAGGTTTTGATCTCTGGTGGTGACTCGGAGTCTCCTGAAGCAGGTTCATAAATATTCCCCCACCTTTTCCCAGGGAAAGCACAAACCTGGTGCTTTGGAAGCTCAGTTTGCAGGGCTGGAACACAGGAGACCCCACAGGGAAGTGTTAATCCTCCCTCTCCCACAATGCAGAGGTTTAAAGGAAGGTGTTGCCTTGTGTAGTCCCACAGTGGAATTAGAACCAGCTCCAATTCTGAAATCAGAGTCTCCTTCAATGGCCCATTGCCCCGGAAGGCCCAAGTCTCTGGGAAGGAATCCATTCCTCCCTTACCCTTTCAAAAGGTCTCAACATCCAAAGCATGAGATTATTTTTGCTCCCCGTGGGTGAGAGAGAAGCTGTAGCTTGTGTTCTCATCTGAGAGGGCTCTGTGAGCTCACCAGGGAATCAGGGAATTGTCCTTTCCCCTGAGTTTATCCATAAATCAAATAAACTCCTTTTGGAGCCCTTGGCACACGAGGAGGAGGATCCATGTGGGATCTTACTGAGGTGGGTTTTGGGCAGCCAGTCTGCAGAGTCCAACCACTTCACACCATGATAAAAACACCAACCCAAGGCATTAGCTGGAATTAAACAGTATTCCCTGGACACTCTGGGTATGTCCTGCCCTCCAGGCAGCCACAATATTAATTTCCCTAAAAGGAGGGGTGTCCCCAGGGGACAAACCACCCTCTGAGCAGCTGCTGACTCTTTAGGCTTGAATGGGATAAAGATCACTGATGTTTACAGTATTTTGGATTAATATCTTGAATTAAAGGAGCTTCACACAGCCCAAGATGAGTGAGGGGAACCCAGTCAATGTAATTTATCAGAGATATTAAAGAGAGACAGTAAAGTTTGTTCAACATTTATTAGTGTGGCTGTGAAACTTCAGCTCCTTTGCAGTGGCTTTGGGTAGTGGCAGAGGATGTTTCAGACAGACAGAGACTTGTGTTGGAACAAAGCCTGGGAGATGTTCTCTCCCTCTCTGGTTTATTTTAAATCTCCAGCAGCCTTGGCTTTCCTCACTGAGGTGGCAGAATGTTTTTACAAACAACTTGCAAAAAGATTTGAGGATTTCATTTTTTTCCCAGTGGAAAGCTGTGAATTGGTTTCTTCATAATAAATGTGCTGCAGAGTGTATTTGTCACTCTCTGTCTAAACTCCTGTCTAGAGCTCCCTGCCTTGCTCTGGAGACCAACAGATCCTTCTTCCCTCTGGAATCGCTCCTGGGCCCAGCCACAGACTTCAACATTTGTATTTTGAGACAAAAGAAATACAATTCCTGTATTTCATGTACAATTCTGCCCCTGTGGCCCTTTGCAGGCTCAATGCTCAGGGTGTGTGTTTGTTACCCAGGGCTCAGTGACCTGGAATGTTGAGGTTCTGCTTCCACAGGGATTAGAGAGTTAAAGAAATGCTAAAAATTGATCAATTCATTTTAAAATATTTAATCCTGGAAAGCAGTTCATTACCTGGCAATGCTTCCAGCAGCGTGTTTATGAGCATTAATAATGTATTGAAAGGATGTGTTCAAAATATATGACATATTTCTTTAGCACTCTCACCCTCCTTTATTAACCTTTAGCAGATCACTTACACAGGCAGCTACAAGATAAAATGGGGCTGAAACAATTCCCAGCCAAACAAAAATTACCTCCTGGAATTCCTCCTAAGATGAGCTGAAATCTCGTAGTCTGTGAAACAGAGCTTTTAAAGAATTCCCCACTTCCTTTGGCTTTGAGGAAGGGAAGTTGTAAATTTGATTTTTTGGGAGCTGTTCAGCTCTGGAACTTTTAAAACATTTACTTAAGGTTAAAAGAGACTTTTGGTGTGGAGCTACTGGGATTGCTTCTACATCCACTTGCATCTGTGGCTTTCTCCCTTTTGAGTGTGTAACGAGGAGCAGAGAAAATACATCATAAAATAATTCATGTTGTCAAAGCTCTTCCCCTGTGACAGGAGCACAAAAATTGGCTTTGAAGGAAACAGTCCCAAGTTAAAAAAATCTTTCCCTCCACTCAGGGTTCAACATATGTTTTTTCCATGCCCTGGCACTCAGAGCTGACTGCATCTCTTAGCTAATTACCCACTGATATTTAATTCAGCCCTAAGAAGAGCCAGGGGGAGCTAAAAATAATCCCAAGGCACAAATGAACACACCACTTGTGTGATATTAACACTGGGGGGGTCCTATGGATGCTGCTGGTGACAACTGAGGGTGAGACCTCCTGAGGTGGCAAAAACCCTGCAGCTCCCTGGGGATCCCCTTGTGCTCACTGAGGGCTGGATCTGACAGGGGTCACACGTGAAGTGAGTTTCAGACCTGAAATGTCATTTTTAGCTCTTCCCATAAACCTGTTTTCGCTTGTAGGGGGCTCCCAAAAGCACGTGGTGGCAAATGAACAAGGGCAGTCGTTGGCTTGCAGGGGCCCTGCCCAGAAATTGGCCATCCCAACTCCCAGAATTGAATGTATGGATGAAGATTCCTCCCTTACAGAAGGTGGGCTGCTCTTGGCCCTGCGTTGGCAGCAAGGGCTTTCTGTCCTGGCACCTTTTGTCCGGGAGGAATCCTCCTCTCTGTCCAATTTTGGTTTGGATTTGTTTTCCTGGAGAGCTGGGTGTGTTTTGCTCCCCTGTGCAGAGTCACTTGTGCCCTGTATTTATCAGGATTAATTCAAAGCCTGTTGTGTCCTGCAGTATCAGAGCTCGGTGCTTTTATAGGTTTGTTGCATTTGTCCTTTTTTCCCCCTCCCTTTTTAGAAATATTCAGCTTTGTGTTGAAGTGACAAGGCCTTTGTTTTGGCTGAGTTCTTTGGACAGGATTTGCTCTATTCTGCTGCTCTCAAAGGACACATGAGAGTCTCATCTGAAGGCTGTGGAAGGAATTGTCTCCCACAGCCACCACCAGAGCTCACAGAGGTGTTGGTGTCTGGCAGAAGTGCTGTACCCAGGTGGTTCAACCTCAGGAATGGCATTTAGGCTTCAGGTCTTAGAGAAAGAACTCAGTGGCTGTGCCAAAATAGGACAAAAAACCCAGTTAACATCATTTCTCCCTTCCCTTTGGGGCTTTCTGTACAGTTTTTAGAGCTGGGAGACCTTTCCAGTGAATCTGGTTGTTGATATGTTCCACATCTTGCCTTATTGTCACATCCTCTCTCCTGCACACAGACAAGTTCTTATTTCCCAGTGGCATTAGAGAACAGAATGCAAAGGGAGCTGGACCTTCAGCTGACTCAAAATGAGCTTTGTGGGGCAGGCAGGAGGTCAGCAGGGAGCTCTGACACAGGAATGGCCTCTTCCCTCTGCTCTCTCTTGCACCTTTCTGGGTCAGTCCCCAGACAGAGCCCATCAGGGTGAGCAATCCTCTGAATCTCTACACACCCCCAGCATTTATTTCTCACGTGCAAGAGCACAAATTCCACACCCTCCACACTTCATGGTCATCATTAACCAAGGCAGTGCCCCCCATGCTGGGCACTTCAGCTCCAACACCTCTGGAAAGCACAAGGAGATGGTTTTGCCCAGGGAAACACGAGAGCTCTGCTGCACAGTGGGCCCAGCCCAGCAGCTGCCTGGCTCCAGGAGAGGAGCTTTCCTTCTCCAGGCTTCCCTTCTCAGCAGCAGCTTTCCCTCCCACCCACTGCAAACGTCACCCAGAGAACCCCCAGGGCTGCTGTGGGTCACGACTCCCCGACAAACAACGTCAGCAGGGGTTTGATCATCAAACCCACTCGTCCACTTACAGTAGAGATGGATTTTTGGCTGCTCTGCTTGGGCAACGCTGGCTCTGACGGGGAGGATGTGATGAAATCACTCCTGGTTTGTAAACTAACCCAAGGAGAGCTGGAAATACTGAAATAGAATAAATACAAATGACCCTGAACAGGGCCACTGGTCTGAATAGAACCAGACTGAGAGCAGTTGTGTGAGATCCCCCTTCCAGGTTTATCTAGAAATAGAGCTGGGGAGGAAATAATGTTCCTGTTCTGCAAATTTTTTAAGCATTTTCAACTTTTTTTGCTGTTTTGCAACAGGATGGAGCTGAGATCCTTTGAAGTGTTGCATGGAAAAAAAACTGAGAGAGATTCCAAAATTAAAAAAAAAAAAAAAAAGCTCAGGGATCAGATCACCTGGGATGTGGAAACCCCACATCCCTCTTTAGCCTGAAACACAGGAGAAACTGGAACCTCCACTGCTTGCATTTGAGATGAATATTTGAATTCATCTGTGTAACCCATCAGTCACCTCCTTATATTGAACCTTCTTGATGTGTGGCAGCCAAGGGTTGTCCTTGGGGTGTCCTTTGTCAGCTGATGAGCTTTGCAGTCACTGTGGATTAACTGCACTAAAACATTCCTGCTGAAATGGGAGGGATTATCCAACATCAGACCAAAGCACCCACCTTGAATCAGACCATTTGCCCAAACTGGCCTTGCTTTGCTTCTGGCAGCTCCTGTCCTTTGGCACATGTCAAAGCCATGGACCTCCTAAAATGAGGAGGGTTTGTGCTTGGTGTTAAGTGCTGCTGGACACAAAGAGAGTCAGAGGATGCTGTTCCAGCATGTTTCAGTCTGAAAACTTCCAGCTCTCCTTTGGGCCCACAGTCTTGTACCCATCTGGGTAATAACCTGAGTTATAGGAGAACTTCCCCTTCTTCTTGGAGGTGTTTCTCCTACAATCCCTGCCCAGGGTTTGTCCTGGGAGTCAGGACCCCCTTGTGTGGTCACTTGTTGCTCTGGGGCACCTTTGAGGTCCAGAGAAGTGTCATAAGCAAAAAGTGGATTTTCTGTCTCCCAGTGGGGGCTCCTCTGTGTGTTCCTGTGGTTTGTGGAAGGGACAGAGTGTGACTCTCCAGCTGAAGGCATGTTCTGTCCAAAGGGAACTGCATGTTCTGTCTAAAGGGAGCAAAGTGTGAGAGGAAATTGTTTAATCCTATAGAACTCATGGCTGCAAAATGCCACTGATTATAGGACCAGGCAGTGGCTGAAGATTAAGACCCTTCAAACAGAGCTGTCAGATAATTTGCCATCTTTCATTTGTCCAGTTGCCTGGGCTGAGGATTAAAGGGACTTCCCTCCCTCCTCAGGACTTGCTTTGGGTTTGCAGAAGGCACCTTTCTCTTTAGAGGTGGGATGTGAAGGACAGGGGGCAGATTTGGGGCATTTCCTTTTATAAAACATCTTTAATTTTATAGTTAGCTCTGAAAACAACATTTTTAACTTGATCCCTGCGGCAGCAAAGGAGCCACAGGCAGGTGATCCAAGAAGGCCTGGATATGAAAACCAGATACCCCAGTGGAAACTTCCAAGGATTTGAGCCTGCAGAACCAATTTAGTCCTCTGAAAGGTCTGTCTGCACTCCCTGTGTGCAGCCACCAAGGTGATCAGAGGGATGGAGCAGCTCTGCTGGGAGAGTCGGGATTGTTCAGCCTGGAGAAGAGAAGCTTTGGGGTGACCTGACTGTGACCTTCCAGGATCTGAAGGAAGATGGAGTGACAGGACACAGGGAATGGCTTCCCACTGCCAGAGGGCAGGGATAGATGGGATACTGGAAGGAATTCCTCCCTGTGAGGGCAGTGAGGGGCTGGGATGGAATTCCCAGAGAAGCTGTGGCTGCCCCTGGATCTCTGGAAGTGTCCAAGGCCAGGTTGGAGCAGCCTGGGCTGGTGGAAGGTGTCCCTGCCCATGTCAGGGGGTGGCACTGAATGAGCTTTAAGGTCCCTTCCAACCCAACCCATTCCATGACTCCCTGGTTCTGTGACTCCCCCATCCCTTGTGCAAACAAAGGGCACAGGGAGGGGGGTGGGACCCTGTGTTTGAGGACTGAGGTGTGGGTCCAGTTCTTTGTGATTCCCCTGCAAGGGTGAGAATGGCACCCCTAAAGCATGGTCTGCTCCAGGGGTAGGGAATGGATGAGCCTGGGACCATGTCCATAACTTTGGTCTCAGTCCTTGTTCAATTCCTGAGCCTGGTCTGAACCCAAAACCTCAAGTTCTCTCTGACTTCTCCCGTTTTCTGTTCACTAGAGAACAGTTTAACCAGGTTTGGTTAAATTTCCCACTCCTCATTGATGCACAATCCATTATCAGGAGGAGAAGGGAAAAGAACACCTCATGTTGTCTGGGATGAACATCTCAGCCTGGCTGTTGCTTGAACAGGGAGCTTGGAAAAGCTCCACTTGGAATTGGATCCTGCAATGCAGATAAATGGCAGCTCATTTCTGGCAGATCTCAAGTTCCTGTGTTCCTGCAGAAAATCCTCTTCCATGTCCTCAAACACCTCATTGCAGGTTTGAGCTCAGCACACAAAGAGTTGCATCTTGGTCACACCAAACTGTTTTTTAACTCCCTTTTGCACTGCAGGACCAGGAATTGTTGGGTTAAAGCACTGGAGGTACCTGGAGTTGTGGGAATTCTGCTGAACCTCTTTGTTATCACTGCCTCTGGATTCAGGAGAAGGAATTGTTGTCCATTTTAGAGGCTCCCCATGCCACAGCATCTTAAAAAGTGGAGTTAATGGAGCAGCAGGAGTGTGTCTTCCCAACAGATCAGCCAGTTTCTCAGTCATTTTAACCCCTGGCCTTTGTTAATTGTTGTTTGTGGATCAGATTTTCCTCTGCCCGTTGCTCTGTGGGACATGAGGGTGGCTGATGTCTCCAGCCCACTTCAGTCTGTGTCTGGCTGTCTGTGTTCAACAATCCAGATGTTTTTATAACCATTTTATAAAAGCCCAAAACAAATAAACACACAATCCTAGCCCTTCACCTCTCTTTGGATCAAATATTCCCAGAGTGTTATTAAGGCTAATGAGTGTTTTCTTCTCTTGATGAACAACAAATTCACACAGATCCATGGCAGGGCTTGAGAACCACAGTCACAACAGAGCTGGGCCCCTGCTGGGGATCCTCAGGACCCTTCCCCAGAGTTCATCCCACAACACAGAACCCACCACAGCAGAGCCTTGGACGTGCAGCACGGAAAGTAAACAACCCTTCTTCTCTCCCACCGCTCCCAAACAGGATGATTTGCAGCTCCATCAGTGGAACTTTAAAACAAGCATTTCCCTGGCAGATTCAGTTGAAATACCAAGTGGGTTTTTTAATGGGAAAAATGAACCAAGAGGTCTTACATTGCTGGGCTGTTGTTGTTTATAATCACGGCCGACAGCAACGTCATCGTGTAATGCTTCGCCCACTTATCTTGCCACAGGATTATTCATCCCAGGAGTGGGGATGGGAGGAAAAGAGCCTTCTGACATTGTTGTTTTGTAACCTTTTCCTATTTTTAAAAGGAATACAGCCCAGAAACAAACAGTGTGGGTTTAGCTCAGCCCGACATCACCTCATTGCCACCAGAACCTTTGCGGACGCTCACGGATCCTTTGTGTAATTAAATCACTCTGAGCTTTGCTCCCAGGGAATTCATGGGACACAGCTCTGCCAGCTTTGTGGCATCTGCTGCCCTCTCCAGCCAAGCTGTCCTTGCTGAGCAGGGACCAGGATGTTCTCCATCATTTTCCCAGTGTTGTGGTTTAAGCAGGACACCCAGTTAGGGGTTTAGCACCACCTTGGGCTAAAGATGCAAAGATCATTCTGTACTTGCTTGGTTTGTTTGTAAGGACAGGGGTAGGAAATTGGATTAGTCCTTTTAAAAGCTGGGTCAGAGAGTCCCAGAAAGGAGTAGGAGTTTTAGGGAACTCCTGTGGTAAAGGTTGCTGGGTGTCTGATCTTTAAACCACAAAAACTAAGAGTCTTATCATCCATACATTGTCTGTTGGCTGCCCGAATTCCAGTCCTGCTTTCCAAGCATTCCCTGTGCCACTGAGCACCCAGAGGTTGTTGGTATCCATTTCTGAGCCACCCAGCATTCCAGGAACCCAAAGGGAGGGAAGGCACCTTCCACCACAGGCTTGGAACATGATCACATGGAATCAGAGCCTCAGCCTTAATATTTTTGTCCTGTGCCCCAGTGACCAGGGTCTGAATTAGTGCAGTGGAAGAGAAGAGCTTAAGTACACATTCAACCACAAAAATACATTGAGATCTTCCCAAACAAACTGGAGAAGAACAGGTGAGTATAAACCAGTGGCTGGAAAGTTTAGTGGAGTTGATGGGGAGTTGCTTTGAAGGCAGTGTATGTAAACAAACACATATCCACAATTATTTACCACCACCTTATTTGGGAACTTGCATGGAGCAAAACACCAGACTCTTCAAAACACACTTCTTGCACTTCAATATTGTTTATAAACATCTCTCTGAGTTCCCAGGGCAAAGAAAACCCCTGTTCCAGAGGGCACTGAGTAACCAGACGGAGGGAGCGCGATGGGCACGACACGGGAGGGGAGCCAGGCTGGTGAAATGAAGTCACACAGATAATGGGTTGCAGACTCCTTAGTCCAGCTCTTTCCCATGAGTGTCTTTCCACTGAGAAACTCTTCTTGTGGCTGCATTTCCAGCCACAGCAGCCTCCAAACCTCCTCCCCTGGCTGCCATCACCTAGGGAGGGTCTGCTGAGCCAGCTGTCCTTGGCTTCAGGGACACCACTCAGTCTGGGCTTTGATATCCCCCCTCCAGGGACAGTGGTGGGACCATTCCCAGCGCTTTGAGGGCATTTGTGTTGCTCTGAAAACAGAATTATCTCTGTTTTATGGTGCTGGGAGGGTCTTACACCTCTGCAGCCCTGGTGAGCACAGTCTGCTGCAGGAGTCACTCGTGAGTGTTTCTTGCTCCTGGCACTCTGGAGAATCACACACCTGGTAATTCTCAACAGCAGCACCAACCTATTTGCAGTGGGAGTTCATGTCTTGGCTTTAAATTTATTCTTAAATGACACCAACCATCCACCCTGCAACAGGGAATAAGCCCAGTGCATTATCTGGGCTCGGTGCAAAGGATGGAGTGTGGTGTCTGCAGTGACACAGAACAGCCACGGCTCTGTCGTGCTACTGCACCAGCCAGACGTGACTGGAGCTTCATTTCTGGGCAAGGAAGAGGCAGAAGAAGTTAATTAAGGGAATCTGGAACAAATTCTCCCCAGAGGAGCTGATGATGTGATGGTGACTTGTGCCAGCAGAGCAGCAGCTCCGCTGGAGCTCATCAAAGATTTGGGGCTTATTGAGTTAAAAACCACTAAAGGTGTATTTTCACCTCCAGCTGATAAGGAGATGGGTGCTCTGAGTAATTATCAGGGCTGAAGGGCTGGTTTGGAATAAAGAGATAAGCTCTGTGGATCTGGAGTTCAGTGTGATACGAGCACTGGACTCGATGATCTCAGAGGTCTTTTCCAGCCTAATTGATTCTGTGATTCTGGGAGTCTGGGACTGACATCTTGCACTTCTCTGGCTTTAATTGGGGTGTGCTGGGAGTTGTTCAGCTGGGTAGGGAAGGCCAGAACATAGAGAACTGGTGACACAGAGTGAAAACTGGGTCTCTCCTTCTTCTTTCCACCAGGGCTAATGGGAGCTTTCCTTGTGCTTCAGCATTAAATCACTGTGTGAAGCTGCTCACTTTGCTTTTGCTCTCAGGTGACAGGGAGAAATATTGGGTGTGGAAAGAAGCCCTGACCTCTAACAAATGACCTTGAACTGGTAGGTCACAGTTCTCCCATTCCTTCATGGTTTCAGTGCTTAGTTTCTTCTCTGGGACCAAAAAAAACCCACCAAAACCAGCAGCTCCTAATTGATCATTTGAGAGGAAAAAGTGGGAAAAAAATGAGATTTAAAAGATGTCTGGACCTGCACTAAATTTCTTACAGCTCCTGCTTTTTCCCTCGGTGGAAATAGAATCAGTTTTTTAACTCTTCAGTTTTAAATAGCAGCAGCAACCCTTGTGTCCTGTCAGGGAAATCCCCTTCTGCTTCCCTCCAGCTCTGTTTGCAGAGGAAGGTGGTTGTGATCTTGGGGTGCATTATGGATTCAAACAACTTTTCCAGACTAACCAGGAGCTGCTTCTCGTTTTCCTGTCTGCCAGGAATCCCAACCATCTCTGAAGGTTCAGCCTGAGGAAGGCTGGAGGGATCCAGGCACTGTGAACCCAAATGCTGAGGCAACACTGAGGGGGAGTTTAAGACAGACCTTGAAGAGCTGCCACCAAATGGCTTTTGGGAGTCACAAAATCCGACCTGGCATAGTGGAAGGTGTCCCTGCCCATCTACACTTCACCTTTATTCCCAAAGATTTCCAAATGATCTCCAGCTTGCTTGGAAGCAACAGCTGCATTTAACAGGTTCACTGGTTATTTCTTCTCTGCCTGTGTGATTTTAACAACAAAGGACAAACAGGTAAATCTGCTGCCTGGCAGTGCAAGTTCTCACTGGAATTCTCCAATTCTGAGGGATGAGTTAATTTTCTTTTTCTCCCCAGTGCCACTTGATGCATCACATGAGGAGGCACATCTGCTCAGTGACTCAGAGCAGGGGAACATCCCATGCGTGTGAGCGGCACAAGCTGCCTCACACTCAACCTTTCTGAAGCTTTTTCGAGGGCTGGTTATGCAACAAATAAAAGGGGACAAATTCATCCCAGGGAAGAACTTTCAGTCAGCTTTGAAAGCAGCAATTTGGCTTGGAAACTCATCCAACATCAAAATATTAATAATGAGGGCATGTTCCTGCTGACAGTCCCGGAGACAAGAATTCTCCTGGTGTCCAGGGCCAGCTCCTCCAGCCCTCTCTCCTTCATTTCTTAGCTCTTACATGTGGAAAACCCTCAGTGGAGGGGGTGGAGGAAGGGAGTGGGAAGGGACTGAATGCCTCAAGGTTTGGCCTTCAGGGAGAGGAGAGGCCAAGCCTCGAAGAGCAGCGGTGAGGACATTGAGGGTACCCCTGAGCTGAGCCCAGGGGATCCCCCGGGGAAAGAGGATGGTGCCTCCATAGAATTATGGAGTTTTTAAGGTTACAAAAGACCCCCAGGTCCAAGGTGTGACCAAATCCCACCACGCCCACTGATCCAGACCATGGAATGCCACCTGATTTTCGGACACTTCCAGGGATGGTGACTCCACCACTTCCCTGGGGGAATCCAATGATTGACTACTCTGTCTATGACAACAAATTCCTGCTAATATCCAACCTGAACCTCCCTTAAGGCCGTCTCCCCTTGTCCTATCAAACCCTGCTGGTCAAGGTGCCAGGAAAACACCGGGAATTTGTCTTTTTTGCACATTCCATAGGATCTGCAGGATCTCCCCATGGATGGCACATGGCCTGTGCCATCTGGAGGACTCGGGGGTAAATAAATCTGGGCAGTAGCCCTGTCAGTCCTTGGAACTCTGCAGCCTTTAAAGCAGTTGTGCAACGAAGAGGAAAATAAGGACGTATTGGGAAGGGGTGTTTCGTCAGCCAAGGGCTGGGGGATAAATCAGAGAAAGCCATGCACTGACAGTAATGGATCTGCAGGGTTTGCCTGGGCCTTGGGATTTGTCTTTCCTTCTTTTTTTTTCTCTTTTCCTCTTCACAAATTGTTCCTCTGCAAATTGTGGTCTGAGGCTTCAAATGGGGTATAACTGTCTCCTGCTGAAGTTTCTGAACCAGTGTCACCAGTGGAGCTCTGTTACTTCCACCAGCTGAAATCTTGGCCTCTGGTGTGTTTTTGTGACCTTTTTCATTAATCTTGCTTGATGATGACAATATATTCCTTCCTTTATGTAAGTGACCCAACACGTCCTTTGTTCTGCTGCAGACGAATTAAAATGCAGGACAGAATTAATCACTGGCACAAGAGGTCTCCTGGGACAAGGGAGGGGAGGACTCCAGGGAGGGAGTTATGGAATCACAGGATAATTTAGGCTGGAAAAGACCTTTAAGATCATCAAGTCTGAGTATTAACCCAGCACTTGAGGGGCCAAGTCCACCTCTAAACCCTGTCCCCAAGGACCAGGAGCAGGTGGAGCTCAAAGCTGGGTGACCTGTGCATGAATCATCGTCCATTCCACGAGGAATTGGATCTGTGGAAGTCTGTCTCCACCATCTGTGGCATTTTGGGGCATCAGGGAGCACTTGGCTGGTATTGCTGGTGCTCATGGGAAAAGCAGGAGGCAGTTGTTTGGTCCTGGGAGAGTTTCAGAGCTGGAAGTTCTTTCCTCGTCCAAGGTGACACAAAAAGTTGAGTGATTTTCTCATGACTTTGCTCAGGTCACTTTGGAAAGTCTTTACCTGCTCCTTCTGTGAGTTTTAATGTTCTAATCTGGGGGTTGTTTTAACACCCAACCCCCCCCTCACCCCCAGTGGGGCTGTTGCATGTGAGGACATTTCAGTGCAGTTTATTTTAAATAATACCCCATTTTTCTGGGCTCGTTCAGAAAAGGGATTTTACCCCCACTGAGTGTTTCCCATGAAGACTTCTGATTTTTAAGGAACTATTTCAAACAGTCTGCAAGCAGCTCTCAGGACCATCCGCCAGAAGCCTCTGCCTGGAGCTGTATCTTGGTTTCCACCCCTCAGCACTCTGGATTTGCCCTGCTCAGACCTTCCTTTGAGGAGCACAGACCATCCTCCCCACGTCAGAGGGGAATATTGTGACTGGCAGAGCTCCAGTTCCCCGGAGCTGGAGCCGTGGGACGATTGTCTGTTGTTTAAATGTCAGAGGATCAGGGGTGTCCGAGGGGAGAAGGGACCTTTTAGCTCATCAAATCCGCGTCACGGAAGTCACAGAAACGCGAGGCAAGAGCAGCGTTGTGGGAGTGTCAGGATTATCCCATTGGAATTCCTGTGACTCAGCAGTTCTGCCTGTCATCCCACCCCATCCCAACAGCTGGAAGGGCCCACGGCCCGGGGTGTTCACTGGAGAGCTCTGCTCAACACACATGTGGCCATATTTAACATTTCACGGTCAGAGCCGTAGGAACCACGCCAGGAATTCCGTGGAGAAACCTGGAGGCCAAGCTAATCCCAGCTCTTCAAAGCAGAGGCACTGAACCGTGGCCTGGAGATGGAATATTTCCCAACAGCTCTTGCAGCACAACCAGCTGTGCCCTGATCCACTTGTCCAACGCCGAAAGCAGCTCCGAGACCCGCGCTCTGCTCGTCAAGGGCTGGTTCTGCTGCAAACCAGCACAGTTTTATTGGCCACAGCCCAACATCCACTTCCACCAGCTGGAACCCAGCCAGGATTCCTGCAGCACAAATCCTGGAACCTGGAATGACTGTTGTCCCTCTTCCCTTAACCCGGTTACAGGCCAAGGATACACTCTGCCCTTGTCCTCCCACTGTGGTCGAAGGGTTCACTCTGCAGGTCGTGAGGCTCAACTTGTTCAAGGAAATTATGCCCTGGTTGCAAATTTCTCCTCTCCCTGTTTCAGAGAAGGGAAAAAATTCAGAGCTTATTTGACTTAGAAAAGCAGGAAAAAAGCGTTAATATTCCTTCCTGACACCCCAGTTTACCCACCAGATCCTCCTCTCTCTTTTCTCTGCACTTACTCTGTTCTCTTTCCCTTTTTCATTTTTTTTCCCCCCATGGGTTAAATCTTGTTTGATTTTTTTTTCTCTTTTTTTTTTTTTTTTTGGTCATTTTGTGTTTTGTAAAAATGTGCTTTGCCAGGAGCTGGGATTTTTTTGGTTAGTAATCCACTTATTTTGTGGTTTAGAAAATATCTCCAATCACAACTTGGCCACGTTGCTCACTGTCATTGTTGGCTGCTCGTGTGGCACGAGGAACATGCAAGGAAACACATCCTTTCATGTTGAACCACCTTCCCAAACAAACAGAGGAGCCAGTTCCTGCCCTGTTCAGGCCTTTGGGCTTGGAGGGGGGCTGCAAATTTGAGATAAAAATACTCACAGGTGCAATCTTGACAGATATAACCTCGACATCTCATGGGTTTGGCTCTCAGTTTCTGTGTTTCTGTACATGTAGGTGTAAATCATGGAATCATGGAATGGGTTGGGTTGGAAGGGATATTAAGGATCATCCAGTGACACCCCCTGCCATGGGCAGGGACACCTTCCACTGGCCCAGGTTGCTCCATCCTGGCCTTGGACACTTCCAGGGATGGGGCAGCCACAGCTTCTCTGGGAATTCCATCCCATTCCCTCCCCACCCTCACCTGCAAGAATTCCTTCCCAATATCCCATCTAAACCCACTCTCTGTCAGGTTGAAGCCATTCCCTGTGTCCTGTCCCTCCAGGCCCTTTCCAACACTCTCTCTCCATGTTTTTTGGCAGCTCCCCCAGGTCCTGGAATGCCCTGATTAGGGTTCCCTGACCCAGGCCCAGCACCAGCACCTGACCTTGTCAAACCTCATGAGATTCCCATGGGCCACTTCCCAAGCTCCAGGTCCCTCTGGATGCTCCCATCCTTCAGGTGGGAGTCTCTGTCTTCACAGCCAAACCTAAAACCACCCTGGGTTAACTGCAGGAATAGTTTGTTCCTATAAATACATTTGCCTGTTCTCTGCCTTTTCGGATCCTGTGGCTGCCCCACAGCTAAAAACTCACCTTTTCTCTTCTCTAAACCCCTGAGCTGATGGCAGCAGTTTTTATTCAGAACCCAAGGATTAAGTCAATGTGCCTTTTTTTCTCAGGGAGCAGGAAAAGAAGCTGAACAAACAGCAGCTGTAAAATTGCAGTAAAATCCATATAATGGCCACAGGATGTTTGAGGATGTCGAATTTCATTGGAAATCACAAGTTTACTTCGTGCCTGTGGTTACCAGAATAAAACTTGTGCTGAAGATGAAGGTAAAGCCCTGAAAGAGCAGATGGAGCTTAGAGCTGGTTGTATATATTTATGGTGTATCCTATGGGTCCCAGTCCAGATCTTGGCTCCCTCATGCTCAGCACTGCATAAACAATTTGTGAGAGCCTGACTCTTCTCCAAGGAGCCTCAATAGGCCAGGGAAAGACTTTGACAGGGGGAGAATTATTAGTTCCTTTCCTCAAATAGAAAACCAGGCAGAGGACGAGGAAGTGACTTGCCAAAAGTCTGTGGGGAGCTGGGGTGACAACCAGAATCCCCTGAGGCTTTCAGAGAGAACATCAGGGGAAATAGGTGCATCTATGGATGTCTTGGTCAGCTCAGGTGAGGGGCTTGGAGGGCAACAACCTGTGAGAGGGGACAGAGGGCGCAGAGGTTGCCAGGTTTTATTGTCCCCTTGGAAAAAATAGGCCCTGATGTTATTAATGGCAGTGCTGAGTGTTGCCTGAGTAAAGACACAGGACCCTGAGCACAGTTGGGACCCTCTGGCTGACCCAGGGGAGATGTGCTGCTCCCTTCCCTCCCTCCCTCCCTCCCCGCTTCCAGCAGAGCTTCCTTCCTGAGAGCACGTGCAGGGGAACCTCAGGCTGGAATTCCTCATGAAACCCTGGGCCATTCACTCTTTCAATCCTTTATTCAACCCCTTGTGAAGCAGCCTGGACAACCAACCTTCTGTTCAGCCGCCTCAGTGGCTGTTTTTATCCGGGATCCAGGATGGGCTTCCTGCAAAGTGATTCATAGGTCACCGAGCACAGCGTTGCAGAACCTTCTTCCTTTGCACCACATCCACTCACAGGCTGACATTTGGGGGCCCTGTGGTAAATATTAGGTGGCTGGAGAGCCTGAATTTTGCCTGGTTTGGGTGATGCTTTTCCCTTATTTCAGGCTTGGCTTGGGTTTAGTTTTGGAGCAGCGATGCCCTGAGGGGAAGCACAGCAGGACAGCACACAGCAGAATATCCATGCCTGAATCTTGACTAAAAACCAAAATACACAGTATTTAGTTAATTAATTAACTAGTCTAGTTGCCTAATTAACTCTCACAAATAAACAGGGGGCTGGAAAGCTTATTTTGGGTTGGTTGGGCTTCAGTGTGTGTGTGTCCTGTTGCAGCTCCTCAGCAGGGGTGGCAAATTCCTCTTTAGTGAAGTTAAAAAAACTCCTCAGACTCAGACAGAAAACTTTCATATGGCCTTGAGGAAAACCCTCACATTGGGTGAAGTTAAGTTGGTGGAATTTGGTTTTCTCAAGTCTTCTCTGTATGAAAAAATGGGGGTTTTTTCCAGATACAGGAAGTTTTGACACATTCAGTTTGTGTTAAGCTGTTAAATGTTGGAAGTTGTGGGTATTAGTCCTTCTATCACCTTCAAAAAGATAATGAGTGGGTGTGAAATGTTTCTATACATACATTTTTTAACATAAAATTAAGAAAGGGCCATATTTGGAAAGATAAGCAGGATCCCAACTCCTTGGGGCTGCTGTGTCCATAATTCATTGTAGAGGAACGTTGAGGATCAGAGGGGAGAAAGAGCTGGAAGTGACTCAAGAACCAGAGCTTAGAACTTCTGACCTGGAGCTGAGCAACCAAACCCCTGGAAAATCCCATTTTTCCATGGAAATACCACCTGATGCTGAAGGCAGTGGAATTTTACAGTGGTTCACGAGCAAACTACATTTTCAGGTTCAGTAACATTGCAGATCAGTAGTTGGTGTTTTCAGTCCCCAGGTTAATTTCATGGAATATTTTGCTTTGTGCCAGACTCTAATTATTTCCAAATGATTCCTGCTTTCCTTTACTTTTCCCCCTTTTGCATGTAAATGTCTTATAGAGGAACTAAACTCTCCCTTTTCCCTGAGACCGATAATTTTTGGACAGAAACGAGGAGAAATCTTAAGTGTTTTCCTGCAAACCAACGACAGGCATTTAGGACAAGGATAACAGACTTCCCTAAAAATATGTGCCCCAAAAATTGCCTTCCACCTCCCCACCTCACCAGAGCATCAATCAAGTGAGGAATTGTTCTGATCCCCCTCTTTGCTGTGGGTTGTTTTAATTCCATGTTAAAGAGATTGGTGAAGCTCCTGACCCCTGAGGTCCCTCAGCAGAGGGGTGAAGGAGTTGCTGGGGCATTTTTAGTGCCCTGGTGTCAGGAGGGTCAGCAAATGTCCCAGTTTGTCCTCCTGTCCCACGGGAGCAGCTGTGGGAGTGGAGGGGTAGGACTGATCTGCGGGAGGAGCTGAGGGCTCTGCCAGGCTGGGACAAAGGCATGGCCTTCAGGGATGGCTCATATTCCCAATTTCTGGGGTCACAGCCCTACAGAGAAGGGGGCTGAGGTGGTAGGAAGTGGTGGAGTCACCCAAGGAAGTGGTGGAGTCGCTGCCCCTGGAGTGTTCAAAGCTTGAGGACGTGGTTCAGAGTGGTTCAGAGTGACCATGCTGGGGGTGGGCTGGTGGCTGGGCTTGGTGATCCTGCAGGTCCTTTCCATGATTCCATGATTCCCTGGTGCAGTGGGGATGCTCTGCTGCTTCTCTGCTGTTTGCATTCCCGTCCTCATCCCTGAGAATCCCAACATTGTCACGGTGCCCTTCCCAAGAGCGGGAGCCCTTTGGAGTCCCAGTCCTGCTCTGCTGAATCAGAGCCCTGTTCCTGCTTCCCAGAGCTGCCTTCCTGCCATCCTGCCTCCCTGGGCAGGAGCCCTCCCAGCTCCCACTGCAGCAGGGAAGCTTTGTCTTAACACAAGAGTTTAAAGGGGAAAAAACCAGAAAGGAAAAGCTGGAACAGCAAAGCACCACTGCCTTTTCTGTGCAGGCTCCCCCTTCCCTCTGGGAATCAGCAGCAGAGGAACCCCAAGGGAATGTCTGGAGGTTTAATTTGAACAAGTTGCTACCATGGCCCCGGGTCAGGGTCCCCCCTTCCCAGCTCCCAGACCCCAGGAAGGAGCCAGGCAGGGCTGAGGGCTCACTCAAGGGCTCAGATGCACTTTCTCAGCACTCAGCTGGGAAGTCCTTTGGGGTCAGTCTGGCTGAGTGGGATTTCTGCCTCTCCTCATTGATCTGTTTTGGATACCAGGCACCAGTGTTTGTGTGGAGCCGTGAAACAGGAGGCAGAGGGGGGGAAAAGGGCTGAGGTGAAGGAGAGTGCAGGGTCTGAGGGTGGGGAAAACAGGCAGCAGCTCTGGGAAGAGGAGAGTGGAAACCTGGAGAGGGTAGAAAACACAGGGGGATGAAAGATGAACATTTACAGAATCACTGAATATTCAGAGCTGGAAGGGACCCACAAGGATCATCAAGTTCAGCTCTGAAGTGAATGGACCACAAACCCCACAGCCTTGAAATTCTTGGGAACATCCAAGCAGTAAAGGAACAAAGCTTGCAAAAGAATTTAAACTTCTCCTGAATTTCCAGAGAACTTTTTTTTGCCTCTCAGGAGCTGTTTCCATCCCCAGCAGCCCACGAGGACAGGTCTCACCAAAAACTGCTTTTGGAAACGGCACGGACAGAACTGCTCCTGATTGGGAAGAGGGATGACCTGGAGTTCCCTTCTGACTCTGCTTCTATGAATATCCCCACATTATCCCTGGGAAACAAAGGCAGGGAGCAGGGAAAGGCCATGGCCAACGTCACCAAGCAAAACTGGAAGTGGAACTTAGGTCTCTTCTCTGTGGGGGCAAGAAAAGGAGGGGGAGGAGGGAAGAAAAACCCAACAAAACCAGAAAAAGAAAAGTAAATAAGGGATTCATTATAGGCTTTTCCAGCCTCTCAATTCCAGACTTCCCTGTGTTTCTTCTTGAAAGGAATTTTCCCCTTCAGTTCAAGAGTAGACCAGCTTATCAAAACCATCTTACCCTCTCCAAATCTCCTTCTCTGGATCTGAATATCCACGTCCAGCCTGGGGAATCCTCGTTTCTGGGCCATTTCCCCTGGATTTGATGGGGAGTGAGCACATCTGGGCAGCACCAGGTCACTTCAAAGAAGTGAAAATGCTAAAAAGCTGCCCCTCCCTGGGCAGTGGAGGGTTGGAAGGGAATTTTGGTCCTGGCAGTTTAGTGGTTGCCACCTGTTGAAAAAAGGAAATGCAGCCCAAGGTTGCAACAGCAAACATGGTTCAAGAACTCTGCTCTGCTCTGGAGGTTACAGTCACTGTCCCTCCCCAGCTGAGAACCTGAAATTAAGACAAATGCTGCTGCTTTGGAACTGGTTTTTGGCCACTAAGCACTGGGGGTGCTGGTGAGACTCTCAGCTCAGCTGAGGCAGATATTCCCTCTCCATCACCTCCCTCGTGGCTCCAAACCTGGGCTTAAGGTGCAGCTCAGAAAGAGTTCCCTGAGCTAAATCCTGGGAAGGTGGAGGGGAAAGCAGGAGCCTGTTGCAGGAGAAATATGTGATTAAATCCCTTCTGAATCAAACCCCAGGTCTGTGCAAGCCCAGCTGTGGAGGGGAAAGTGAAACGAGGGGCCCAACCTGGTGTCCCAACCTGGAGCTGGTTCCCAATCCAGCTGTTCCCCACCCCTGGGATGTGCTAAACCAGAGGGTTCCAGCCTGTGGCACCGGTGGAAGTTTCTTTGGAAACTTTCTTCTCTCGTTTTCTTGTATAAACTCGGGTTTTCTGAACTAAATTGAAACCACTCATGGAAAGCATGTTTGCCTTGAGTTTTTGGTTTTGTTTTTTTTTCACATTTTTCACCAGCAAACAGCAAATCCAGCTTTATCTGTAAACAAAGAGCATCAACTTTCCATCAAAAAATAATAATAATAACAACCAAAAACTGGAAAATAGGCAGCTTTTGATGCAAAGTCATAATTTTCCACGGGAAAACCTCCAAATTCCATAGCAGGGTATGTCAGCACTTTAGATGAGTAAGAGAGATACAGGCAAGGCTTAAACCAGCTCAAACTGGTACCAGTAAGAGTCCAGCACTGGCTGTATCAGCTCAGCATTGACTCCTCTGCCCGTGTTTACAGCAGAAATCAGCTCCATGCACGAGCTCCTATTAAATCCACATTGGACAATGGCTCTGCTCCATCTTTTCCTTTGCCTCTGGCCAATATCTTCCCAAAAACATGGATGAACTCAGTGATCCAACCAGCTGCCCTCGGGATCAGATATGTCCAGTGGAAGGTGTCCCTGCCCGTGGCAGGGGGTGGAACTGGGTGGTTTTAGGGCCCCTTCCAACCCAAACCATCCCATGATTTTGTGCTTTGGGGAGTTGGTGAAGAAAATTTAGAGGTTTTATCCCTTTGGGGAGTTTAATTCTGCCCCCAATCTCTTCTCTGCAGCTCCTTCAGTGCAGAGAACCAGCAGAAGAGCTGAACCCCAGGTTTTCCTTGGATTATTACAAGGAGCAGCCAATGTTTCTGTCCTGGGGAGTTTAAACTTGCTTGATTTTCAGACCCCTGAGGAGAGAACGCTGCGAGTGGGCCCCAGATCTCCACCACCTCCCCTCACTTAACAACAAGGTGGGATTTTCCCCCTGCAGGAATTTGGATCTCAGTGTTTAAGGAGAAGAGAGTCCAGAGAGCAAGTGCCTCTCTCCTGGCCAGCCCTGTGCCAAGAAGTGTTGGCACGAGGCACAAAAAAGGACGGGAGATTTTCCTCTTGACCTTTGCCAGCTCCACAGAGGCTCCCATTGGTGATGCTAAAGGCAACCCACATTATTGTTCAAAAGAGCAGTCCCTGGGGCCAGTTCCCGATGGATAATGGTGGTGTTTACTTAAGGAAACGGGGCAATCACGGAGGTTATTTTTGTTGGGTGCCATCGTTTTTAGCATCCTCGTCCCCGGCCCACGTCAGTGCGTGTGCTTAACAATGACTTGTAAAAGGATACAGCAGTTGCTAAGGAAACCTCTGTAGCCCAGGAGCCAAACAAATAACAGCAAATGGAGCAGAGGCCACCAGGGGCCTGATTCTGCAAATCTTTCCCCTGCTCAGGCTGCAGAACTTCCCCGGGCTTTGCTGGGAGATGCTGAAACCTCACAGGGGGGAAAAGTTTATCCGCCGGAGACTCCTCAAACTTTTGTGCCTTCCCCGGAGCAGATCAAAGGCAGCAGCACCAGGAACAGCACAGAGCTATTTCTGGTCTCTGATTAGAATTAATTGTCTGTTCAAAGCATCCTTGGAATCTTTGTTGGGATATTCATTTCACTGGGAGGCACTGACAGGACACAACCACGAGCACGGCCTTCAACCCCCCCTTAACCTGCAGGAGGAGCAGAGCAGATCAGACACCTGGAGACATTCGTGTCCTCAGGATGTGCCCAGGTGTCCCAGAGGGTGTCAGAGGGGCTGAGAGACACCCAGGGAAGGCTGGTGGTGGTTTCTGGCTGTGGCTCCTGGGCTGGGTGGGGAAATCCGTGGATCTGTGTTCCCAAAGAAGTGAAGTGTGTCCTGCAGGGACGCTTTGACATCACAGACACACCGAAAGGTTTGGGTTGGGAGGGACCTTAAAGCCCATCCAGTGCCACCCCCTGCCATGGGCAGGGACACCTTCCGCTGGCCCGGGTTGCTTCAACCTGGCCTTGGACACTTCCAGGGATCCAGGGACAGCCACAGCTTCTCTGGGAATTCCATCCCAGCCCCTCCCCACCCTCACAGCTAAGAATTCCTTCCCAGTATCCCATCTAACCCTCTGGCAGTAAACCATTCCCTGTGTCCTGTCCCTCCAGTCCTTGTCCCCAGTCCCTCTCCAGCTCTCCTGGAGCCCCTTTAGGCCCTGGAAGGTGCTCCAAGGTCTCCCTGGATCCTTCTCTCCTCCAGGTGAACCCCCCAGCTCTCCCAGAGGGGCTCCAGCCCTCAGAACATCTCCGTGGCCTCCTCTGGACTTGTTCCAACAGGTCCTTTTGAACATTAAACCCCAGAATATCAGTCCAACAGAGACTTTCCTCCACAAAAAATCCTGCTTTTTTTCAGGGGAGCAAGAAACCTGATCCCAGTGACTGGACAAGATCAACCAGGGCAGTTTGATCTCCGAGGGGCACAACAACACTGAACCTGTGCTCAACCTTCTCCTGGTGGAGGAGGCCCTGCAGCATCTCCAGGCCACCCATCACACCCCACAGAACAAACCCAGCTGCAAATGCAGGGTTTGTACCAAAAACCAGAAACTTAATATTATGAAAATCAGCAGATGAGACAGGAGGGGGGAGCCAGGCAAGTGTTTGTTACCTGCACCCACCTGAAAGCAGCAGGGCCTCCTGACTGTTGGAATTTAACACCAAAAGAGGTATTTCAAGTCAAAAACCCCTCGAAGTTTCTGACAAGGAGGAACTGGAGAGAGTTAAAGCAGTTTATCACGGGATTTTAAACTCCTGTAGTTGAAAGGCTGCAAATTGCTGAGCAAACATTGATCCTTCGACTTCAATCCCCTTTGGTTCTGTTCTGTTCAGGCCAGGAAGGAGAATATTTAACCCTGGGCTGGGATAAAGCACCAAAATTATAGTGACCAGGATAATTTGTTATCGGTTTAAGTGGAAATCTGTAAGATCTGTGGACTAAGGGACTCTCTCCTGCTCATTTCCACGGAACCCAGGACAATGGGACCAGGATTACAGGGTGTTACCATGATACAAATGAAACACAGCATTAAGGAAAACAAGGGTTGCCATAGAAACAGCTGATAAATGGGCACATGCAAAAAGAAAAAAATTAGCTTAATTTGCTTGTTTAAATGGGAGGGGAACTGTTTTGATCCTGCTTAATTGCAGCTGATCCTGTTTAATTGCATTTTCTTCCCTCAAGTCCAGTGTCACTGTCGGAGCAGCAGGATGAAACTCCGGTGATTTTTGTGGGAAGCTGAGGCAAGGAGAGATGTCTGGGTTAATTCCCAGCTTGCTGAGTTATCCTTGCCTGGATTTAACCCTTCCAAAGCAGTGGCTGACAGCAGGAAAATGGGAAAAAGGGGCTGCTCACCTGCTTTGCTTGAGGGGGAATAAAACCAGGCCCAGTGGCTGTGAGAGGGAGAGGGGGTTTGTCTTCTCCTATTTGTCCTTTGCAAGGTGCTAATGCTGATTTTAAGGGCACAGGGGAACGAGCTCCACATTTAGCAGAGCGGAAAACCGGCAGCCAAGTGTGGAGAATCAGAAACCTGATTTGAATAAGAGCAACCAGATTGTGGGGACTTTAAATAGAATGGCAACTAATGCAATTAAAATGGGGAGAAAAAAGGGGAGAAAAAAGGTTCAGAGCACGTTATGAGGGCATTAATATGCACTGAGGAGATTCTTGGCTGGTTGTGTCTCCAGCCCCACAGCGCTGAAGGTGAAAGGAGCAGCACCTGTAAAAGCTGCTCTTTTGGGTCCAGTGCACGAGAAAGGTTCAGTCCCAAAATGTGGGAATGTGGGTTATTTTGGGATGTTTGGCATGATAGGGGGTGGGTAACAAGCACCAGGCACGTTCAGGTCGTGGGGCAGATCCACGTGGGAGCCAAACCAACCTTCACCTCCAGCCTGGAGCGCACGGGGCGAGTCCTTCAGCTTTGCCAAGGTGGGGAAATGGATAAAGAGAGCAGGGAAAGGGCCAGGCTGGGGCAGGAGCTGCTCCCCTGAGCTCTTCCCTGCAGAGCCTGGGACCAGCTGCCCTGCAAGAAAGTGTGTCCTGCAGCAAACAGCTCCCAAATCCCCCACCTTCAGGGAATTTCCTTCCCAGATTCCCAGGGCAGACGTTTGCCTAAGTCCTTCTAACAGCTTATCCCCCTAAATATAGCTCCCTTTCAGCAGCACATTGTTTCGTTTCGGCAGTGGGGATGGAGATGACATTTTGTTGGACTGGGGAATGGCATTAACCAGCATGGTTGTTCTAACATTTTTTCAAAGCTTTAGAGAAACCAAATGAAAGAATTCCCATTACATGTTCTCCTTTCTGCACTGGGAGGATTAAAACCAGCTCGTCAACACACGCCCTGGATGTCCTAATTAACTCCTTTCCTTGTGGCTTTCAAAGGCTCATCCCAGCTCCCTGCATGGAGATACATTTCACCTAATGGAGCTGGAATTGTGCCATGGATATCACTCCAAGCAGGATTACACCTCAGGAGCTGGGCAGACAGAAACCCAGGGATTCCAGCTGCACAAAGGTAGAAGCAATTGTTGGGCAGAGGAGCAGAAAGCAGGAGTTGGGAGATGGTGACTTCTCCGTGCTGGGAGAGGAATGTTGCCAGCTGAAGTCACCTCTGGATGGAGGAGCAGAGAGCAAACACCCCCTTATACCTACACAGAGGCTGCAGATGTTCCCACAGGAGCTGTTCCCAGGCATCTGGTGGATGGATTGGGATTTGCACAGTGTGTCCCACTGACAGGAACAGCCAGATCCCCCAACTGAGAGCCTTTCATTTCTCTTGCATGATGACAACGCAGCTTGTCCTACAACCATCCTCCTGTCCCTCCTCCCGTTCCCTCATCCAAGGAAGCTCTTTGTCAGTGTTTTTGGACCTTGCACTCATCAGGAGCTGCTGGGACATACTGTTTTCCCAGGGCTGGTGTTTTAACTCCCAAATGTGCTGTGGTTTAACTCTGGGGACATAATTCTCCTTCTGGAGTTTTAGGGGGGGGGGGGAGTTTAACCATGTAACTGAAATATTTGGAGCTCCTGCAAGTTCCTTCTTTACTTTTTGAAAGGAAATCTTTAAAAAAAACCCCAAACACTCAGTTTCCAGTCACAGTGGAAGTTGTTTCCTACGAGGATAAATAAATAGATGTGAGAATAGAAAACATTTACCCATTCTAGTTCCATCCCAGGGGTTTGTTTTGTCTCAACACAGAGCAAGTCCAGCTTTGATCCTGCACCAGGGAAGAGGATCCTGCTAAGGAAAAGGGTCAGGCACCAACCAGAAAAGTCCATCCACAGCTCCTTAAAAATGATATTGTAGAATCACAGGGTTGTTCAGGCTGGAAAAGACCTTCAGGATCATCACTGCAAGGTCACCACTACGCCCTGTCCCCAAGTGCCACAGGGGTGTTAAATCCCTGCAGGGGTGGGGACCCCACCACCTCCCTGAGCAGCCCCTTCCAGGGTCTGACCACCCTTTGAGTGAAGAAATCTTCCCAAAATCCAACCTAAACCTCCCCTGGCACAGCTTGAGGCCGTTTCCTCTTTTCCCCACTGCTGGTTCCCTGGGAGAAGGGACCAACCCCCACCTGGCTCCGACCTCCTGTCACAGAGGGAGTGAGAAGGTCCCTCCTGAGCTGAGCCCCCCCAGCTCCTTCTCCCAATTTTCCTGCTGAATCACATGGATTTCTCCTATTTTATCATGTGATTTCGTTGTCTTGAAGCAAGAGATGAAGGATCCCAAGGGTTTTCCTTCTCCTCCCAGCTCTTATTTGCTCTTTTCTTATGGAAAAGCCAAACACAACCCGGCTGCCAACGGGAATTCTGGAGTCTCTGGTAGGATTCAGCATCAGAGTTTTCAGCTGGAAAACCATTCCATGCTGAACTGAATGATGGAAATGCAACCAAACCCGTTTCCAAAGGGAGGCACAATCAAGTTAAACGAGGGGATAACGAGGAAGCTTTTATAATTGCATCAATTGTGGATAAAACCACAGCCCATTTTCCATCTGAAAGGAGATGAAATAGATGCTCCGGGTTCAAATATCATCACACACACTGGTGTTATTACGTGGTAGGAAAGAAATCTTTGTCCTTTATTTACAAAAAACATTCTGGGGTTTTTTTGGGGGTGAGGAGGGGAATAAAATGATGTTCCTGCTGCTGCCAAGCCCTTGTGAGGGGATAACATTGGCTGAAAAGGAAGGTGACACCAGAATTCCCAGTGTCACCTAAGGAACGACCTTGGGAACTCCGAGATTTCAAAGGGAATGAATTTGCTTCTAATTAGAAACCCAGACCAGACGTAGGAAACTTGTGCAAGGGAGTAATTAAAGCAAATTCCTCTCAGTCCCTGTGTGCAGGAGTTCCCATTTTAAGGAGCTGTGTGTGTCAGGCAGGGCCCTGAGGTGGGAGTTGGTGGCTCTGTGTTCCTTCACACCAGCTGAGAAGGTGTCAAGGTGACCCCAGAGGGTGAAACCCGCAGGCTGGAAGAGAAACGAGGCAGAAAATAGCAGTGGCATAGCAAAAGATAAAACTGGCAATTCTAAGTCTCAATTATGGCATCTCAAATCTCTGAGCTGATGAAGCCTGTGTTGGAACCTCTTCCCTGGCACTGGAGCCCTTGCAGGAGCTCAGGGTGGGAAATAGGTTCACGAGGCTCAGGTTTTTCTAAGAGTGACCCAAATGTGCCCTGAATTATCCCAGTGCCTTCCAAGGACCTTTGTTGCAGAATATTATGGATATCAGGAAGAGCTGGGAGTGGGTCTGGGGCAGAGCAGTTCATCCCTGCAGCTGAGGTTCAGCCAGCTCAGAGGAACTTTTCTGCTGAGTTTTTTTGTTGGTTTACTTTCTTTTTTTTCTTTCTTCTTTTTTTTTCTGGCCTGGGTGTGTTGCCAAAAAGATTAGAAATGACAATCCTCAACAAAAAAACGAGAACCAGGGCGGGAGAGAGAGAACTGCCTGGAATAACACAGGGAGCCCCCCAGGGCAGCCCTGGAAACCCTCTCTCAGGGGTCAGGGAGGGGACCAAGGGCTTCTCAGCCCCTTCCCGAGGGTGGGGGAGGTTTTATAACGCTGAGATTCCGTGCTGGGAACACGATCCCACGGACCCCACCTCTCCTTCCACTGGAAAGACAGAGCTCCAGCCGCTGCTTACGTGGGAAGTGACGGGAATGGGAGCGAGCTGAGCGCGGCTTGAGCCGCCCCTGAATGGTTTTTACAGCTGCAGAGGGGGAGATGTGACGGCCACGGAGGTTTTTTAGGAGCTGAACCAGCTTCCAGGCAGCTGAGCCAGTTTAAGGGGTGCTCTGTGGGGCCTGTGGGAGTCCTGGGTTCGAGCAACAACTCGGGGCAGTTGGGGGTTTGTGGTTTTGAGGCCCCTTTGAGGGAGGGAGGTGCAGCCCCAGGGGAGTGAGGGGGCATTTTAAGCTGCCTTTGATGAACTGGGTTTGTCCTCTCACCTGCTGGGGACACACTGGGGCACATATATATATATTATTATACACAAATGCCGGGATGGAATTCCCAGAGAAGCCCAGACCACGGGATCTAAGCAGCCTTTGGCCTGTGAGGGTGGGGAGGGGCTGGGATGGAATTCCCAGAGAAGCTGAGGCTGCCCCATCCCTGGAAGTGTCCAAGGCCAGGTTGGAGAAACCTGGGCTGGTGGAAGGTGTCCCTGCCCGTGGCAGGGGGTGGAATGAGGTGATTTTAAGCTCCCTTCCAACCCAAATCATTCCATGATCCCGTGATCCTAACTGGGACCTTTTTATATAAACCAGTAAATCCCAAACTATGTGGAACCCTCTCTCTTAATGTGTATTTTAACCAGGTCAAGCTTTCAACTAAAGGCCTGACCAAAAAAATGTGTGTATTGCCCAAAACAAATGTGTGCCCTCCCCAAATAAATGTTCTGGGTGTTCTTTGGGGCAAGAGGTTCTGGAGGAACCAGTAGTTAATGAGTTCAGGAGAAACATTTTGGGAACAAGTGCTCCCAAAGTCCCACTGTGGAGGGAAAAGCCCAAGAAACTGCAGCTTTCACAGGAACCTTCTTCCTCCAGCAAAAAGCATCTTTGCATTTCTTGCATTTCTCCCTTGTAAATCCCAGCTCTGGCTGTTCCTTCCGGTGTGGGGTAATCCCAGAGCTTTGTGCTGTGCTTCAGAGTTCAGAAATCTTTGTCCTTGTCTAAACTTTGCACTGCAGGCCTTGTTTATGAGCTGTCTGAGGGGATCTGGGACTCAATGGAGCATTGTTCAATAAATAATCAAAGCCAGACACCACAAGGTTCCTTTATTTATTTTTTTCCCCCCATAGGAGACAGTATATAAAAATTTCTGATGGGTTGGAACACGGTTTCTTCCTCTACAGACTGTAATTTAAACTCATCAAATTAATTACCACTGACACCCCAGCACTTGAAGCCATTTGTAGCATCACACACAAAACATAAAGTTGCCTCTTAAGCTGGGACCTTGTTGTGATTTAAATGCTGGTTTTGCTGCAGGAAGCTGTAATTAATTGCTGCCAGTGTGATCTGTAAGTGGCACTTTGCTTCATGTTTAACAAAAAAGAATTAAACAGGTCTTTCTGGGCCTTCAGCTCGTGTTGAAGGGTCAGTTTTGGGTGATGTCTTGCACCTCCCTCTCACTCTGACCCAGTTCTGGAGCAAGGTGGGAGTGTGGCCTGTTGAAAAGTGCTTGGGGTTGATGCAGCAGAGGTTCAGATTTGCCTCCTACCTGTGCAAAACCAGAGGGGATTGTCCTGCTCCATAATCCCTTGGTGTCCTCTGCTCACTAAGCCTTGGTTTTACCATCACTGAAAACATTGTGCATGGAGCCAGGGTTACATGGAAGGTATTTCATCACAAATTCCCTGGAAATGTTAAAAAACTGAGTGGTTGAGGCACTTTCTGACATGTTTTAATGGGTCATTTTGTTTGGTCAAAGGCTGGACTTGCTGATCCCAGAGATCTCTTCCAGCCCTGCTGATTTTCTGGTTCTCTGAAGGAAATGAAGCCTCTAAATGTTTCTGAGCTCCTCTTACTGAGAAATGCAAGTGGTGACAAACTCATTTGCTCCTCTCATTCCAGGCAATTCCCTATTTTTTACTAAAATACACCTCTTTTTTAATCAAAGTACCAACCTGCAGCCTCAGCCCTCCTATTTTTGTTTTTTCTGCACATCCCACCTGCAGCTTTGAGCTTTGGTTTTCATTGAATAAACCTCTTTCAAGGATGTGTGGGACTCTTAAGGTTAAAGTGTGAGACAAATTAAAACAGCTGGTTAAGACAAAAACCAGCTGAAAAATGGGATGTTCAGTGGTCAAAGCCACATGTCAAGTCTTGTTGGGATCACTCTCACAGGAGAGGGAATTTGGGGCAGGTTTTAGTTGGGAAAACTTCAGTCTCTGGAGATCTCCAGGATATCATTTCATCCATGGAGAGGGGGGGAAGGAGCAAAATGAGTCCTGAACCAAAGCATTCAAGAAAACCACAAACAGGAGGCTCTGTGGGTAACAGATCTCCCACTTCTCAGCCCAAACTGGGTGTCCTGGAGTAGAAAGTCTGGCTCAGAAGGAGGGCAGCCCCTGTCCCAGCCCTGCTCCAACAGCACAGGGGTGGCTGGGGAGGTGTGGGAGCTTTACCCCACAGGGTCACTCAGCCCTGAGCTCAGAGCTGTGTTTCCAGAAGGACTCACAGGGATTGTGCAGCTCCAAGGATTTCAGCACTGTGCCCTCCTCAATGAGTAGAAAATCAGGCCTAATGATGGAAACTTTCCTAAGCAACCTGATACTCCAGAGCCTCCCAAACACAGAAGTAGAGGGATGATAATAATGGTAATAAAATCAGAGCCACTCTAAAGGCACGATCCAAACTGTTCCCAGTCCCATCCAGTCTGTGCTGCCTGCTGTTCACCCTGGGTGACTGCAATTCCTTCTGACAGGGAATTTACCTAGAAAGGACCTTTTTTGGTTTGTTTTGGGGTGGGTTTTTTTTGGTGCTGGTCATTTGAAACACTTGCAAAGAAAGGTGGGAGTTTTCTGAGGATGTGGAACACCCCAAGTTCCAGATAAGTTGCTCCAATAAAGAGGCACTTCAGGAGAGGAGGGAACTAAGGTCCTGCTAAGGTGGGACAGAATCATATCAGAGGATCCCAGAGTTATTTGGCTTGAAAGGGACCTTAAAATCATTCAGTGTCACCTGGCAGGGACACCTTCCACCAGCCCAGGTTGCTCCAACGTGGCCTTGGACACTCCCAGGGATGAGGCAGCCACGTCTGAGGGCTCTCCATAAACCCCATAAAGCCTAAAGCTCAGGAGAAACGGCTGTTTCAGGGCAAAAGGAGTGTCCAAGAAGCCCTTTTGTGCCTCTCTACCTTATCCAGGGTTGTCTGTTTGATTGATCCATCCCCAGTCAGTATTTTGAGGTCCCCAGGGTTCCACAGCAGAACCTCATTTCCCTTCTCCCCGAGGAAAGCAGATGAAGTGAAGGAAGAAAAGGGATTGTGGAAGGCAACACCAGGGGGAAGGGAAGGGAAGGGAAAGGAGTTTCTTTGCCCAATGTTTGCTCAGGTGGAAGAAAGGTTAAGGCTGTTTTAGCCAAGGACATCAAAGGCAGGGAGACCCTCCCCAGGCTGCTGGGTTTGGCTGGGCTTGGCTCAGAGCTCAGGAGTGACTCAGAGTGACAGGGAGCAGTGTTTGTGTGTGTGATCCAGGATGGGAAGGAGCCTTTGTTTGAGAACCTTTGCAACTCCCTGAGTGAGTTCAGCCCATGAGGTCAGTGGGCAAAACATGTCTGAGGCAGGGGAAGAAACCCCCCTGACTTTCAAGCTCTGGTGTCTGTGCTCAGCTCTTCTCCAGCAAGAGGATGCTGGGGGCAATCAAAAGGCCCTGTGGTTCCAGTCCCAGCTAATCCAGGGAATGGGGAATTTCCAAGTGTGGGGCTGTGCTTTGGAGCCCTTTGGAGCCTCGTGGGCTAATGAAGAGAACAGTTTGTCCTGGGAAATGGGAAGCTGGGGTGGGACTGCTGGCTCTGGGTGACCTGTGCTGATCTGCCCATTGTCCCACCCGAAGCTCCTGGGGGCACTGTCAGTATTTACACAACGGGGCCCCCATTTCCAGAGGGCTCCTGCTGATGATCCAACACAAATAACCCAGGGATGGAACAAGTCCTGGCTCCAGGGCTGAGCTCCTAAGCACCTGCCCTGCTGGTGACTTCAGGCCAGCTTGATTGCAGCAAAAACCCAAAGGAATCAACTTTTTTTGTCCCCTAAATATAAAGACTAAATATACTAGAATTACTATAGTAATTCTAAACCACATCAGCCCTTTCCCTCACCCCAGCTGGCTGCATCCTCCTGAAAATGCAAACAGTTGAATCAGACACCCAAACCTTAGTGCTGTGTTGCAAGAATCCAAGCAGCAGCAGCAGCAGCAAGTCCTTGGCTCTCTGCCACCACTTCATTACTTATTCCATATTTTCCTATAGCCCTTGGCATGGCGAGAAGTCCTCCTTTAATTACAAACAGGAATGAAGAAGCCACAGGAGGAAATCATCCAGCTCTGGAGCCGGATAGCTGGTGCTGCACTGATTACACAGGGGCTCTTATCAAAGCTGACACAGAGCTGGGGCTCAGCAGAGCTGCAGTGGGAGCCACAGGCTGTGCGTGGGAGAGAGCCCGGAGCGGACGGAAGAGCCGAGGAATTCTGCTCAGCTCAATCCTCCACGGGCAGCTCTCCGTGTTTCCTTTCTCCCTCTCCCTCTCTCTCCCCTCCCCTGCACTGAGGAAATGGGAGAAAAGCAAAGGCAGGTCCTGGGAGAGGGAGAAATAAGATAAATGTGTAACCTTTTCACTTCTCCTTTCAGCACGTTGGAGGGGGAGGAGAAACCTCGGTTTGACACAGAGATGAGCTCTGGATAATGAGGCTGTTTGTGGAGCCATGAGAAAACTCCTGAATCCGTTGAAGGCTCTCCCAGGAAGGGAATAACTACTGTTTGTTTGTCTGGCCAAAACTTTGGGAGTTCTCTGGGGGGAGTCTCAGCCCCACCTTCTCTGTAGGATCTGAGCATCCCACCCAGAGCCACCTCAGCTTCTGTCCCTGTCTCCCACCCCCCCATCCCTGGGAGTGTCCAAGGCCAGCTTGGAGCAACCTGGGATGGTGGAATGATGGGGGTGGGATGAAATGGGCTTTAAGGTCCCTCCCAGCCCAAACCATCCTGGGATTCCCTGTGTCTGTGACACACGAGGCTGCTCCGAGCGCTCCCCATGACCCAGAACAAGTCTGGGGCCACCAAGGAGCTGCTGGAGCAGAGGCCACAAACCTGATTTTTTTAAACTCTTCCCCCACCACCAACGTGCTGTGAGACCATGGGAAGATTCCTGCTGCTGGTTTTGAGCCGTTCCCTCTGTGAGAAGCTGCATTTTTGGGAGCAGAACAGCCCTTGTCTGCCCCTGTCAGCCCCACTGCCATTGCTCACACCCACTGCACTGCACCAAAGCAGCCTAACAAAGGTGGTGCTGGCCCAAAAAACCCTCAGGCTGCACCAAAACAGGCATAATACGTTTATTATCCCCTAATGTTGCCTCATCTCTGTAGATTTAAACCCTTGCTGTGATCTTGCAGCAAATCCTGAGGGTTCTCAGAACCCCCTTTATTTTATGGGGTTCTTTATTACTAAAACCAAGCCTGCTGAGCTTCACTGCCTTGTTTTCCCCCTCATTTCCCACTCTGGCTCGTTTTTCCAGCCAACACTCAGGGAAGGCCCATAAATAATCATGTCAGAGCTGCAGACACCTCCCAAGCCTGGGTATTTTTTTTTCCCAAAAGCCGCAGATCCCCTCTCTGTGGCTGAGGCCGAGCCCTGTGCAGGGCTGGGCAACGTGAAGCTTTCACTGCCTCCAATCCAGAAAGGAACAGAAAGACAGGGCTGTGTTTTTATTGTGCCCAAAGGGGATTCAGATCAAGGGGTTTGGATGAACTTCCTCCTCTTTCTTTGCTCCAGCTCCTCCTGTCTTAAAACAAAGTAGATCATTTCCCGGCGATTTGGGTGATGATGCGGAGCCAAATTCTTGGTGGTTTCCCTCAGTCAGTTCCCTGTGCCCAGAGCTGTGTTTGGTGACATTCCAGCACTAGGAAAGGGAATCACAGCAGATCCTGCTGGGAGCAGCTGCTCCCAAAGCAATACCTGGAGGTTGCACCTGCTCAGGGGGAATCTCAGGTCACGGGGTGGGACATAAACCCTGGGAGGAGAAAACCCACCCGAAGTTTCAAGTGCTGGTGGATTTGGGATGAATCAGCTCCTTAACAAAGCATTTCAGCAGCTCAGCTCTCCCTCCAAACCATTAAAAAGATGTTAATTCCCTTATTTCCCCACCACATTCCTCTTATCTTTGGTGGGAGATAAGGCAAGGACAGGCAGAGACAAACCAGAAGCCGAGCAAGGATGATTTCCCATCACACATCCCAACACTTCTGGCATAACACTGGGATGAAGGAAATCAGCCTTCACTTCTAAAAATACCCAGAAACATTTTGTCCAGAGATTTAAAAACACACTGCTCACCTCTGAGCTCCCTGGCACTGGGTTTGGAGGGCAGAGGTTATATTTGGGTCATTCCTGCAGGGACAAGGTTATTTTATTTTTTTTGCTTCTTCAGGAGATTCCTGATAATGGATTAATTTTATTTACTTGCATCAAGGAAAACTCCCAAGGCCTCAGTGGAAGGACCAGAATGTCCTTAAATTACTGTGCCAAACACAGGCCTGGGTGGGGAAAAAAAAGGGAATAATGGCAATGTGAAAAGAGACTCTCCCCTAACAGGTGGAAACTCAGGCAAATGATCTTCCAGACCTGACCCTGCAAACACCCACATGTGGGCTTAATTTTAAGCATGACTGGTTCCTAAAAGTCTGGGATTTAAAGGATTACTCGTGCTTAAAATTAAAGACACATGTATGGATCTGTGGAGCTGGAGCTTCCAACTGTCTGGGTGTGAATTGGCCACTTCGAACTTTATCTCATAATAAACACCAAAATAATCTCATTAACAGTGGCTGGGGGGTTGTGCAGCACCTCAGGAACAGATCCCTGCACTTGTCTGGGGCTCTGCTACACCAAAGGAGCATTTCAGCTGTGCTGTTCCATCCTAATCCTCTCCCTGCACCTCTGGAGTCTCTGGGTTTTTTCAGGATCTGCTTCAGCCAAGGGGCAGAATTGAGCCTTATTCCCCTTTATTTCCCATTTTATTCCCCTCCCCTGAACGGGTTTTCCTTTAAACCCTCCCCTTGTGTCACTTCCATTGTTTCTGTGTAACGTCAGTGATGCCACTGGGTCTCCTTTGGGGCTGGGAATAATAATTCCAGGCAAGACTGAGAACAGTTTTCTTCTGCCAGTTCAGGGAGGAGCATATTGGCACTTGGTGGAAAATAATACCCCTCTCAACCCCCAGTTGTTAAAAGTGGGTCTCAGTTTGAAGCATGTTCTCTTTTAAACCCTTTCCTGGCTTAAAAACTGCATATTCTTTATCTTTATTCATGTCTGAGCCCTCCTTAAAAATCCTCCTACGTGTCTTCAACAATATCTTGCAATAATGAGTCTAATTATGAATTAATTTTTTTCTCCCAGAGCTATTTTTTATCCTAAAAAAAAGTGGAATAGTTACAATCCAAGGCCACTGAGCAAGAGCTGCAACCCTTGCTCTGGGTGTGGGGTGTGGGAGCAGCATCATCCTTTCCCAGCAGCTCATCCCCAACTGCTCCTCTGCAGAAACCAGGGAGAGAAACTGGGCACTGGAATAAAATCAGGGAGTGGCATCACCTGCCCTGAACTCTTATTTTCAAGTTTAACTGTTTCTGGGGAAAACTATTTCCCTCTGGAGTGAAGTGTCTGCCAGGGGTGTGTGTGTTGGAGCAGATCAGTGTCCCTTAGTTTTTTCCCCATTCCTGAGTGGGATTTGTCAGCAGGATCCTTGTCACCAGCACAGCCTCCAAATGAAAGGGAAAATGTTCCATCCTCGTTTAAGGCAGGGAAAGGGGAGCCTGTTTTCCTTGCAGCTTTCTTAGTCAGCCACTAAATAAATTTACTAAGTTCTGGATTTAAATAAATTTACTGGAAACCCTCTGGAGCCAGGCTGGGAGAGCTGGGGGGGGTCACCTGGAGAAGAGAAGGATCCAGGGAGAGCTGAGAGCCCCTTGCAGGGCCTAAAGGGGCTCCAGGAGAGCTGGAGAGGGACTGGGGACAAGGGATGGAGGGACAGGACACAGGGAATGGTTCCCACTGCAGAGGGCAGGGGTAGATGGGATATTGGGAAGGAATTCCTCCCTGTGAGAGTGGGGAGGGTCTGGGATGGAATTCCCAGAGAAGCTGTGGCTGCTCCATCCCTGGAAGTGCCCAAGGCCAGGGTGGAGCAACCTGGGCTATGGAAGGTGTCCCTGCCCATGGCAGGGGGTGGCACTGGATGATCTTGAAAATCCCTTCTATCCCAGACCATTGTGGGATTCCATGATTCTCTCCAGCACCGTTGGAGGCTTTTCCCATTTCTCCTCTTCTTGGGCCACAAAAACTGCCTCCTCCAAGCCAGGGGGGAGTGTTGCAGTGGCCTGGGGTGTGGAGGAGGGAATGGCAGAGGATGTGGAACCTCTCAGAGGGGTCAGACTGGATGTTCTTCTTTCTAGAGAGACCTTCAGGAGCTGCAGCAGCAGCTGGGGCTGAGTCCAAGCCCTGGACTGGAGCCTGTGGATCAAATGTTCCCTCTGCCATTCCCTGATGTTCAGGTGACACAGGCAGAACCAACAGCAGCTCAGGTATCATCTCTTTTACCTGTTAGGGCTTTTTTTAATCCTTTCCCAATGGCCTCCTTGTCTTCTTTCCAACCCACCTGATGGGATTAAGTCACCAAGTCCATCTTTTTCTCCAGTCTTATTTTCCAGGGGGTTGGGGAGTGCTGGAAAAGCTCCCACAGAGATGCTCTGCAAGGTTGGGAGCTTGGACTGGGGCTCTCAGTGAGTCCCCACAGGGGATGCTGTGCAGCCCAGCTCTGCTGGTCGTGCCTAACGAGCTGAACTGGGCCCTGCAGCCCCAGCCTTGTGTGCTGAGGGTTTTATGTAACGTGGGAGAATAGGGGAACCCAGTGTGTGAGGAGGGAAAATTGCTTATTCCATAATGACTGTTCCGCTGCCTGGTACAGAGTGGAATAATTAGGGTTTCTTTTCTCTTTAATTAGAAAATGGCAAACATAGATTAATCAATTACAAATGCCTCTTTATACTGCAGTGCACTGCAATTAACATTACTTAAATGTGTTAACAAAGTAGGAGGCCTGTATTTGTAAAGCAACTTCTTGCTGCTTTTTCTTTCCCCGGTTTCCCGGCTCCCGACATGTCTGAGCCCTTTCCGTCCTCCCTTTCTCCCTCCTGCTCCTTGTGCAGAGGTTTAACCCTCCTAGATGAGGGTTTTAAACCGGTATAAATCATTGTACAGCTTTAGCAAAGCTGCTCTTTCCCAAAAAAAGCCAAAAAAAAAGCCCTTTTGGCCGGGCTCGGAGGGGGAATTAAGCAGGGGAAGACGTGGATATTCGCTGGGGTCGCACACGACAATGGCAGAGGAAAATCCAGGAAATACAATAACTTGATTCATGGCTTGTTTCTTATGCCGCTGCCAAAAGCGTGATTAAGTCACAAAGGGTTCGATCAGGGACACGGCGGGCAACAAAAACCTCCTCTCCATTGACAGGGCGCTGTTTTCAGGGAACATCCAGTGCTGTGCTCCGTCCTCCGTTCTCAGCCGTCAGCGCCGAACAAAAGTAGGGGAGGACGGAACGGGGAGGGGAGAGGGGAAGCCTGGCTCGGGGGGAGGGAGCTGCTTCATTCCAGGGCACAGAGAAGGGAGCGGGGAAGGAGGGAATCGGGGTGGTCCAGGGGCAGGAGCATCCCGGGGCTCACCTGGCGCTGGAGCGGTGCCTGTGTCTCCGGCCACTGCTGCCATCTATTGGGAGCAATCGGCTCCAGCCCTCTCCTCCAGAGCCGGAGTTGGGATGAGGATGGGAGCGTGGAGGTGTCTCTGTGCCCCGGGGTATCAGCACCCTCGGAGCTGCAGGGGTTTAGGGCTGCTACACGCGGTGCTTCCAGAGAGTCGTGGAGTGGGTTGGGAGAACCTTAAATCCCCCAGTGCCACCCCCCTGCCACGGGCAGGGACACCTGGCACCATCCCAGGTAGCTCCCACCTGGCCTTGGACACTCCCAGAGATGGGAGCTTCTTATATCTTTGCTTGGGTCATTAGGAATTGTGTGGGAGCCCCAAATTGCCCTCCTGGACCCCCAAGTGCTGCTGACACAGTCCAGGCTGAGACAGTGCTGGGTAAGGCTCAGTTTTGGGGGGTAAGAGGTCAGGTTTGGGTGAGATATTGGGGGAAAATTCTTCCCTGTGAGGGTGGGGGGCCCCTGACCGTGGCTTTGGGATTGCTGAGGCAGCTGGAGCTTCACAGAGCAATGAGGGGGGAAGGAGAGCAGAAATTGGGATGCCAAAGGGCTGTTCCTGCTTTGGAAGAGCTGGGATGCAGAGATTAAATAGGTCAGGGAACGGGTGCACAGTCAGACTCCCTGGATNAGGAGATTAAATAGGTCAGGGAATGGGTTTGGACCCACTGGTGCACAGTCAGACTCCCTGGATCTTCATCTCATTCCCATTACACCTCTGTCAGGTCTCTGCTCTGGAGAATGGGACAGAGGGAAAAGGTTCATGGGACGTCACTGGTGAAGCAAATTTAATGTTGGAGGGAGAAAAGATTCTGTGTTCACCCAGATTGCTCCCTGTGTGGTTAAGATGAGCTGTCACTTGGGCCTGTGTTTATCCTCTTAGAAATAAAAAGGCAAACTGAAGCAACACATGAGTGTAAGCAGGGGGAAAATCACATTTTAGTGCATGTTCAGCAGGAACATGTGCTCACCACATCCTATAGCTTAGGTGTGTTTAAGCAGCTGCTTAGTGTGCATTTAGTTAATAACTTAATTGGAAGTGGGCTCTGCTTGGGGAGATTAACTTTGCAGTGTTGAATGCCTCAATTTCCTGGAAACCTCCTCGATGCAGGGACTCCTGGTCAGGCTTTTTTTGGTTAAAACAAGCTGGTAGGATCTCTTGAAGATGCATTTTAAAAGCTCCCATATGAGAAGGGCTGGGTCTGCCCAACACAACCTGGCTTTATTTTCTGAATGGAGGGCATTGGGAATTTTTTAAGGCACGTTGGCCTTAAAAAATCTGTGTTTCTTAAACAGGAAACATTTACTAAAGAAGTCACTTGCAACTAACAAACATAAATAGACTTGCACATAGCTTGAGTTCCAGCTTTGTCCCCTTTGTTTACCAGGAATTTGTCAGACAACTGTCCTGGGCTCTAATATATCCCACGGAGGGCTCAGGCAGCTCCATCACATAATTGCAAGGCAAAAAAACTCGATGTGAGGCACAGAATTCCCAGCCTGGGCTGGGGCTGCTTGTTCCTGATGGTGGCTGTGCCGGGAAAACTCGTGTCATGGAATGAGTGGTGGAAGTGAGTGTGTGAACTGGGAGGGGAGGGAGCACCCCGAGGGTCACCCTGTGGGTGATCACTGGGATCACTGCTCCAATTCCCATCAAAAGCAGGCAGGGAACGTGATGGTGGAGATGTTACATGATGTGATTGGGGTGGGGATGATCACAGAGCCCCCTGCTCCACCCTCCCAAACTCCAGCAGCCCCTTTTCCTGGGCCTGCCCAGCAGCCTTTCCCCCCCTCTGGCAGGTGAACATCCCAGGGGTGGATTTGGGAAGGCAGCAGGGCTGCCTGGATGCTGAGGCTGCTGCAGCCTTTGCAGGCAGAGCTGTGTAACAAGTGCAGCTTCTATTCAGCCACTTTAATGAGGGAGCTGAAGCTCCAAGGGTGGGGGGGGATGGGAAGGCAGGAGCAGGGCGGGCGAACCCTTCGGATCAGCGACAGAAATTTATTTAACCATTAAATATGATACGATATGATTGATTTATGTGCTCCCCCCCTGCCCCTCCCCAGTTCCCAGTTGGTCCCCAGGCTGCTGATTCACTCCCAGTGCCTGTGTCCAGCTGATGCTCCAGAAAACCCCTGTGTGACTCTAACCCCGAAATAGCTCCGCTCCCCATCGCTGCTGCAGTGGTGATTTTGGGGCCAAACTGCCACTTTATTCTTTTATTCTAAATCATGATTTTAGCTTCTGAAAGGCCAGAGAGGTCCTGGGGGCTCAGGGTGGAATAGGGCTGCTGGGAAGCCAATTTAAGCTGCCCCAGCACGGCCAGGGCACGACCCAGCCCTGCTGGAGGCTTCCCAGAGCCCGGAGCTGTCCCAGGCTATTCTCAGTGTCCCTCTGTATATTTAGCTGGGATTCTGTGCCTCTATTAGGGCCTTTCCCTGCTCCTCATCAGCAGAGGAGCTGAACAACTCGGCATTCTTTGCATCCTTGCCCAAATTTGCACTTTTATTCCCGGGAAGCCGTGCTGGAGAGCGGAGCTGGCGCGGAGGGAATGATGTTGCAGATTTTGCTGCGTGAGCTGCTGCCTGCTGGCACTGTACACTAAAATAACCAAAACTCCTGGCTATTTTTAGTGCCACAGCATTCTCAGAAGCTTCCTGCCTTGATTTCCCTGCCTCCCCCAGCTTATTGTTCACTACTTTGGGCTGTGCTGTTATTCCAGGAGCGGCGCCCAAACCTTACCTGCCCCAGAGGAAGAAAATCCTCAGTTTCTGTGACATGGACTCCTTAATTCCATTTTTGTGGCCTTACCTCTCCTAGCCAGCTATTAAGTGCTGTTAATTAGCCAGCCTTCCTGCTACAGCTTTAGGAGCTATTTGCTACCCCAAATCCAGGCCTTGGCAAGCCTGGATCGGAAATTTCTCTTTGGCAAGTGGAAATTTTTCTTTGGAAAAGATCTAAGCAATTTTTTCAGTGATTACTCCTCTCTCTAAGGAACCCTGCCTGGTAAGCAGGAGGCTTTCAGCATCACTCTGAAATCCCTGGAAATAATACCTGCTGGTACCTGTCCTGAACCATAGGAAGGGCTGAGAAAGCAGGAATTCCTGGTGTGGGATTGTCAGGAGCTTTGCAGAGTGGGATCAGCTCTTTGGGGGGTGTGACAGCAGCCACTGTGGAGCAGGTCCCTTGATTTGGGGGCACTGGCCACCAGCCAAATTGTCCTGTAGCCCCACTGACAGTTCCCTGCAGCATCTGAGGTACCAAAGCCTTGCCACGTGGCTCCTGCAGTGAAGGACGGGGTTTATTTTGGGGGGAGAGCAGGAATTTCCAAACCAAGAGGCCCAAACCTGAGTGGAATTGGAAGAAGGAGCATAAAACGATGCTGAAACCCCTCCTGTCTTTCTAAGCCAGGTTGGGTTCCAGTTTTCTCAGGCTTTGTCCAGCCCTGTCTTAAATATCACAAGGGATTCAAATTACTTGTGTGGCTTGTCCAGCCAGGTCTGAAATATTTAGGCCTGACTTGAGGGATTAGTGGAGTGTCCAAGGGTCCTGAGCAGCCCTGGCTGGAGACACCCCCAGCTCCCCTGGGTGGGAAGGCAGCTGGCAGGAAACAGGCCCCTTCCTCGGGGTAGGAATAAGTATTTCCTTGAGCACAGGGATTAACAAAGCCTGGTTTCCCACAGATTTCGTGTCTTGTGGGCAACTGTGAATCACATCTGAAGCTTTTCCCACAACTGGGGGTATTTGATGTTCCCATTTCTTCCCCCGTGGAGCCCCCGGTGTCCAGTGAGGGGTGGTGGGATCCTGTGGGCTTGGAGTGGAGTTTTAGGGTTGTCTTCTGACAACTTGACCTTTGGCAAAGGGGATGGGGAACCCTTAAGGTGTTTATGACCCCATCAAACACCCCTGAAGGTGCCCAGGGAATTCAAACCAGCAGAAATGTGCACACACTCGTGTTTGTAGAGATGTCACCTTGTTACATCAGGCTAAACCCACTAAGAATGGACTTCAGAACTTCACAAACTTATCTGGCTTTTAGTTCACTTGATGGTTTGGAGGTTTTGGGGGGTTTTATGGGCTGAGGTGTTTTTTTTATTTTGTGTAGAACCCAGTCTGGAATTTTTGGCAGAGTAAATTCTGCTAATCTTAAAAAGAGGACTGTGGGCATTATCCTGACTTGTTTAGGACCAGAGTGCTGGTTTTTGGGTTATGATCTGGCTGAGATGTCAGTTTGTTGCTATTGAATCCACTTGTCTTAAAGTCTCTGTATCATTCCCAACTGCTTTCCATGGGGACAAAATACCTCCAAAAGAACTCCTTTATTGTATTTTGAATTAAAACTGGGAGCTGAAACAATGGAGTTTCCCACACAACAGGCCCTTGGTGTTTAGGTGGCTGTGACATCCAGCTATGGCTAAACCAGAAAACCTGCAGCCAAATCTTCCAGTGGCTTGAACTGGGTCAAATTCCCAGTTCATATAAGGCCTTTGAGATGCTGATTCTTAGGGCTGATCACCAGATCAGTGGCAATTAGGACAGACAATCAATTTGAGGCTGTTCCCTGTTTAGTTTCCATCTGATGCAGCAGCAATCTGGGAGACAAATCTTAATTTAGGACTACAAAGGGCTGGTTCTCTGGGAGATAAAGCAGGCATGGAAATTGCTTGTCCTCTTTGGTGATGGTTCTGTTTTCCTGCAGCTGCTTCAGAGGGAGCTGCTGGAAAGAATTAAATGGGGCTTGTGGATGCTGAGACTCCCTGGAAGTGTCCAAGGCTGGGTGGGAGCAACCTGGGATGGTGCAAGGTGTCCCTGCCCATGGCACTGGGTGATCTTTCAAACCCCTTCCAACCCAAACCATGCTGGGATTCCACAATTGCTGCTGTGAGAGAACCATTTCTTATCCCACCTCTTCTCCCTTCTCCCTTTTGCAAGCTCCCTAAAACTCCCCCGTTTGCCTGGACACAGTTTGAGCATTCCTAACTCTGCTCTGTAAAATCTGCTTTTCTCCTGCTTTTTTGGTGGGAAAATGTGGACCCTGGAGCTGCTGGGAAACAGCTGGAGGTGAAATTTCCCTGGCAAACACAGAAAGTCTCCTTGGAGGCAGAGGACAGCTCGGAGCTGCTGCTTCACTGCCACCCCCAGTGTCCTTTATCATTTTCCCTTCTGTTTGATCCACTCCCTGCATTCCAGTTGCTTTCTTTCACTTCCATCCCCAGACCTCCCTCGGCTGAATGCTTTGATGACACCTTCTCCTGCCTCTTTTGCTGATAAATGGATGGGAAAAGGTCTTCTGACTAAGCTAAAAACCCAGGTTCTTCCCTGGTTACTGCTCTGGTGAGAAAGCTCAGAGCAGCTGTCAGATATTTCTGCAAGGCCTTTTCCTCTTCTATTTTAAGTTCAGTTTTGATCAAAAAAAGAGGGTGCAGGGAGAGGGGAAAAAAAGAAAAGAAAAAAAAGAGGAAGAAATGAGCTTGGAAACCACAATCCATTATTCAGGGCTCCCTGCTGCTTCCCTGCTCCTTTGCAGAAGGAGGTGTGAGGTGCAGTTGGAACTGAACCTGATGAAGGAGGTGGGAAGCAAAGGACTGGAGATGTTGATTTGCTTCTCTCCAAACCTTCCTCACCCTGGGGTTAATCATCCTCTCCCTCGGGGGCCAATCCACAGGGAACTCCCCACACAAGTCCCCACAGCCCCTTCCTGAGCCCGGAGCAGCAGATGGGGAACGGAGCAGGGCCGGGAACGAGGAGTCCGAGGCTGTTCCCATTGGGATTTCCCCTCCCAGCTGAACTGGGAGGAACAAACACCCTGCTCAGCCCCAGCTCTGGACCCTCCCCTGGCTTTGGGTCTCCAAAGGACTTTGCAGGGGTCACCCTTGGCAGGGAAAGCATCACCTGTACAGGCCGGGAGAGGTGGGTGCTGCTGCCTTTCCTCCTGGGTACTGTCATAAATATTAAATCCCAAACTTTTCCAGAGCAATGAAGCACAAATGGGCAGGTTGAGTTCGTGGTGGGGGAGGATGTGGGGGGGTGTTTTTGTTTCTGAGCCCATCACTGAGCAGCCTGGTCTGGGGGAAGCGTCCCTGCCCATGGCAGGGCTGGAACAAGATGATCCTTGAGGTGCCTCCAACACCAAACCTCTCCATGATTCTATTCTGGGATTATCAGGAGCCCTAAAGGGAGGAGAATGGCTGTGTTACTGCCAGAGAAACATGGAAAACTTCCCTGGTTCTCTTCTCCTAAGAACACCCAGTCCTTGTTTTGCTGTGACAAACAGGTACCACTCGTGGGGTGTCTCAGGGTGAGCCCTGGGACAAGCAGCTCCCAGTGACAGCCCAAAATCCAGGAGCTGCAAAGATTCCCAGGGACCTTCAGCCTCTGCAGTTCTGGGGTTCCATCAGCCTCTGGCACAGAGACCTGAGACTTGAACTTTCCCAGCTCCTTCTGGATATTTTAATGATTTTTCACCCCTCTTACCTCGCTGGGGTAATTTAGGCCTTGGCAATTAGCAGCTTTTCCCTGACAATAATCTTTCTACCTTCTGGGAAAAAAAAAAAAATCACAGGCAAAGAAGGATTCTCATGTCAGAGGGTTTTTTGGTCAGCACAGTGCCCGGAATATTTATTATATTATATTTATACCTTAGGATCTGTGGCTTGTTACTTTAACAGAAATAAAACCAAAACAAAGCAAAACACAAATTGTCACTGTTGCAAAACAAATTCCAGTAACTATTGGCCAGAAAAGTTGGAAGGGACTTTCTCAAGAGAGGAGTGAGGAGGCTGCCATGTCATTGGTTTGGGGTTTTAATTTAAAGAGCTGCTGTGCAAAGTGAAGTGTGTAATCCTGCCTGATTCCTGCTTGCCTTCCTCACACCTGGTGCTGGGGAAGCAGGGAATGCTCAGGGGGGAAAGATCTTCCCAAGGATCCTTCCACACACCCCATTAAGAAAAAAAAAAGCAAATTCATGATTCATGAAGGCTCTGGCCATAGATCTTGCAAAGAAATGCTTGGCAGCTTGAGAGAATAGCTGGGTTTATTTTAACCTTTAAGAATGACACCAATTTCACAGCTGTTAATGCTCGGTGGCTCCTACGCTTTCCAATGCAAATTGCACACCAAGGGCTGCTGCATTTTGATGAGGGGGGGAGGCAGAATCTCCATATTAATGTGCTGATATCTTTGTTCTGAAGTGTTTAATTTTATGCTTTAATGAGAGATCCTCTCCCCTGTTCAAGGCAAGCCTTTGCAAGAAACTATTTGGATAATTTGCTGGTGTCATCAGGCTCTGGAGCAGGGAGGGAAATGCTGGTTTGGGATTTTGGGGGGTGTTTCTGTGGTACCAACTATTGAGGGGGAGGATCCCTTAGGAAAGGTCTTACCCAGAGCCCCTCAAAATTGGGTTTGGGGTTAACTCCTGCAGGGGATTTTGGATGGGAAGGACATGGGATGGGTGTCCAACCCCTCTGAAATTTTAGGGTGCTTCCTCCCCTCTGGGCTCTGCTGGCTTTTCCTTCAGGTGTCCAGCTCTGTCCCTGGGCACAACCTGTGCCTCCAAAATCCGTTCCCCAGCAGCAGGTGTGAGGTGCCAAAGCCCATTTCCCTCTGTCAAGGCAACTTCCCCACCTCCAAGAGCCACATCCTGCCTCTGCACCTCCCCTTGGCCGCTCCCTGGGGCTGGTGGACACCTCCGAACATCCACCTGCTGCAGGGAAGGATTCAAAACCCTCCCACTCTGGTTGTCAGCCCCAAATCCAGTCCAAGCCAGTGATCCCTGTGTTTGGACAGAGGGCAGTAAAGCTTTCAGCAATGCCTTTAAAGGCCTGTTTCCCCTTCCACAGAGGAGTGTTTTCACTGCCTGAGGTACCAGGAGCTGAGTGCTGAAAGTTCTTTATGTATCTCGTACGTGATGCACATTTGGTTTGAATCAAAATCCCATTGAAACAGGCAGTGGGATTTAGAGCACAGGATTACAAGTATTTCTGGGTTATTATTAGCAATCACTTTTCATCAGGCATTGCCTTTACAAGATCCAGAACAATCCCAGCAGAAGCAGACTAAAATACACCATTGCTTTTATTAAAACAAATGAAACTGTGCGAAGCAAATCAATCGTGGGGTGTAATAATATGAGAAAATCTTTAGCTGGCCTTCATTTATGTTGTAAATGAACTCAAACACAGTAGAAGATAATAGTTCCTGGAATTACTAAGGTTGGAAAAGCCCTCACAGACAGTTGAGTCCAACCTGGGGCTGATCCCCACCTTGAGCACCAAGTGCTGTGTCCAGTCCTTCCTTGGACACCTCCAGGGGTGGGGACTCCACCACCTCCAGGGCAGCCCCTTCCAAGGCCTGACCACCCTTTCCAGGGAGAAACTCCTCCTGACATCCAACCTGACCCTCCCCTGGCACAGCTTGAGGCTGTTTCCCCTTTTCCTATGGACATTTGCCACCTTATGTTGGGCATTAACCAACTGCACCTTCACCCCACAGCACCTGGGCCACAATCAAACCTGTCCTGCCTTTCTGCACGTGAAGCAGAGATGTCAAATCCCTTTAATAATAAGATTTTCAGCAGGTTTTCGTTGCTGTTGCTGCCAGGTTTATGGAGCCTGTAGCCAGATCCAAGTGGCTCTGTTGGGGCAGACACCCAGGTAACTCTTAAATTGCATCCTGCCTTTTGGAACAAGTTCTGACATCACTGCCCCGGTGCAGCCGGGGTTATTCATCTGGGCTAAGCAAATTAAAAGGTTCTGCTTTGCCTCTCCCTTGCTTTGCTTTTATTCTGTCAGTGTAATTGAGGCTGCTCCTGCTTTCCAGCTCCGTGAGAGGGGGAATTGCCTCCAGAGGCAGCGTGTGGTGCCGCACGGGAGCCATGGCGGAGGGGAAGGGAGGATTGAATCCGTGGTTAACTAATGTGCACCTGCTGAGGAGCTGCTCCAGCGGGGCCTGCGGGGGCTGGAGAGGGGCCAAGGCCTCGAGACAGCTCGGTTTGATCCCTGGAAATCGTGGAATGTTTCCCAGGAGGCTTCAAAACGCCCTCAGTTGGCAGCGAGGAGGGGCCGTGCTCTGAGCCCTCGCTGGACGAGGGGGGTGTGAGCTCAGGGAGGTCGTGGATTCCCCATCCCTGGGGGTTGGATGGGCCTTGGAGCAGCCTGGGCTGGTGGAAGGTGTCCCTGCCCACGGGGGTGGGACTGGATGGGCTTTAAGGTCAACAGGTCACACCCCCAGGCTTTTCCCACTCAGACTGAGAGAGGGTAGGATTAGATGGGATTTTGGGAAGGAATTCTTCCCTGTGCAGGTGCTGAGGCCCTGACCCAGGCTGCCCCATCCCTGGAAGTGTCCAAGGCCAGGTTGGAGCAACCTGGGATGGTGCAAGGTGTCCCTGCCCATGGCAGGGGGTGGCACTGGATGTGCTCTAAAGTCCCTTCCATCCCAAACCATTCCATGACTCCCTGTGCTCCGTGGTGATTCTCCAACCAGCCCCTGAGCACGTTCAGAGCGTTGGGTTCAGCGGGTGGGGCCGCGAGGGGAGGATGGGGGGAGTGTGGACGTGGGGGACAAAGTGTCACCAGAGAGAGAGGAGGGGAGAGAGGAGGGTGGGAGGGAGCAGGGGAGGGTTTAGAAGGGAGCAAAGGTTGATTTGCTGAGGAGCAGAGGTTGGTTCAGGAGGAGCAGGCGCTGGTTTTCTGGGAGGAGCAGGGAAGGTTGGTTCAGGAGGA
>VYXB01000434.1:121792-134946 GCA_013397135.1 Pachyramphus minor
TCGGGGAGGAGCAGAAGTTGCTTCAGGAGGAGCAGGAGCTGCTGTTCTGGGAGGAGCAGCCGTGCCGGGCCGGGGCAGCGGAGCGTTTCTAACCCTCTCCCGCCGAGGTGCAGTTGCTCACGTCCCTCCGGAGCACAGCGAATGGAGGGGTCCCGGCTGGGGAAGGGGGGCTGAAAGGTGGGCAGGGATCCAGTTACACAATTGCCCTCGCAGCATTCCCAGCCAGGGAGCAGCTGAGCAGAGTGCGGGGAGGGGAGAGGAGTTATTGACTTTAGGTGTCCCCCCTTCTCTTTTTCTTCTTTTCTTTTCTTCTCCCCCTCTATTTTTTTTTTAATTGAAGTTGGATAAAAATCTTAACACCTTGGGAATAGCCTAACAGTGGTACAATAGCCTGGACTGTGCAATTTAATAGGGTCTCCTGAATGGGAATGGAAAGAAGGGGGTGATTCTCTCAGGGCCAACAGTGCCTTTCTTTTTTCTCTCTCCACGAATCAGCCAGGGAAGAAACCCTTCAGCATTTAACCTGTAAGGGAAGGGAAAAGTCTTCCAGCAGCTTATGCTGAGCTTTCAGTCACAAATAGTGAAACTTCTTATTTTAATTTTATTTTTGGGTTGGTTTTTTTCCTCAGGAGAGCAGGAGCAAGGAAGATTTTGGGGGAAAACCTTATCCCATAATACCTATTCTTGTATCCCTAAACTGCCTTAAAGAATGGGCAAACCCTGATCTTTGGGCAGTCCTGGCCCCTGTGTTGTTTCTTTTTCCCTTTAAAACTCGGGTGCAGGAGAGAAGCCAAACTCCTCTGGCATCCAGCTCCTACAGCGAGGAAGTTTCTGGGGTATTTTACAGTCCTTGTTTCCTTCAGGACCCAAAATAAATAATGCAAGTACGCTCTGGAACCAAAGGACTCCGATGTCTCAGGCAGAGATTTGCTTGTTCAAGTCTCCTGCCAAATTTGACGGCGGCTCAGCGTGAGTTCCTTCGCTCCTGAGATAATTTTAAAGTCACCGTTTTAAAGCAGTAATAAAAGTTCTGCTTGCACTGGGTCTTTTTGGAGATTCAATAAAGTTTTCCTGGTGTTCTCCTGTTTGCCTGTGTCCTGACCCAATATATCACACCGTGCCATGTCACCAAACTCAGCCTCGTCCTACGGTTCATCTCCTGCTGCTGCGGTTTGTAATTAAAATATGCAGCAGGTACAACTCCTAAAAACGGCCCTAAAGGAGTAAATCAGCCCTGGAATAATGAAGGAAAGAATAGGAAATGTGCTGGAATAATTGGAGTATCTCCTTGCCCTTGGACTCCCAGCTGGATGCATACGTGCTCAGAGGGCCAGGACAACCTGTTTTGCTTTGCAAACTCTTTGCAGTTCAGCTGGAAACATTAAAAAAGACAAGTAGGAATGTTCACCTTGGGGGTGAAGGGGTGGAGGAATCAGGCTTGGAGTTTGCAATTCAATTGTGTGGAAAATGCAACGCTTCCCCTGCAAATAGGACTTGGATGGAGCCGTGATTCATCCCCCATTGAAGTCCCTGCCAGAGTTGCTTTTGATTTAATCACAATCAAACCCTGTGGGATTATTCTCACTTGCAAACTGGACTGGATCTATTAAGTAGAGAAACCACAACTCTTTGCGGGGCTGCTGCTGTTTCTTCTTTAATTTTTTTTTTATTATTATTATTTTTTTAATTTTTTTTTTTTTCATTTAATGAATTTGGCTCCGTGTCACAAAGCGGAGCCGAAACCCGAAACCCTCCTGTCTCCGAGCTTTTTGACTGTTCTTGGAACATCTGGCACAGCTGTTATTTTGACCCCAAGGCAGGAGCACAACCTCACTCCTGCTCCTATTCCAGGGGAAGCCGACACCCAACGTGCCAATTGGGGAATTGGGGCTGTGCTGCCCAAACTGAGCCCAGGGATGGGGCAGGATCCAGAGTGGTCCCGTTTTCCAGGGAATAAAGAGGCAGGAGTGAGGTAAAGCAGTGACACAGCTTTTGGAGCTCCATGAAGAGCCTCCTCCTGCTTCTCTTTACGTCCCTCCTTGTGGACTTTGAACTTTAGCTGCCCATAAACCTGAATAAAGTCCCACAGGTTTTGCACCTTCCCCTCAACGAGATTTGCAGAATTGGTTCATCAAATGGAATTTCTATACATGGATGGATCCACAGATCCCTTCAAGCTGGGTTTCCTTGCCTGGCACCACAGGCAGGAATATTTTTCCTTCCCCAGAGAAGATCCTGGGGAGAGCAGAGCGAGACCCAAACGTGCTCAAGCTCCAGTGTCACCCCCGATCAGCAATACCTGATATCTAAATCTTTTGTCTTATTCTAAGCTGCAGGAACTTGTAACTTTTTATCTATAAATCTTCCTCCATGCACCTTCCCGATTTCCTTTCAGCTCTGAGGCTTTAATACCCCTGCTTGTACTTTCATCCCTTAAACACTCCGAGCTTTAAATTGTCTCTGGGATACAGGATAATCAGTTTTCCACTGTGTTAATCCTCATTATGTGCCTATTAAAATGAAGATTAAATCAGGCATTAGGGTGCCTCCTCCCGTTATGAAATCTGAAAAACAGGATTGAATTGGAGTGGGTTTGGGGAGGGGGGTGGGGGGAAGGAAGGGAAAGCACCAAAACACCTAGAAAACCGTTCCTTGAGCTTCACCGGGAAGGACTAAAAGCGAGAGTGAGGCGTGAACACATGATTTTATTCAGGTAATCGCGCGGGTGAGGGGGAGATAAGGAGGCAGCACCCGAGGAATCGGGTTTTGGGCAGGGAGGGGGGTATTTGCATGTGCCTACGTGAGGTGCAGAGTGTGAGTCCGCGGGCTCAGCTCCTCACACACGTGCTCTGGCAGCAGCAAAGGCGATGCCTCCCCAGCAGCACGAACACACAGGTACGTGTGTTCACCTCGGGGAAGGGGGGGTTCGGGGGCACCTGCGGGGCTGTTGGAAGGATCCCTGCCAAGCTGCCCGGCTGGGAAAGCGGCTCTTCCGCAAGGGCAGGTGCTTTTCTTTCGGGGTGGGGGAACATTTAGGAGCGCGCTGTCATTTCCTTGAGCTCAATTATCCATAGGAAGTCGTCGTCCTCCCACCACCCCCCCTTTCCCTACTTCTCCTCCCTTTCCCAGCGCTCCTCCAAAGATTAACTTTTTGGTTATTGTTGCTTTGGCAGGTACTTTTAATTGGCTGGAAAACATCCTTCCTGTGAAGTTGCAGTTTCGTGGGGCTTGAATGAGTCCAGTCCTCCCCTGGCTCTGCCCAGCGCCGCCGATTGGCTCCGCAGCCCGGGGGGGACCGATAAGGGCGGCTATAAAAGCCCAGGGCTGCTCCTGGTCCCCCGACGAGCAGGAGCCAGAGGGGCCGCACGGATCCTGCGGCACATCCAGCGCATCCCGCACATCCCTCGCTCGTCCCCGAGCTCCGCAGGCTCCGCTCTCCCCGTGTCCCCGGCTGGGAGCGCGTATCCAGATCCACGTCTTTGCTCGAGCCGGAGTGGGAGAGGAGACACACACACACACACACACACACACAGAGCCACCAAAAAAAAAAAAAAAAACCCCAAAAAAACCCCCACACTTAGCGGAAACTTGTCAGAGAATGCTCCTAAAGTCTGGTTTTCTCCTGCTGCTGGTGATCAGTGCATCCGCATCCTACGAAGCTGAGCAGAATGACTCTGTGAGCCCCAGGAAGCCCAGGGTGGCAGCCCAGAACTCAGGTAACACCCAGCAAGGAGGGCTTGGAGCTGAGCCCTCATGTCTTAAACTGTCTCAGATTTGCTCTGCTGATGATTTTTCTTCTTTTTCCTTTTTTCCCTTCTTTTTCCTTTTTTTTCTTTTTTTCCCTTTTTTTCCCTTTTTCCTTTTTTTTCCTTTTCCCTTTTTTCTTCTTTTCCCTTTTTTCTTCTTTTCCCTTTTTTCTTTTGCTTTTCCTTCTTCATTTTCCTTTTCTCCTTTTTCCTTTTCTCCTTCTTTTTCCTTTTCTCCTCCTTTTTCCTTTCCTTCTTCTTTTTCCTTTTCTCTGTTTCCCTTTTCTGTTTTCCTTTTTTACATTTTCCTTTTTTATGCTTTCCTCTCTTTTTTTCTTCCCCTTTTTTTTTTCCTTACAAACTTAACGTCTGGCAGGCACAAATATTAATGTGAGGGTCTGACAGGAGGATGTTGCTGCAGAGCTGGAGAAGGAATCTCCTTTAGGAGCTGGGGCAGGGAGCCGGTGACTAAGGATGCAATCCAGCCTCTCTCCTCCTCCCCCAGCTCCTAAACGAGTTCCATGTACTTTTAAAAATTATTATTATTATTGTTATTATCATCATTATTATTTTCCCTGCTTGCATGTACCTCTCTCCCCTCTCCAACTGCATCCCTACTTTGGTGTTAAATCCTTTGCTTTTTAGGAAGTTGATAAAATCCGTGGAAATTGGCCTGAACCATTGTTCTGCCAAACATCTGCCTATTCCAAGAGGAGCAGAGAGAGGGCTGCGACTTTGGAGAATGCAGTAACCTAGAAACTGTCCCCTGCTAGCATTTATTTCCCCAAACTGATCGCTATCAGTGAGCTGGGACGATAAAAATACGATTGTGACATTTAACAAACTTGCTTTTACAATGGGAGAAAAAAAAAAAATCGCTGGCAAGTCAGCTCTGGATGTCTCTACTTTGATGCTCAGATAAGTTGGAGACATTGTCTGAAACAATGGGAATTAAAAATCTCTCTTCTACTGTACTGGAAAGATATTAGGGCTCTAATTTGGAGCTCATTAACAGCTGCCTTATTTTAGATCTGCAAGGCTCTGCAGCATTATAGCAGGGTGTTTGCTCGATTTCCTTTTGTATTTGGTTGCTATAGAAACATGGGGTCTCACTCTTGCACCGTGCCTAAAACAATAAAAGCTTAATTCCTCCCAAGTCTGCTGCGAGCAAAGTTATAATTTGAACCTGTGGAAACGTAATTATGGGGGTGACTCGTGCAATGGGGAGGTTGTGAACTGGGGAGAGGATGAGTTGACCAAATATTTCTCCCTTTGGGCACGTAAGCAAGAATGAGGAGGGGTTAAGTGATTTTTTTTTTTAATCGTTATTATTATTATTTAATATTATTTCTCCTTTTTTTGCTGGGGAAAAAAAAAATTCCAGTTGTAAAGAGTCATCTTCAGGCTACAACTTAGCTCTTAATAAGGTGTGTTCCCTTCCACCAACCCCTCACTTTTCCCACACCTCAGAGCTCCATGGGTTTGCATTTCTTCCTAAAGAATGTCTGGTAACATGAGCTGCAAAAGTAATGAATATGCCTTGCCCAGACACATAAGGGGACAGATGTTCAGCTTACCAAAAAAGGTTAATCCCTACTAATTTCAGGGCAATCATGTGGCAATAGTGCTGATTCATTGTTAAAATGCATGGGATCTGCACGAAAAAAAGCTGGGATGACATGGATACCCTCCTGCTCAGACTGACTGCTGCCTGGAGGATTTTAATTATACATGGTCAGCTCCATTACCTCAATTTTCTCTGCCCAAATGTCCCTTCTCCTCACGAAATCTTCAGCAAAAATGACCTTTCTTGGCTGTGCTTGCAAACCACCAGGTCAGGATTTAGCACCAAGCTGCCTGAGCGAGTCCTTTTTAGTGCTGACAATTGAGTCACAGGCTAAAATCTGATTTCTTGGTGCTTCAGGCTTTTTTAGGGAAGCACAGACACATCCCAAGGAGTGCAAATTTCGCAGCATCTTCTTGGTAATCACCATCAGTTCAGTCCCGTTTTCAGATGAACTGGAGAGGATCTCAGCACCTGGTGCTCTTCCTGGGCCCATCCTCGTTGCTTCTCCTTCTCCAGAGGGAGCTGGAACGAAGCTGTGAATGCCTGGAATCAGGATTTGGTTGGGATGGATCTATCTAGTTGAGGACTATCAGATGTTGCCCCTCTTAACCCCCATGTCAAGGTTTTGGTAGTTGCATTTTCTGTTCCTCGGTTTGCATGGGGCCGTATCTTCAGCTCGTGGAATCCTGGAATTATAGAATCCTGGAATGGTTTGGGTTGGGAGAGACCTCAAAGCTCATCCAGTGCCACCCCCTGCCATGAGCAGGGATACCTTCCACTAGCCCAGCTTGCTCCAAGCTGGCCTTGGACACTTCCAGGTCTGGAGCAGCCACAGCTTCTCCAGACAACCTCACCTCCAACTGAGTAAAGAATTTCTTCCCAATACCTGACCTAATTCTCCTCTCTTTTACCTTAAAACTCTTCCCCCTTCTCCTATCACTATGTGCCCATAGAAAAAGTCACTCTCCCCCTTTTTATAACCCCCTTTCAAGCACTGGGAAGGGCTCTAAGGTGTCCCTTTTCCAGGTGGGCACCCCCAGCCTGTCTCCAGGGCAGAGTTGCTCCAACCCTCGGAGCACCTTCCCTTTGGCCTCTCCCCAAAGCCCCAAGGAGCTGCTTTCCTGCCTCCCTCGCTCTGGGGGAGGGTTCTGGGGGGCTGGGGAGCCGTGCCCATGTGCTGATGCCCCCGTGGCTCTCCCTGCAGCAGAGGTGGTGCGGTGCCTGAACGGTGCCCTCCAGGTGGGCTGTGGGGCCTTCGCCTGCCTGGAGAACTCCACGTGCGACACGGACGGAATGTACGACATCTGCAAGTCCTTCCTCTACAGCGCTGCTAAATTCGACACTCAGGTAGGGGCACCAGCATCAAGGGGGAGCAGAACAGACCAGAAAAGCCCTCAGGACAAAACCTTTCCACGCCCCAGCTCAATAAAGGGCTTTTACAAGTCCCGCGGCACCGCAGCACGTGCTGAGCTGAACGGAGGCCTTGATTCCTCCTCCCACAGCTGGGCTTTGGGCAGGTTTAACCCTTGCTTTCTTGCAGCCCTTCCTGCAGCTTGGCTGCTCCTCTCAGCCACGGGTTTTTGGCTCCAAACACATCCTTCAGGGGTGTTTTCTCCAGGGCAGTTTCCACACGTCCCCTGCTACGTGTGAGGACTTGGCAAGGAGGGCTCAGTGGGGTGGAGGGGGATGTTTCCTCTCCAGGAGGAAATAGAAATGTTCTTCTAACAAAATAAGTCTTCTGACTGTGTGACCTGGCACAGGGCTGGGGTTTGGGTTGGAAGTCTTTGGGGCTGGGAATACACGGCCGGATCGGCCTCGCCAGAGCTGCAGTCGGAATAAATGGGATAATATTGGAGGGCTGGGGCTCTGCCAAGGGCAATTTTCCTTAGAGTTTTCCCCCTAAAATGCACACCAGCCCCGTGGTCCCTGTGCTCTTGATCCCAAGGACAAACTTCAGAGCACCTGAAGCATCTTGAGTTCTGGTGTTAAATCTCTGGCATTAAATTGATGGTTAAATCAATCCAACCCCTCCTGGGGGGGGATGGAGGGGGCAGAATTGGCCCATCTCTGCTCCTGGCACTTCTGTGTGTTCATGCAAAGATTCCAATTGCCTAAATCCTTTGGGAATAGGAGCTCTGGGTTGTGTGCATCCCAATTGTGAGGTTCAGAGTCCCCTTCCCTGCCGTGCCTGGGAAGGGACCTCCAGCAGGTCTCTAATTGCAGGGAGGGTAATTAACAGCAGCCAGGCACTGTGGAGTACCTGCAGCACTTCCCTTTCTGTTGGATTCCCTGGAAAAATCCCTGGAAAAATCCCTTTTCTCCTGTGCTTGCAGGGAAAAGCTTTTGTGAAGGAAAGCCTGAAGTGCATTGCCAACGGGGTGACGTCCAAGGTGTTCCTGGCCATCCGCAGGTGCTCCACGTTCCAAAGGATGATCTCCGAGGTGCAGGAGGAGTGTTACAGCAAGCTGGACATGTGTGGCATCGCCAAACGGAATCCTGAGGCCATCACAGAGGTGGTGCAGCTCCCAAACCAGTTCTCAAACAGGTATGTGGGGCTAAAAGACAGAAATGGGGAGAAACGAGTGGGGCCAAGCTGATTGAACTCCTACAGTCCTACAGCAGCTCACTGGCCACACTCTCTGCCTCTTCAGCTCCTTGTCAAGTTTTACCAGCATTCTTCTGCTTCTCCTTTTGGTGGATACACTTAGAAACATCCCCAGAGGAGAATCATGAAGTGAACTGGACACCGGTTACGTCAAGACCTGGAGCTGGTTTAAGTGTTAATTCTTTGGGGTGGAGGGCAGTGTGATGGTGAACAGGGCTTTTAAATCCCAAACCAGATCCATTCATTCAACATCCCTGGAATACTGGGCACTTCATAGAGTAGAATCATGGAATGGTTTGGGTTGGAAGGGACCTCAAAGCTCAGCTCATTCCATGGGCAGGGACACCTTCCTCTAGACCAGGTTGCTCAGAGCTCCATCCAACCTTGGCCTTCTCCAGACTGCAGCCACCCCCTCCCTTGGGTTTCTGTGGCACCTGGAAAACGAGTCCTTGCCCTCTGCCTTCCCATGGCACCATGGAAAACCAGGAAAAGCTGAAGGGAACCAGCAAACACGATCCTCTATCACCTTATTCCGCCGCAATCCGGTGGTTCATGTGTCTGGGGGTGGTCTGGGCTTCTGAATGGTCTGGTTTGGGGTTGTCCTCAGCCCTGTTCCCTCTGGTAGCACAGGCTCCCTGCAGGAACAGCCACATCACGGGTCTGGCACCTTGGTGTGAGCACAGAACTGCCCTGTCCCCTCCTGCAAGGACAAGGGACACGGGGAGGCTTCAGGGAGTGCTGCAGTCTGCTCAGTCACGCTGCAAGGGCAGGGATTGCTTCCCCTGAAGCCTGGAACAATCAGTGCTGAGTCTTGTGATTGGGATAAAAGGGATCTTTTGGAGCAGTTTGGGTAAATATGCTCTAGAATTGGAGTGCAAACAGGGGCAGCTGCAGTGCAAGGTCTTGGCTGGTCGTGGCAAACCCCTCAGCTCCTCTGGGGTGGCTGCTTGACTTGCTCTAGAAACACCCCAAGGCTCCAGCCCTGTCCTAGGACAGGTGTCTGAGTGATAAACAGATGTTACATCTCTGACCAGCAGGGATTTATCCACAGAATCATAAAATATCCCGAGCTGGAAGGGACCCACTGAAGTCATTGCCCTGTTATACAAAACTCTCCTGTAGATATTAAATCCAGAAAATGGCACAAAATTATACTGGGGAGGGGGAGGTAAAAATGATATTTGTGTGTCTTTCCCCTCTTTCCCCAAGGAGAGTTGGAAGGGGTTTGCTTTGGTGTTCCCTGAGGGCTGGGACGAGGAGCATTCCCAGGTTGAGCTGATGGGGTGTGGAGTTAAATTGATGGATTGTGGAGTTAAATCAATGGGTTGTGGAGTTAAGCTGATGGATTGTTAGGGTCAAACAGCCCTTGGTGGGGCTGGAGGGGGGTTGGGGTGAACAGGGGACGTGTGGACACTTGGGCAGTGCTGGGGATGTTTCTCCCAGAGGACCAAGCCAGGACTGGATCCTCTGTCTCCGGAGCAGGAGGGAACTCCTCCCCCACAGCTGCCAACCCCTGCCAGAGCCAAAGGATATTATGACATGTTGAGTAACAAAAGCAGCAGGATTTCCCAGCTAATAGTTTACATTGAGGGCTCCTAAAGCATCCTGCTTTCCCAGCCCCTGTCCCAACATAGCCACGGAATAAGAATGTGCCACTTGGCCTGGGCTGCTGAGAGGAAGTAGTTAAAGGTCATAGCACCTTCCTGTGATTTAATCTCGTGGCAGGAGCAGCAGGAGAGGAAAGTCCTGCTGCCTCTGCTCACAGCTGAGCTGCTGAAGGCACTGCCAAGCTCTGGGATTGCAGCTCCAGCCATGGAAACCACCAGGCTGGATGGGATCTGCCCCTCCTGCCCCGTTAGGCTGGGACTGATTTAAACTGGAGTGTGGTTCATTCACCATCATGTGCTCACTTTAAACCTCAATCCCAGCCCTGCTGGGCTCTGCTCTCACTGAGCCAAAGCCTGGGCCTTTTGTGCTTGAAGTGCAGCACAAACTTTGACCTCAGCTGACCTCCCCTGGCTGCTCCACAGGCCAGAGCTGAGAGTTGGGAAAGGAGTTTGGATGTGAGCTCTCATTTCCCTCTTCCTTCCCCTCCTCCACCTGCAGGTTATTCTCTTCTCTGCTCCCGTGGAAAAATGTCACCGTGACCTTAAAGGCTTAAAATAAGTTCCCCAATGTCCTCTCAGGCAGCAAACCTGGGGCTGCCCCTCTTTTTCCCAGCTCTGTCTCCCAGGGAAGGTGTTCCCTGGTACAGGGAGGTGCCAGCTCTGCTGCCCAGCCCCTGCTCCTGGGGCTGCACTGGCTCTGCCCTCCCCTCATGGGGGATCATTCCTGGGATCACTGTTCTCACAGGGCTAGGAAAACGGATCAGCACAATTTCCTGGCTCCTCCTTGAGCCAGGAATACGTGCTCAGGGCTGCTGGAAGAGGAAAATGAAGCTTTAGGGAGCCAGGCTCCTACCAGGGGGAAGCACAAGGTCCTCACTTGGGATTTAATGCGTGGCCAGCTTGGGAGTGACAACTGTGTGTCCTACAGATCTGTCCCAAGGGAATATGTGCATCTCTCAGGCTTGGAGTGACTGGCTGCTCCCTCTTGTGGTCCCCTGTAAAGGCTCTGCGTGGAGGGGAAGGGAGAGGGACAAAAGGGGATGGAGTCACAGGGATGGATCCATTCCCAGAGGGATCTTTAGTCTGGGATCCTGGCTGGGGGTGGGCAGCACCTGCTGGTAGAAAGAGCAATTATTTTTCTTCCTAAAGCTCTAGAAACTTGGATTCTTTGGTGGACAGTAAAACGCACCCTTAAGCCAATTAGTACAGCCCTTAGCTACTTGGTTTTACTTTCTTCCCAATCCACCAGGATAACACCAAACCCACTGGGCTTATATCCTCCCCTTCCAGAGCTGCAGCAGCTCTGGATGGATTTGGAAGTGGTCTGGTTGATCCTGTGCCACAACGTGGCTTTTTTTGGCTCACCAGAGCCCGGCCAGGCGACTTTGGGAGCAGGTTAAGGACAATTAAATCAGAATTTTGGTGGTTGTGTTCCATCCCCATGTTGTGAGCACAGCATCTCCACATCCAGGGGTTTATTAGATGCAGTAGTTTTAATCTCAGAGTTCTTTTCCAACTCAACGACCCTGTGGTGACACACACATTGCGCACTGCCAGGATGAGCTTTTCATTTTTAAACGACAACAAGCGGCTTAAAACCCCCCAGTTCTGCCTCTTGGGCTGGCCTTGCCTTGTCCCACGGGTCCTTGCCGGGGTAACAATGGTGCCTCTGGTGCAGATACTACAACAAGCTGGTGAGGAGCCTGTTGGAGTGCGACGAGGAGACCGTGAGCACCATCAAGGACAGCCTGATGGAGAAGATCGGGCCCAACATGGCAAGCCTCTTCCACCTGCTGCAGGCTGACCACTGCGCCCAGGGCCACCCCCGCGCCGATTTCTCCAGGAGGAGGATCTCGGAGCCCCAGAAGCTCAAGCTCTACTTCAGGAACCTGCGAGGTGAGGGCTCGGCCCCGGCCCACGCCAAGCGCGGCTCGGCCGAGAGCTCGTGAGGGCCGCCCCGGGGGCTGTGAGGGGATGCCAAGCACTACCAAAGCTCAAGAGCAAATGCACCCAGCCCAAGGGTACTGTAGCTAGTTTTAACAACACCTAGGAGCCTGGGTTTAGGTTTAGTCATTGATATTTTCTGTCCCTCCCCCAGCCCCGAACAAAACTTTTCTGCATGGGGTCAGTGTTCGGTGTCTCGGCTTTTCCCCGCCAGCAAAACGTCTCCGTCCCTTTTTCTTCCCCCTTCACCTCCAATTCCCCCTCCCAAAAAAATTATGTCCCAAAAGGTCTTAGTCTTAAGTGGTCAGGCCTTCAGACACCAAATTCTGAACGTGCTGTAGTGCTGACACCATTGGAGTCTGAAGATCTGGCCCCCCAGGAGAGGAGCTCGTCCCTCCTGTCCGAGCTCGGGTGACAAGAGATGCACTAAAAGCTGCTGCACACCCTAAGGATGTCAGTGGAGTTCATGTGATGAATCTGTGCTGGCCATGGACGAATATGAATGTCATATTCCTGGTCTCTTAGTGTCCTGCAGCCCTAACCCTTCCAGCAGAGCTCTGGTAAGCCCTGGCTTCACCAAACCGGCTGTGGGTGAGTTCAGTCACCGTGACCTGGCACCACGGTGCAAAATGAGTTAAAAACACCCCCCACACACCCCCCAAAATCAGGAAAGGGACGTTTTTGTGCTCCAGACATGATTAAAAGAGCTGCCAGTCTGAGGCTGAAGCTGGTCAGAAGGTTCCATAATCTTGCATTGTATTTAAAAGCTAACATCTATGTACTGTATTTAACTGTCTAAAGCTTTAAAAGAAACCTAACAGAAACAAACCCTGTCTTAAGACTAGAGTATTAAAGGTCTTGCTCTAACTGTGGTATAAATAGTTTTAAAATCTGTCATGTACTGTACATAAATTCCACGAGAGTCTGCTTGAAAGGAGCAGAATATAATAACTTTATTGCCTAAACTTAGTTTTGTAATTTAGCTCTTTCTTTTCTTATTCTTTTTCTTTTCTTCTTTTCCTGGAAACAGTATCTCTGTCGTATTTAAGAGTTCACAATCTACTCTGTGGCCTTTTTTTTAATAATGAGGGAATAAATGGTTTGGGCTGGGAATTGCAGGGCCAGAAACAAGCCTTTCCTGGCTAAAATGGAGTTAAAAAACCCTAAAACAAAGAGGAGTTCAGCCTGGCCAGTCCTATCACCCCCAGAGCTGCTGTGAGACACCCTCAGCCCCGAGAGCTGCTGGAGGAGCTCCTGTAGGAATTAATCCCCAGATACTTTGGGAATCTCGCAGCTGCCACGGGGTAAAACTTCCCTCAGAACGTTGATTCCTGGGGAAAGGCAGGAAAAGTCCTCAAATCCTCTGAAGCTTCAGCAGTGACGCTGAGGACACGGGGATTCAGGCTCTGGGAGCTGCCTTTCCTCCCATCCTCCTCCTCAGCAGGCTCTGGGAAGAGGAGCAGAGGGTCCCGTGCTGGGGGTGCCCCCCAAACCCGCTCCCAAATCTCCTGGCTGGGCTCTGGTGAGCCAAAAAAAAACCCAGGATCACCCAGGCCAGGTCCAAATCCATCCCCTCAGAGTCCATCTGCAGAGTGGATGACTCTTCCTCAGCTGCTTAGCGAGCTAATAAAGGAGGGAATCTATTTTCCTTTTCGAAACCTAAAGCAATAGAACTTTTTTTTTTT
>VYXB01000434.1:146192-166720 GCA_013397135.1 Pachyramphus minor
TTATATAATATATAAATAAAATATAAATATATAATAATTAATGATAAATGTGATTAATAGAAAATAATTAATCAAATGCTAAAAATTAATAATCTAAACTAATCCTGCCCTGCTCCCAGCTGCTAAAATCCATTTCCCTTCACTCTCCGGCTCAACCCACCCCTCGCAGGTCCCTCCCTGAGCGCCAAATCCATCCTCCCCATTAATCTGGGAGTCACCAGGGGCGGATAAAGGTACTTACCCCAATTCCTTCCTGCTCGTCTCGATCCCAGCCAAGCATTTCACGCCGGCGCCGCCGCCTCCCGCCGCCGCCGAGGTGTAAAGTTACCTCCTGTTTGTTTGCTCCTGCTTTCGGTGCTTCCAGCCCCAAACGAGCCCTTCAGACGTGGCAATGAATCCAGCCGGGAATTGGGAAGGAGCTGGGAGGGTGGGACACAGCCCCGGGCTTGGAGGAGGTGATTTGGTTATATAGTAATCATATGTAATCATAGATAGAAAATAATGTGACACGCTAAAATAATTAAAATAAAATAATAATTGTTATAAATAACACACCAAAAAAAGCCCAGTTAACACCTCAGTTACTTGAAGTGGAGGAAAACCTGTATTCCAATGCTGCGATTCCTGATCCTGTGCTGGAGAATCCTCCTGGCATTTCCTCCTTCATTCGGGGCTCAGTTTTTAGCAACTGTGGGAGAAAGGAAAGCCCCAAGCTGGACTTTGCAGGGTTTCCAGCAGGATTGGTTGTGTAGGGTCATTTCAGGCCGAGGTTTGTCCTGGAGGGAAGTGCCCGGGAATATTGGGAAGGGCTGAGCGGGCAGGAGGCTCCAGCCCGGGCTGGTTCCATGAGCTGCAGCATCCTCTGAAGGATTGGGAATTCTGGGGTCTGGGCAGCAAGTGCAACAACCCAAAACCACAAGAGCCACCTCAGAGGAGAGTGGGTGCCCTGCAGAGGGAAGAACCCCCTGAGCAGGGCCTGAGCTTTGCCCCACTGAAGGGATCCAGCAGATGCCAAAGGGATGTTGCACCAGGAGCCCCCAAATTCATCACCTCCCGCTGCCAAACCCTCCCAGGGAGGTGGGCTCGGTGCTTCCCATGCTGTGTTCAGCCATGATTCCCGCTTTACACTGGAGAACAGGAATCATGGGATCATGGAAAGGGACCTTAAACACCATCCCATGTGCAGGGATGTCCCGGGGGTGTGAGTGCACCTGGGGCTAAAATCAGGGAGCACAGGGGCTGGGAATGAACCCCTGTGTCCCACAGGAATCAGGGCCGACCCGTGGGGCTCTGAATCACAGAATCACAGAATCACTGAGGTTGGAAAAGACCTCTGGGACCATCGAGTCCAAACCACGACCCAACCCCACCCTGTCACCCAGCCCATGTCTGGTCACTGCCTCTGGAACGACTTTCTTCCTAAAAGCAGTGCTTTGAGCCCTTTTCTCGCCCAGCCACTGTATTTATTTTCCCTGCCGTCCCAGCCCCTCGCTTCCTTGCCTGCATTTGGGTGGTTTATTTATTCAGCCCCCCCCTCTCCTCTCCCAGCCCGGTTTGGCTATTTCGGTGCTGCTGGAGATACCGACCCAGCCCAGACACAAACGAGCCCGGCTCTGTCAGGGCTGTCAGCAAACACCAGCCCCTGAGGCCGGTCAGGAATTTTAATTGAAATCGCCGTTCCCGGGGCTCAGATAAGGCCCGGCATCACCCCACGGGGGACCGCGACCCCACCCCACTCCCCAAGCTCACGCAGGGTGCCCTGGCCCCGCTCCATGCCCTGGCAGGGGTCTGCCGGCTCGGTGCCCGCCAGCCAAGGCAGCACTGGGACGTGCTGGGAGGGAACTGGGGCCCGGAGCTGTCCCCACGTCGCGAGGGCTCCTCCAGCATCCCCCCACCGCCCGCAGGAGCTTGGTGGTCTGCGCTCCTTATCAGCCCTTATCTCCCGGAGCCGCTCGCTAATGTGACCCTAATGGAGCTAAATCGACTCGATTTGTTTTATTGCGGCTTAGCCCAAACCCCAACAGCCCTTTCCACCAGCCCTCCCTTCCCGCTTCCCTTGTTTTGGAAACACGGAGGGAAGGGGCTGCTCCTTCCCCGGAGCTCGGGGGGAGCAGCGCATGGGGAGCCGGAGCTCCCCGGGCTGCAGGGAGAGCCCTTCGGGGGACTGTCCCTCCTTCCCCTGCTCCTCTCGACCCCCGGGGACCCCCCCGATCCCGGGGGGACGGAGGGGACCGGGGGTGATTCCCGACCCGGCTCCTGCGGGAGGGTCCGAGGCGGGAGCGGGGCTGGGAGCGCCCGGTGGCTCCGGCACCCCCGAGCCCCCCGGTCCCGGGAGATGCTGCCCACCCCCTTCTCGGTGAAGGACATCCTCAACCTGGAGCGCCCGGAGGCTGCCGGGGGCCCCCGCTCCCCCTCCGGACCCCGCAGCCCCGACGGGGAGGACGAGCCGCCGCCGCGTGAGTGACCCTCGGGGCCGGGGGGGCGGCGGGGAGGGGGGGACCCCAGTAAAAAGAGGGACAGAGGGACCGGGGGGACCCCACGGAGCTGCTTTCGTTCCCCTGGAGCGGAAAACCGAGGGCAGCGGAGCCGCTCGTTGCATCCTCACATTCCCACTCCCGCAGCTCCCGGTGGTCCCACGGCCAGTTTCCTCCTTTTCCCACTCTTTTCCCCCTTTTTTTCCCTATGGTGTGGGGTTTTTTTGGGGGGAAGGTGTTCAGGGGATTTTCCGGGCATCCCGGTGAGCCCCGGAACAGCCACAGTGCATCTTCCCGGGGGAACGGAGCGGCCCGGGAGGTGGATACAGCCGGGAAGGGATGGATATAGCACGGAACTGGGGCTTTTTCTGCCCCAAATCTCCCACCACCTCCGTTTTCGATGATAACCTCCCCCCGCGGTGATGCTCCGCATTGTTGTCCCCGCTGGGGACACCGAGGAGCCCCCGGGGAGGCTCCGGAGCGGTGCCCGAGGGGGGATCGGACCTGTCCCCCTTCCCTCCGCTGCTAAAAATCCCGCAAAGCTTCCCCGGCTCCTGTTTCCCCGATTCCCGGCGGATGCGGAGCGGAGAAACGGAGAAACCAGTAAGAGCAGAGCGCGAGCACTGGGAGGCACTGGGATACGGGGGGAGAGAGGGAGAGAGGGCGAGGGGAGCCCGGGATGGGCTCTGCCCGCTTCTCACCTGCATTCAGAGCCCTCCGACACCCCATTTCCCCCCGGAATCCCCTGGAATTCCAGGAGGAATGCTGTGCCTGCCGGGGAACCCGAGCGCATCCCAAGAGCCGGGAAGCGCCTGCCGGGAATGATCCCTGATTCTCGTGTGCCGCGCGAAATCCCAGCAAATCCGAAAAAAAACCCAACCACAGACCCCTTCGCGTCAACAGTTTTTCCTCATAAAAGGCCAGCCCCTTCGGGTGTTTTTTTTGTTTCGCTTGAATCCGCAGGGATGTGGGATTCCGCTTTCCCTGGATCCTGGAGGTCTGGTTTCCATCCCTCCTGTGCCCCTCAGGCTGGAGCTGCCCTGGGTGGCAGCCCCAAAACATCCCAGGCATCCTCAGGAGGCACAAAAAGGAGCCGTTATCCAGAATTAAAAGAACAGCCTAATTCTATATTAAAAATAAATAAATAAATAAAAGGGGAGTGGGGGAGCAATTTCCTTAAATTCCCGTTAAATATCACTGGAAAGTTCATATTAACTTATCATCTATCAGCCTAAAATTTACTGATTTATCTGCTGTCAGCACTAATTTTACTGACTACCAGCCTTAAAGTAATTGATTTATTAATTTATCGACTATCAAACCTGAATTTATCGATTTCTTAATTAATCACCTCTCAGCCCCACTTCACCTTGTTCCCAAGGGGTGCCATTCCCAGCCCAGCGGGAACGCGCCGTCCCATGGAACGGGGATGGATTTGGGACTCACTTCTCCGTGTTTTTTTGCTTCTCTGCAGGGAAATGTTCTCTCACCCCCGCCTTGGAGGGCGAGGAGAAGCAAAGCCCCCCCTGCCCCCCTCCCAAGCAGCGGCAGAGGAGGAAGCCGCGGGTTTTGTTCTCCCAGGCGCAGGTTTTCCAGCTGGAGCAGCGTTTCCAGCGGCAGAAATACCTGTCGGCCCCGGAGCGGGAGGAGCTGGCGCGGCTGCTCCAGCTCAGCTCCACCCAGGTGAAGATCTGGTTCCAGAACCGGCGCTACAAGAGCAAGAGGCAGAGGAGGGACAAACCCCTGGAATTCGCCGCCCACCCGCTGCCCCCGCGCAGGGTGGCGGTGCCGGTGCTGGTCAGGGATGGCAAACCCTGCCTGGGGGGTTCCCGGCCTTATCCAGGCTTTTCCAGCCCTTATTCCTACGGTTCCTGCTGCAGCCCCTGCGGGGCCGGGTTCGGGGGGGGATATCCCGGGGTGCCCCCCGGTGCCACCCCTGGCATGGCCAGCCCTGCCCAGCACCTCCCCACAGCCCCGAGGGTGGGGGTCAGGGCTGGCAGGTGGAGGTGAGGACCCCCTGGGAATCCCCCTCCTGCTCCAGAGCCGAGCTTTCACCAGGACAGCAGCCAAATCCAAAGGATTCCCTCCAGCCCAGGCGGTGGGAAAGCTCCAACTCCCTTTCAGCTCGGGAAAAGCTCCCTGAAAAGCTTGGGAGAGAAGGGGACGCTGCCACTGAGCCAGGGACTGAGGGCATTATATATTATTTATTATTAAACACAAGAATTTGGAGTCTGGCCCTTCCAGCTCCTCCTGGATGCTCCATCAAGAGGGTGTGAACACTGGTTTTCTTCCTAAGGACAACTGGAAAACACACACTAGAAAACACTCTGCTTTTCTATGGACTCTTCCTCTAATCTTTTGAAATATATTTCTGGTTTATATGTCTTAATATCTCCCAGCACAGGTGTCCATTTCTGTCTTCTTTATTATTATTAATAATAATAATATTATTATCAAATAAAATCCCAATTGGTAAAATGGGGTTAAAATCCCTGTGTTTATTTATTATTAAATTTAATTATTATTAAATGCAGGAAAGCTGGATGTCCCAGTGACACAGAGTCACCACCACACAGGACAGAGGAAATCTCCCCCCTCTCCACCCCTGTCCCTGTTCCAGGCTGTTCCCCCCCTTCTTCCCACCTCATTCCCAAGGGCTCCTTCTCCTCCCAGCATTTGGCAAAAAGACTTGCAGGAGGCAATTAAGCTTTTATCTGTGATCCCACTCAGCCCCATCACTCCAGCAGTTCCCTCACTTCCCAAATGGGACATCCCTGACATCCAGATCAAACCAGGAAATCCCTCTGGGGGAGATAACTCCTCTTCCCGCTGCTCCAAGGCTTTGGAGCCCCTGGAAAAGCCTGGATCCTGCCCCTTCTCCTCCCCTTCATCCATCCACACTCACTCAGGGATATCTCCCACAATCAGTTGGGTCTCGGGGCTCTGTCCCAGCTCTGGAGCAGCCAGGGGAAGACTCCAAGGGGTCCTTGCACTGGGAATTGTTGCTGGGAAAAGCCCTGGAAAACAGCAGCATCCCAGTGCAGGGGATTCTCCTGCAAGTCTGAGGGGTTTTCCTTGGAGCTTCAGCAACAGAATGAGGGAAATCACAGGAAACTCCCCCAAATCAACACAGAAATCAAGGAAGGAAATTGCTGCCCTCGCCATCCCAGGATGAAAAGGCTGGAAATGGGAATAATGAGTAGAGAGGGAGTGTCTGGACAACTCTCTCAGGCACTTTTCCCAACCCCTAATTCGTTCTCCAGAACCAAGGTTTGGGGGTTGGAGAGTCACAATAAAACTCTTGACCCCCAATTCCTCCCTAAATCTTCCCAAATTCCCATTCTCTGACTGAATTGTTGAAGCTGCTGAGCTTTTCCAAGCATACAGGGGGATATTTTCCAAGCCAGCAGGTTAAAGAAGGAGAGGGAAAAAGTCGGGATGAAGCAGAGTTTGGGACACGTTTGCACAACCTGCTCCAGGCTTTGGGCTGCTGTAACCAAACACCCTCCTATAAAATCAACAAAGTCCTCAGGGGATTGCAAGGAAATCTATTGTTTCCCTTTTTAAAGTTAAAAAAAAAAAAACAAAAAACACAAAAAACATGCCTTGGCTTTTCAGCTGAGGGAAAAAGCCAGGTTTGGGCAAAGGTTTTGGGAATAAAAGAGTTGATCAGTGCTCATTCCACCAGCAAAAGGAGTCTGGAGTCAACAGAGCTATGGGAGGTCACCATATATTGAAATATGTTGATTTATTCCAAACAGATCAACTGTAAATAAAGGGGATCCTCAGGAAAACAATCTGTTATAACACTCGTGGGTTTTCCTGGATTTGGGAAGGTTTTGCTCCCTCTGGGTGCCCAAGGCCTTGCAGGATGATGTGTGAGGCACTGAAGCTTCTCAAGGAAACGTTGTCCCATCCCACAGCTGGGCAAGGAATTAGGCTGAGGTTTAACTTAAACCTTTGTGTGAACCCTCAGCTCTGTTCCAGTCAGGATTTGCCTCTGGAGCTGCTCCCCCTGTGTGTTCCCTCTGAACCTTCTTCTTCTTCTTCAGCTTTGCAAAGCTGGGGAAAAGCTCTTTGACATTTTCCCCATTCTCCAACACAATGAAAGGGTATCAGAGAAGAAAAACCCTCAAAACTAATTAAAAACCCACCCAACCCTTTCAGTTCTTCACTTTTTCCCCTCCCTAAGAGCTCAGGGATAGAGTCATTCCCACAAGGAAGAGGGAGAGAGCTCCGTTTCTCTCCTCTCCCAAAAAAACTCAGTCTGGAGGCATTTTGATCCCAAAATTCCCATCCTTCTCCTGGTCATAGAGGCAAAGGGGGTGATTTGCCAGCAGGGAGGGCAGAGGGGTGGCCGTGGATCCCTGGGGAAGGATCCGCGTCGGCAGCAAGAGGGAGAAGCCAAGAGCCAAAAATCCTGCGGGAGCCAAGAGCCGAGGGAAGGGCGTCGACTCTGCCAGGGCTCTCCAATCAGCCCCGGGAGGCTTGGCTGCCTCCGGGATAAATCCAGAGCCGGCAGGGTGGGAAGGCAGCACAGCTCTGGGCAGGGACAGCAGCGGCAGGAGGAGGAGGAGGAGGAGGATGAGCACCGGGGTGCTCGCGGGAAGGAGGCAGAGCTCACCCAGCAGCGCCCCGGCAGCGATGAGCCGGGACCCCCCGCCCCCCCAGCAGCACATCCCGGTCTCCTCCAGGCCCAGGACATCCTTCCTCATCCAAGACATCCTCTGGGATGGGCTGGAGAGGGGCAGGAGCAGAGGGTTTGGCAGCGCCGGGAATGGGGAGATGGGAGCGGCCTCGGTGGAGGGGAAGGAGGGGAACTCGGCCCCCGGGAACAACTCCAGGAGCCCCCAAACCACGGGAGCATCCCACACCTCGGGAACACCTCGGGAAGTGGATACAGGTAAGGGCTGGGAGCTCCTCGTGGAGACAGGTGGCTGGGAATGGGGCAGGGAATGGATCGGGAATGTCTGTGCTGGGATCAGGGATTGGATCAGGAATGTCTGTGCTGGGATCAGGGATTGGATCAGGAATGGATCAGGAATGTCTGTGCTGGGATCAGGGATTGGATCAGGAATGTCTGTGCTGGGATCAGGGATTGGATCAGGAATGGATCGGGAATGTCTGTGCTGGGATCAGGGATTGGATCAGGAATGTCTGTGCTGGGATCAGGAATGGATCAGGAATGTCTGTGCTGGGATCAGGGATTGGATCAGGAATGGATCAGGAATGTCTGTGCTGGGATCAGGGATTGGATCAGGAATGTCTGTGCTGGGATCAGGGATTGGATCAGGAATGGATCGGGAATGTCTGTGCTGGGATCAGGGATTGGATCAGGAATGTCTGTGCTGGGATCAGGAATGGATCAGGAATGTCTGTGCTGGGATCAGGGAATGGATCAGGAATGGATCAGGAATGTCTGTGCTGGGATCATCCCAGGGACAGGATCCAGCCCCAGCTGCTGGAGCTGGACACACTTGGATCAAACACCTGGAGCATCCAAGCCCTGGCAGGGGGAGAGGAGGGGATTTAGTGGCTCTGTGAAAACTTTCTCCAGGTGCTTCAAACAGCTCCAAGGGCTGAACCTGCCTAAAATGACATTTAAAACCTCCCAGTTGATGCATTTCTATAATACCTTGGGAAATAAATTCCCTTTTAATGCAGAAGATCCCAGAAAAGGCGCCGTGGGGACGGAGCTGCAGATCCCAACATCCCAAAACACGAGTTTTTGTGCCTGGTGCTCCTGTTCCTGCAGCAGCACATCCAGGGCTGGGGACTGGGGGGGGACTCAGCCTTTCCCTGCCCAAACTGGCTGAGCTAAAAAAGCCAAAAAAGCCATTTTGAACTCCCTGGTGAGCAGATCCTGCTCCCTCCAACAGCCCCTGCCAGGGGAATTTTGGCTTTGCATTGCACTTCTATTAAAAGAAGTTTCTACACAAAAGCAAGTTCAGAGACAGCCCCAGGCTGATTAATCCAAAAAAAAATCACTACAAACCACCCCAAATCTCCCAGGAAGTGTGAATGAGCCCAGCTCTGGGATTCCAGGGGGACAACCAGGATTTACACCAGCTGGGAGCTGTTGTTTCTGCCCTGAGCATCATGTTCACACCCCCTAAGAAAATACACCAGAAAAATAACTAAAGGCAAACCAAAAATTGGCTTGGTTCCACCCTGACAATGCACAGGAAGGAATTCACTGCACAAATAAAGTGAATTGAGAAGCTTTAAGAGCTCCAGGTGACACTTCCCAGGAGCTCAGCACCGTCCTGGGCCCTGACTCTGGTGATCCATCGGTGCCATGAGGAGGCAAACACTGGGATGCAGGGCCAGCTCTGCAGTTCCAGGTGGAAAGCCAGGCCTGGAGGTTTAAAACTGCCCTACAATTTCTTTTGTCCTATTCCTTGTCCTATCCCTTGTCCTATGCCTGTCCTATTCCTTGTCCTATTCCTTGTCCTATTCCTTGTCCTATTCCTTGTCCTATTCTTTGTCCTATTCTTTGTCCTATTCTTGTCCTATTCCTTGTCCTATCCCTGTCCTATGACTGTTCTACTCCCTGTCCTATTCCTTGTCCTATCCCTGCCCTTTCCTTGTCCTGTTCCTTGTCCTATCCCTGTCCTATCCTTGTCCTGTCCCTGTCCTTTCCTTGTCCTATTCCCTGTCCTATTCCCTGTCCTATTCCCTGTCCTATTCCCTGTCTTATTCCTTGTCCTATTCCTTGTTTTATTCCTTGTCCTATTCCTATTCCTTTCCCTATCCCTACCTTTTTCCTATCCCTATTCTGTCCCTATCCTATCCTGCTCCTATCCCTATTCTTATCCATCCCTATTCTATCCCTATCCTACCCTACCCTACCCTTTCCCTATTCCTACCCCATTCCTACCCTACCCCACCCTCTGGGATGACACCACTCAAACCCCAGGGATTCAGGGCCACTCCAACCTCCCTTTCCCGTGACTTCCAAACCGAATCCACCCCGACCTCCCGGGGGACAAACACGACCCCTCTGCTCCAGGGGGGTGGGAAAACCCGAGGGATTTTTGGGGGTAACTCTGTGCTCTCTCCACAGACACCACCCCGAGGGATTTTTGGGGGTAACTCTGTGCTCTCTCCACAGACACCACGGTGCAGAGTTACCTGGCGGGGTGTGACCCCCCCCTGCCCGCGTCCCCTCGCCCCCCAAAACCCCCCAAGCGCTCCCGGGCCGCCTTCTCCCACAGCCAGGTCATCGAGCTGGAGAGGAAATTCAGCCACCAGAAGTACCTGTCAGCCCCGGAGAGAGCCCACCTGGCCAAGAACCTGCAGCTCACCGAGACCCAGGTGAAGATCTGGTTCCAGAACCGCAGGTACAAGACCAAGAGGAAACAGGTGACAGCGGAGCTGACCCGGCCGGACACTGCCCTGGGGGGGCACAAAGGGGCAGAGCTCCCGGGGGCATCGCTGCTCGCCCTCAGGGCCACCTGGCCACACCTGCCCTGCCTCTACTACCTGCACGGCTGGAGCCCCTCCTGGTAGCAGCAGCTTTTTGGGTTTCTTTTCTTTTTTCTTTAAGTCCTGGGCGGTGTCTCGTCGCCCTTTCTAGCGCTAATTAGGGGAGGGATTCGAGCTAATGACTGGGGACTTCTGCACCAACCTCTTGTCACTGACAGTGAAAAAAAAAACCAGCAAAAAAAGAAGCCAAAAAAAGCCCAGTTTGAGCATTAAATTAAAGCATTTCATTCCTCCTGTTTTATTGCAGCTGTGGCTGCCCCTGGATCCCTGGAAGTGTCCAAGGCCAGCTTGGAGCAACCTGGGCTAGTGGGAGGTGTCCCATGGCAGGGGGTGGAATGGGATGTTTTAAGGCCCCTTCCAAGCCAAACTAATCCAGAATTCCCTAATTTGCAGCTCTCAGGGGCAGAAAGGGCTGGTCCAGCCCCGGAGACATCAACTGTCCCTCTGTGCCCCTCCTGCCCCCCCTTTGCAAACCACCTGTCTTGGGGCAAAAAACAAAGTACTGGTGCTGGGCTGGCACTTGGTGGGCTGGGGGAGCTAAAAACTAAGCTTAAAAAATTATTAAAAAGGCCATAAATCGCACTTCTGCCATTAATACCACAACTACAATGACCTTAGAGCTGCCCTGGGGAAGCTCCACAGCCCCAGCCACGTTTTTTTGGGGGGAGAATTCAACTTCTTCGTGCACCACGAAGAGCCTGGAGCTGTTTTGGGGGACCTGGATTTTTTTTGGGGGGGGGATGAGGTTGGGGCCAGGTCCTCCCCACCCAAAACCCGCCCCTCTGCCCACGATGCCAAAGCTGCTGGTGCCCGTGAGAAGCCGGAGAAGGGACAATGGGGCACTGACAGATGAGTTTTGCATATCCGGGTGTTGGCCCTGCTGGAACATTCCCTGCTGAAAGCAGCAGCAGCAGCAGCTCCAGGAGTTCAGCTCTCCCAGCAGCAAATTCCCAGTTTGTGAGTGGAACCTGGGGGTTGGGACCCCACAGGCTTTTGTGGCCCCTTCCAACCCAAAGAGCTCCAGGGTTCTGTGGAATGAGCCCGATTCAAGAGGGTGATCCTGCAAGTCGTTTTTTGGTAAATTAAACATCATTTTTAGGGAATAAACTCCTAAATTTGCACCACCAAAACAGCAAAGATTTTAATTTATATTTTTTTAATAACTAATCATACTTAAAATCCACTAATTCCATGGGGAAAACGTAGAAATAAAGGAGTTTTCCAAGAGATGAAGCTGGTGGAACCCAGGGTTCCACCACAATAAAAAAAGAAATCACAGCTCTGCTGGAACAAATGGAACCTTCTGAAATGAAAACTCAAGGAGGTTTCTTCCCCTGTGAACCTCCCAAAACGTTCCTGTGGTGCCTCTTTTTTTTTTCCATCAGGGAATTAATGATAATCCCAGTGCTCCTCCTGCAGCAGGGAAATACAGGCAACTAAATGACTTTAAGTAATTGCTTGGGTTTGTCCCTTTCCACAGGTTTTTTTAGGGAAACTTCTCTGGATCTTGCAGCAAAATTTGCTGGGGTGGGGGGCAAAATTCCAGGGAAGGGAGTTGAGGGAGAGGAGAACACACAAACTGGAGCCCTTTGCAGGAGATATGAATTTTCTCTTGCTATCAAAGCTTCTCTCCGAGTCTGGAGGACACTCAGTGGCTTTTTAATTGTCTCAAAGTAACTCTTAATATCTCCAGATAACATTTTCCTGCCGGGTTTCCAGGGGGGGAAGGACATCTCCCCTCCACTGTTGCAATGTTTCAAACCCCTCTCCTTTATCCACTTACCCGCTCCTTGGAACAACAAAAAAGCTCTTTATGGCCTCAAAGCCGCGTCCCAGCCGGGCACAAACACCCCCCTGAGAGCACCTCCCGCAGAATTCCCACATCCAGAGCCTCGGGATGCTGCTGGAATCCATGATATTTGCACTAAATCCACCAGCTCTGAGCATCCCCTGGAGGGGGATCTCCTGTGCACGGACAGGGATGGGAATGTTACACTGGGAAGGACTCAAGTGGGGAAAACGGGATAAAAACTCCTGAAAACGAGATAGAAGCTGAAAATTAGGTAGAAACCGAATTTCTGGATGCTTCTTTGGGGAAATGCTTGTGTCAGAGCTCTTTTATTTCGTTTTTTTCCCCCCTGCTGATGGTTTCCAAGCAGTCAAATACCCTCCTTGTGCTGCAGACCCCAAACTTCTCTGCTCCAGTGCAAATAGTTGCTATTTTTGTACGTGTTTTTTTTTTATATATATATACCATTTTATCTGATGCTGTAGGATTACCCTTTGGAATAAAGAGAGCAGAACCTTTGCTAAAAAAACCAAGCTGCCTCCGTGGGTTTTTATCCCGGGGTTTTGGGATTTATGGATGTTCCACCAGCACCAACTTCCCACAGCACCCAACTGTGACACCCACAACTCACTGAGGGGAGGGAATTTTGTGTAAAAAAAGGGCCATTTGGGCTCTTTGGGATCATAATAATGGGAATTTATTCTGGGAGCTGCTGGTGTGAACAATCCCCCTTGTACAGAGGTGGAGAGGGACTGACCTTGGTCCCATCCACACATTCCCTCCCTTCTCCTGGCAGCTCTTCCCAAATGGAAAGGGAGCTGCAATCACTGCCACCATTCCCAGTTTAATTTAATACCATCAATATATTTAATAGATTTTTATACTACTCTTTTTATATTATAAATTATTGCTATAAGTACTAAATTATTACCACTATTATTAATATTATTATGATGTGAATTTATAATAATAAATAACTTTATTGTGTATTATTATAATAAATAACACCCGTTTAAAGTAAAAATAATTTTTTAAAAAGCCAAAGAGGGCATCAAATGAGGCCTCAGAGGAGCGGGAGGAAAACGCTGCCCCCCAGAGCTGCGGGGATGTGGAGTTTTAATGAGCATTAACGAGGCAGAACCGCTGTTTGTGCCGGGTAATATCTGTCAATTAGCATCCATCAGGATTAAAAGAGTGTCCACAACACCCGCTCGGTGCCAAATCGGGGCTTTAAAAGCTCGAAAAGAAAGGAGGGAAAAAAAAAAGGCAACAACATAAAAAAGAGAAAGAGGGCTGAGTGCGGGTAATGTAACTGTTGACTAATATTTGCATGCAATAAACCACATTCTTGGCAAGGAAATGGGGGTTTGGAGCCAAGGAAAAGCTCCTACTTTACTCTACACGAGGTTTGAAACTCCGAGCAGTGGGAACAAGTTCAGGGAGTTAAGGAGGGGGTGGGAAAGGCAGGGACACCCCCCCTGTGCCCGCAGCAGAGGGGAGGTTTCCTGGAGAGGAGAACTGGGATGAGCCTTTTGGGGGGTGTGGATGCTTCCCAAGGAGAGGGGAAAGCACCCCTGGAAGTTGGAATTGTATTGTAATTACATATATTAATCTATGATGGATGTAAAATACGCCTGGTTGAGTGGAAGGTGTCCCTTCCCCATGGAAAGGGCTGGAACTGGATGATCCTGAAGGTCTCTTCCAACCCAAACCATTCCATGATTCCATAATGCACGAGGATGTCGAGCTCTTAAAATCCCTGGAGGATTTCTCCTCCTATTGTGGAGGTTCTTGTCATCCACAGAGATGCTCCATCTCTGCCCATCCTGCCCCAGGGGGACCCACTGCCCCAATTTTTGGGGCCATCCTGGACCACCTGGTGCCTCCTCCACCCTTGGAAACAGCGATGCCAAAGGGGGATCAGGGAAACACGGGAGGAACCAAAAGGAACAATTATTGGGGCAGATTTTCCCACAGCTGATGGGGAAAGAAAAAGGAAAAGGGGGTGGAAAAAAAAGGCCTTTGGAAATGTGGGAAATGCACAAAAATCCAGGGCTCATCCCCCTCTTCCCTCTGTTATAGCCTGGGCATCTGGTGTTAAGAACAGCCAAAAGTGGAGAGAAATCCACAGTGAATATCCCTGGAAGTGCTTCCAAAGCTGTTCACCAGTGGGAATTTCTGGTGGCCACTCACAGGAGGGAAAGTCGGGAGACGATACAGGAAAAGGAGTTTGGAGTGAAGCACATCTGGGTGGGTTTGTGTGGAAATGCTCCAGTCTTGGAACTGCAAGGAAACAGGGCAAAGCAAAAGGATTTTGGGTGCCGGGCAGGTAGATTTGGGGTTGTTGCTTTCTCCCCCATCCCAAAATAGGAAAGGGAAGGGGTGAAAGGGACATCACGTGTGTCACCCACAGTCCCCTCACTGCAGCCTCACTGGGACCCCCAAAAATGCCCTTCCTAGGGCAGGGAGGGGGTGAAAGGCCCAGAAGGGACCTCTCTCCTGCCTCCTGGAGAGCCAGAAATATTTCCCACCTGGAGCTGCAACAGCCCCTCCACGATAATTCAAACATTTTGGCTGAAACTCCCCTTTATTTGCCCTCCAGAGCCCACCCTGGCCCAGGCCTGGGGGTCCCATTTGCCACAGGGAGGGTTTAATCCCTCTGGTTCTCCTGCTGCCCGGGGGAGTTGGGCTCTCCCTGTGCCCCCAGGGCTGGCAGGGACTGCAAGGACACGAGGGAGGCTCCAGGACCACAGGACATTCCCACTGGATGTTGCTGGAGCAGGGGAGGACCAGCAGAGGCCGCGGGGGAGGATGTTCACAGAGCTGGGGTTGTTTGTTTTCCCAGTGCTGTTCCCACTGAGGGCTTTTCCCAGCACTAATTTTAGGATTTCCAAGAGGTGCCACCCTTGCAAGGTCCCCCCCAGCAATTCCTCCCATCCAGAGCCTTTTGGGACAGCCACAATTCCAGAAAAGCAGGTGGTGTGACCTCAGAGCAAGGCCTGTCCCCCTTTGGCCACACACCCCCTCCTGAGCCCTGCCTGCCCACCCTGAGCCTCCCAGAGGGATATTCCAAGATTTTAGGGGTGTTTCCAACACAGTTTGATTTTACACCCTGTGCATGGAATGGTTTTGGGTCACCCAAACCTGGCAGGGCTGGATCAGGGACCTCAGACAAGGGAAAAGGGATCCTGTCCTGAGAAAGGGATCCCACCCTGAGAAAAGCATTCCATCCTGAGAAAGGGATTCCATCCTGAGGAAGGGATCCTGTCCTGAGGAAGGGACACTCCTGAGAAAGGAACACTGTCCTAAGGAAGGGAGCCTGTCCTGTGGAAGGGATCCCATCCTGAGGAAGGGATCCTGTCCTGAGGAACACTCCTGAGAATGGGATCTCATCCTGAGAAAGGGATCCTGTCCTGAAGAAGGGATCCTGTCCTGTGGAAGGGATTCTGTCCTGGGGAAGGGATTCCATCCTGAAGAAGGGATCCCACCCTGAGGAAGGAACACTCCTGAGAGAGGGATCCCTTCCTGAGAAAAGGATTCTGTCCTGAGGAAGGGATTCTGTCCTGGGGAAGGGATTCCATCCTGAAGAAGGGATCCCACCCTGAGGAAGGAACACTCCTGAGAGAGGGATCCCTTCCTGAGAAAAGGATTCTGTCCTGAGGAAGGGATCCCACCCTGAGGAAGGAACACTGTCCTAAGGAAGGGATTCTGTCCTGGGGAAGGGATCCCATCCTGAGGAAGGGATTCTGTCCTGTGGAAGGGATCCCATCCCAGGAACACTCTCCCCAGGAGGTGACCCTGTCCTGCAGAGCCCCTGCTACTGAGAGGAGATAAAATCAGGGATCTGCTCTCCCTGGAAAAGCCTCCCAGGGTACTTTTCCACCATCCCTGGGCCTCCCAGCCCAGCCCAGCCCCGGGGTCCTGCTCCGAGCACCCCGGAAAGCCAAGGGCTCAACCCAATCCCTCTGCAAACACGGGCTGGGTGCAGCTGCCAGGGCTCCTCACCACTCCCAGGAGAACAAACGGCCCCGTTCCCCGGGAAAAGGCACCAGAGCCCCTTTCCATTCTCCTGGGGGATGGCAGCGCTCCTGGAGTGGGGATTTGGAGGGTTTGCACGGAGCAGGGTGACACTGGGGTACACCCAGAGCAGCTGCCCCTGCAGGAGCGTGTCCAGGGGCTCTGCAACATATATTATTATATATAATTTATTTATTCTAGAACTCATTTGTATTTATTCTAGAATTATATACATAGTTCTACATATATATATAGTTCTATATATATATACATATAACTATGTACATACATTTGTACATATTCTAGAACTCATATATTATTATATTGTATTTATTATAGAGCAGATTTTCAACATATATTATTATCTCTAATTTATTTATTATTCTATAACTCATTTTTACATATATGACCATATTTTATTTATTTATCCTAGTACTCATTTTCCTTGAGGCATCAAAATTACTCATTTTTCACCTATTTTTTTTCCCCTTATTCCCCACCCCCTCAAAAACCTCTGGGCACTGATTAAAAAAAACCCCAATATTTCCCTTTCCTCCCTGCTGAGCTTTTCTGCTGGGTGTCAACAGCACCTCAACCCTCCTCAGCCTCTGTTTGTGCTGCTGAAAGGAGGAATTATTGCACTATTTATCCACCACAACTCCTCTCCTTTGCAAAGCAGCCCCGGGGGCATCAATTTGCTGAAGGTTTCCCTTTCCCACTCGCTAAAAACATCTCGGGGCAGAGCTTTAAAGCAAATAAAAGAATAAGAAGTTGAAATGGGGATGATGGACGCTCTTGGTGGAGTCGAGGGTTGGGGCTGGGCTGGATCTGCGGCCCCTGAGAGGGTTTTTTGGAGGGTTCAGCCTCCTCAGAGCAACAACAGAGGGATTTTTGTTGTGTAAATCAAAGCAGGTGAAAAGGAAAACGGGAGGAAATCCTGGTTTTTCACTCTTCCCACCCAAAATATCGAGGGCTCCAAGCTGGAAGCAAAAACAGGAGGTGAGTGAAACAAAGCAAAACGACGCTCTGAGGGTGCAGATGCTGCGTTGGGGTGGGGGATCTCCTTAATTCCAGCCCCAAAAGGCCCCCAGTTGGCACCATTTGGGGCTGGAATTCCATCCAGCTCCTCCCCAGCCAGGACTTGGCCACTCCACAACACTCCAGAACAGCTTTACACCTGCAGAAAACACTTACCTGTTCCACAAACACATCGCTCTTCTGTCGAAAGGAATCAAATCCCGTGGCTGAATGCAAATGTTTTTATTGCCTTTGTGGTCAACTGTGGCAAGAATTGAGACACAAGGGGAAGGTGGGGCCGGAAAAAACCTTTCCCTGCACCAGCTGTGTCGTGTCCTCCAAGGCAAACAGGCAGCTTAGTGAAATTTGGGGGAGGGAAAAGGTGAGATGTTTGTCTTTATGTCCGTTCCCCCTTTTAGAGCAGGAACAATATTTGAGGAGAAACAAAAGATAACGATCGGATGCGGTGAACAAACACGGCCCAGATCCTGGATTAACCAAGGGGCTCTGAAATCCCAGCTCCAGGCTTTTGGTGGCACAGGGAGAGCACCCACATCCCACCCTGGGGGCACCCACTGCAGTTGTTCTCTGCCCCTGGATCCCTGGAAGTGTCCAAGGCCAGGTTGGAGCACCCTGGGACAGTGGGAGGTTTCCCTGCCCGTGGCAGGAGTAGAATCAGATTTTTAAGGTCCTTTCCAACCCAAACCATTCCAGCAATCCATGATTTCTCCCTCCAAGCTCTGAGACATCAGTTACTATTTAATTCTTCCCCTCCCATCCCCTTTTTCTGCTTGTTTTGTTCACTTACAGACCCCTCCCAGGAATAAAGAGGTGGGAATTTTGCCCTCCAGCCCTTCACTGCAGGAAATGCTGCAAGTTTAAGGAATCACAACAGGTCTCTCCCATAAATAAAGCACAGGGAATGTTCCTCCCTCAGCACTGAAACTGCACCAAGAAATGTGGGGTTTTTTTCCTCTTTATTCAAGTCTTCTGGGGTTTTCCCTTCAAATTCTGCAGGAAAACAAGTGAAACCTCAGCAAATGCAGCTCTCCAAGGCCTTCACTTTATCCAGGGGGGAGGAAGAAAACCTGCAATTTGGGAATTTGCTGAACAAGCCACAGTCCTGGGGTTCGGTTTGGAAATCCCAGCAGTGATTCCTTGCCAGGAGAACCCTGTTCCAAAACTCTCCAGCGGCTCCTAGAGGAGGGTGAGCCCTGTAGGGGAGAGTTGGCAGCTCCTGCCAGGCTGGAAAACCCCTCCCAGAGGGATTTTCCTCCTCCACTGATGACGAAAGGGATGGAGGAGCTGAGCCTGCCAAGTGCTCTGGCAACACTAGAAGGCACCATTCCCTCAGGGATCCACACGGCAGAGCCTTCCCCACCCTCAGCTCCCAAGGAAAACCCCCCAAACACGAACCCACCAGCACAAAAATCAGGATATTTTATTTCCTTGAGCTCCAGTGATACAACTGTAGCAGCATTTCACAAAAAAGAACTCCTGCATTGTTAAATACACCTTTAAAGAGAACACTTTTTCTTTTTGCCAAGGCAAAAAAAAAAACCCCACCCCAAACCAACACAACTTAAGAACTGCAAAGTTCCTCATCCTCCCCTTAAATAACGAGTGATGTGCGTTTCTTGCAGAGGAAGCAGCAGCACGTGTTTCACAGACCAGGCTAAAATAAAACTTCAGGCTCAAAGCTCAGCTTTCAAATGCAAACTAGAAAGGAGGAGGGGCTTTGGGAAGGGGGATCCAGCATCAGGAAACGCTCCCTGCTGTAGGGAAGAGACCTCTGCAATTATTACACCAGCTGGGCTGGTTTTATGGGATAGCCAGAAATCCAGAGAGAGCTCAATAAATGTCCAAGTGCTCCTTGCCCACTCCCAGCTCCAGGACGAGCAAATTCCCAAGGAAACTGGGGAATAATTATTAATTATTCGTGCTCAACACTCAGGAGGTTCCCATGCTCTCCCCTCTCCAAGGAGATGCTCAGCTGGCCAAAAAAACCTCAGCCAACATCCCAACTTCTCCACAGGCAAATCCAGGCTTTGTGTCCCAGCTCCCAGGGGTTACTCCAAGCAGGACATGAGGCTCTCCCAGGACACCAAAGGTGAAGGCAGAAACATTAAAGCAGCAGCCACAGGAAGGGGATGATGCAGGAGGGACCCACTCCACGTTTGGCTCCTGAACTGGCACTAAAAGCTGCCAATCACCCACATGGTGCCACAATTTGCCTCTTTAGTATTAAAACAACCCCAAAATTTCAGCTCCAGTGCAAAACCAGTTGGCCTCAAGCTGAACTTTTCCACTTTTAAGACACAGGGTGAGTTTGACACAGTGATTAGTTCAGTTTAAGACCAAAAGCATCAAGAAAAGCTCGTTTCACCACCAGTGGCACGAGGTTCATCTACACAAGGCACAGAGAGGAGCTCTTGGATTTACCTTCTCCAAAAAAAAAAAAAAATAAAAAAACAGAGCACACAGGGATTAGGTGGGATTAGTGTCATCCCAAGGAACACAAGAGGCTGGTGGGACACTCCAGGGACACATCCCAGCCCTAAAGCTGCACCCAAAGCCACATCCCAGGGTGCAGAGCAGGGGAATGCTGCTGCTGGCAGGACAAGTCCCAGGGAAGGTGGAGATGGACCAGCTGGTCCCCCTGTAACTTCTGCTGACACACCCAGGCTCCCCAAATCCCTCCTGGATCACCCAAGGGGCAGGACACACAGTGCCACCCTGGCACAAGGCTCAGCATTCCCAGAGCAGGAAAACCAAACCCAGGGCACAAGGAACCTCCCCTGGGTGGGGTTTTCTCCCCCCTCCTCAACAGAGATGAGCAGCAGCTCCTTGTCCAACACCAGCTGGGAGGTGGTTTTGCTTCTTCCCTAAAGCTTTCCCAAGGTTTCTGCTGCTGGTTTGGAGCTGCCAGGATGTGACCCCTGTGGCTCAGGGGCCAAATTGTAAACAGAAGCTCCAGGTTTCCCCCCAACTTTTTCCTGGGAGCAGAGCAGCTCCATGCACAGGTCACCACTGGCAGCAGGATCAGGGCTTTAGTGAGAAAACTGGGAATAAATTAAGGGAGGATGAAGGTTGTTCAGCTGTCACACGCTGTAAAAACGTACCTTTAAAAATAAGAGTGTCTGCAAAACAAGTACTTTAAAAATCTACATCTTAAAGAGTCTCCTTGTAAAAAATGGAATTGAGTTTTCCCCTTCCCCCCCTCCCCCAACAAAGTGACACCAGGTATTTTGGGGTGCTCCCCAAAATTCCTTCTCCCCCCATCCCAACGAGTCTCAAGGGGCCACCAAGTACCTGACACCCAGGTGAGAACCCAGGCCACCATTTGGGGGTTAAATGCTGTAAAATTAAAGCCAATCTGGCTATAAAAATAAATGCTTTTGTGTCTTCCTCACACAGGATGGAAGAAATCAGCCCTTTTTAAACAGCTTCACATCCAGCTGTAATAGCATTTTAAAGAACAACCCAAATGCTTCCATAGAAAAATAAAGGATAAACATTATCCACCTATTTTATATTTCTATAAAAGTTAAGTTCTGTGACAGGATATTTTGCTCCTTTGCTGTAAAAAAACAAAACAAAACAAACAAACAACCCACCCAGGTTAGGTTTGTACAACCCAAGGAAAGGAGTGAACTACACCTTCAATCTTCCCCAGAGAAAAATAGCAGTTTGCAATTTCACTCCTCCAAAAATAAAGTTATTAAATATATATATATATTATT
>VYXB01000434.1:166818-176837 GCA_013397135.1 Pachyramphus minor
TTATAAGTCTTTATAAACTTTTTTGTTTAAAGCAAGGAGGACCGAGGAGCTCCCCACGGGAGGGGGGTGCGGACGTCGGGATGGGAATCCTCCGGAAAGCCAGGCCCGTTCCTCAGGGTGGAATGTGTGTCCCAGGGCTGGGAGGGGACACCCAGAGGGGACACCAGGCCAACCTTCACAAGGAGTTTCTTTTCTCCAGCTTGTGCTTTGTGAGGAAGTACTTGAAGAACTCGTACACCGACCACGCGATGGCCGTCGAGGGCATCTGGTAGATGACCCGAGCCTGGACCCCCCTGAAGAACCCCCAGAGCCCCCCCAGCTGGTAGACGGTCCTGAAGGCGTTCACCATGCCCGAGAGGTGCCCGCTGATGTTGAGGGAGCTCAGGGCCGTGTTCTCCTGGGTGTTGAGGAGGGTTTTGCAGACGTCCAGGGGGGTGGTGGCGGCGGCGGCCATGGCGCCCGCGACGGCCCCGGACACGATGTGGGAGCGGGGGTTGTACTCGCGGTGAGGGTTGATGTTCTCCTGCATGAACTCGTAGGTGATGAAGTGGATGGCCTGGAAGGGCACGTTCATGGTCAGCTGGGTGGTGTAGCTGCGGTAGAAGGCCCCGAAACCCTCCGTCCTCTGCACGGTCCTCACGCAGGACAGCACCGACTTGTACGGGGAGTTGAACATCTGCATCCGCTGCTTCACCACTGGGGAGGGGGGACATGGGGGGAGAGAGGGGTCTGTGAGCTCAAACACAGCTGGGCTGGTCATCTCAGTACCCACACTGACCCCTGCTCCACCACAAGCACCCAGAGCCAACCTCGTCTTCTGCAACCAAACTGAGCCACCCAGAGCCAACATCTCCTTCCACTGCCCCCAAACTGAGCCACCCAGACCCATCTCCTTCCACACCCCCAAACTGAGGCACCCCCCACCCACAACTTCTTCCACTGCCCCCAAACTGAGCCACCCAGAGCCAACATCTCCTTCTACATCCCCAAACTGAGCCACCCACACCCAACATCTCCTTCCACTGCTCCCAAACTGAGCCACCCAGAGCCAACATCTCCTTCCACTGCCCCCAAACTGAGCCACCCACACCCAACATCTCCTTCCACACCCCCAAACTGAGCCACCCACACCCAACATCTCCTTCCAAGCCCAAACTGAGCCACCCAAACTGCCCAGTGCCCCCAAAAAACTGAACACAGCAAGGGAAGCAGGTCAGAGCTCAGCCCCAGCTCTGCACTTCCATGGGCTAATAAACTCCTCTCCTCAAGCTTAACTAATGACCCTTTAGTTCTAGCTTAATTAATGACTCTAGTTCTAGGCAGGAAGGCATTAAACCAGATAAAGACCCTCAGTGCACAAACCCTGGCACACCAAGAGGAAAAGGGCAGAAAAGTGAATTAATAACTGTCCCTCACCTGAGAAGTGGAACAGACCCACCTCCAGCCCCACTGACTGCAGCAGCTTCCACTGACTCAAGCAAAAGCCCAATTAATTTAATTCATTTGAGCAGGGTATAATTAAAAGGATTTGATACACCAGAGATTTCTTCCCTCACAAAAACCTGACTCTGGGCCAGCTCAGGAGTGCACTGAGTAGCTGCAGGCCAGATAATTGTCATTTTAGCTGCATTTTACACTGAGGGTCCTCATTTTGTCCTCTTCAAGCCAGACTTTACCCACCCAGGCAGACACACAACAGTCCCTTTGCCTGCTGCACTCGTGCTACACCACCACAGAGCTCAGCTTGGCTAGTCCAGAGCTTCAGGAAAACCAAAGCCACTTCCACAAAGAACGTCAGTAAAAGGTGACACTCCCAGAAAAGTCACACCACTCCTCTCTCAAACGCTGTGCAGCCCCTTGGTGAGGCAGGGGGAACAGCCAGAAGGGATTTCCCCTCCACACTGGGCTGTCTGAGGGCACCAGAGCTGGGCAGAGGCACTGAAGGAACGGCTGGGATGGCACAGGGGGTGTCCTGGGTGCTGCCCCAGGCCCAGGGGGTGTCCTGGGTGCTGCCCCAGGCCCAGGGGGTGTCCTGGGTGCTGCCCCAGGCCCAGGGGGTGTCCTGGGTGCTGCCCCAGGCCCAGGGGGTGTCCTGGGTGCTGCCCCAGGCCCAGGGGGTGTCCTGGGTGCTGCCCCAGGCCCAGGGGGTGTCCTGGGTGCTGCCCCAGGCCCAGGGGGTGTCCTGGGTGCTGCCCCAGGCCCAGGGGGTGTCCTGGGTGCTGCCCCAGGCCCAGGGGGTGTCCTGGGTGCTGCCCCAGGCCCGGGGGGTGTCCTGGGTGCTGCCCCAGGCCCGGGGGGTGCAGCCCTGCCCTTGGCAGGGATTACCTTCAGCAGGATTCATCACGGCGTCGTGGAGCAGCGTGGCCACGCTCCCAGCTATTCCTGCAAGGCAAGAGCAGCCTTGAGAAAGGAAAACAGGAGCCAGGGCTTGCCTGGGCACTGCCACCCATGGAGGCAGCTGTGGGAGCACCCAGGGACACAGCAGTGACTCCCCCAGGGCAGGAAAAGCCACCCAGAGCATCCCCAGGGACACCAGGAGCCACTCACAGCCGCTATTCCCAAGGACTCCCAGGGTTTTGTCCACACCACAACACCCCCCCCTCCATGACTGAGACATGAGCAATGTTTGCAACCACCTCAGCACATCCATAATTAGGCCTTTGCAGCCCTTTGCTCAGCCTGGGTTTAAAACATTAATTGCCCACATTCTGCCAAATCCAACCAGCCATGAATGATCCTGCAGTTGGCTCCAGGAAAGGGCCTCTCCAGCCACACCTTCCCCTTTGATCTGGGTTCCCACCTCAAATTCTCTCTTGCCCAAATGACTTTTGGTCATTTCTCATTAACCCAGAGCTTCAGTTTTTCCTGCTGGTACCAAAAGCCTGTAGCTACTTGAAAGGCAAACATGGGAAGCATATTCCTGGCAAAAGGCAGCAAGAAGAGAGATATTTTACTCCCTGAACTGAGTGAAGTGACCCCATGGCAGATTCCTGCTCTCACACCAGGTCAGGTCTCCTGCACAAACCTTTTTTACCAACACCCTGGCTGTTCATTTAAAGGGTTTCTGCTGCTACAGAGGTATTTCTGGGCTGAAAAGCAAAATATTCCTGCTAAAAGCCAAATTAAAGCCCATGAGCACACAGAGGATGGAGGAGGGCACTTCATGTTGGAGCTCCCAACTTCCCAGAGGTTGGAGTGATGCCTTCAACATAAGGTTATACCTTTAGGGGACACCTTCAAAGGTTGGACTGGATGATCCTGAAGGCCTTTTCCAACTTTAATGGTTCTGTGATAACACAGAAACAGCACAACTGCACCTGAACACCTCTTGCCCACTGCACTGAGGACTTGTGCTGGAATAACTGGAGCTTAAGGAGCAGTGCAGGAACCTAAATTAGACTGAATTTGGAGGGCAAACACGAGTGCCACGAGGCCAGGAAGGGCTTCTCTACTCCACTGCTGACACCCAGCCCAGCCACCTCCACCCTCTGCAAGGGACACCTGCCAAGCACTCACTCCAGGACAGGACAGGGGTACCAGAGGAACAAGGGGACCACCAACCCAGGGGCAGGTGCCACCTCTGCCCACCTGCAAACCTGGGCTTTGCCTCCTCCCACAGGCATTATCTGGCTGCCTGGAGCAGATATTCCAGGAGCAGAGCACAGGGAAGGCACGAAGCAAAAAACAAAACCACAAGTGGGGTGGGGGGTGGGTTTTTTTTTTTAGGGGGTGACAAACCCCCAAAATACCATTGGCCAGGTGGCTGTTTCCTCCCTGCTGCAGAGTGTCACTGAGGGACTTTTTCATTTTCTCATAGCAGGCAAAGTACATGGCGTGGGCAGGGCCAGCCCCCAGCACGGTGACATTAATCCCACGTAAAGGCCTCCAGAGCCCCTCAGTGAGGACAATCTTCTTCAGAGCTTCGTACACACTCCTGTACTGGGCTTTGGGGTCCGGCTGCAAGCTCTGCATCCTTGTCTGCAACAAAGCACACAGGAGGGAGAGGCCTTGGTTACCCAGCTTTCATGCAACAGGCACAAAATCCAAGAGTTCAAAGACTTCCAAGAGCTTTAGTGGGGTCAGTTTAGTCCCCACACCAAGGCCAGGGCGCTGCTGATGCCACCAGCTCAAATCCACGCTCCCATTGCGACACCAGAGGAGGGAAGTGTAACCTCTGCTCTTGTTTATCCATGGAAAGTCCAAGGAATTAAGCTGGTGTGGTTGTTCCAAGTGAAGAAATACAGTTAGGTCTGTAATTGCCTCTTGCTTAACAACACCCTGACTCTGCCCCAGCTTGTCTGTCCTGCAGTTGCTCAGCAGCTTGTGACACTCTGTTGGGCAACAGGGTTCCTAGAAGGGCAACCTGAGGGAGCTGGGAACACACAGGAACCCCCCCAGGAGGGGGAAAGGCAGAGCCAGAGGGTGACACTGTCCCCCAGCAGTCTGGAGGGCCCTTCACCCTGTTTGCCCCCCCAGCTCCTGGTGCTCTGCACCCACCAAGTGCCTTTGCCCATCTGGGTTTTGCCCCCAGAGATTTTTAGGCCAGCTGAGCTCCTGGCACCCAGTCCCACTGCCATGGCTTCCTTATCCAGTTTTCCCACAGGGAAAACGACTTTCAGCCCGTTTCAGGGCTCTGCAGACTGGTGCCATCATACCCCAGGGCTCCGAGCCCTCGAGGTGACAATGACAAGCTGTGGAGGGACTTTGCAGGGCCACAGATCCAGGGACCTCCCACCAGGCTCCACAGTCACCCCAGCAAATCCTGACATCCCCCTGCAACGCTGGAAGGGGCTGCCCTGGAGGAGGAGGTGGAGATCCCACCCCTGGAGGTGCCCAAGGAAGGACAGGACGTGGCACCCGGTGCCAAGGCGGGGATGGGCACAGGTTGGACTCGACGCTCTGGGAGGGCTTTTGTGGCTGATCCACCCCCATCCCACCGAAACCAGATGAAGGGATACGGCCCTTGGCACAGCCTCACACCTGGAAACACAAGCACTGGGCTCCTGGGAAAGCCACAGCCACGGGAAACGGGTGCTCAGCAACCTGCAGCTCCGTGCTCTGGGTGCTTTTCCAAGGAGAAGCTCCAGAACTGCAGCAGGAGGTGACAGGAGGGATCCCTGCAGCTCAGCTTTCAAGGCAGCAGTAAGTCAATAAAAGCCATTTCAGGTGTGAACTCTCGATTCTCTAAACCACCCAAGGCAGCAGAGACCAAAAAGCACTTTCACCCACATTCTGGGAGACCAAGGAAGGGATCAGAGCTGAGTTCAGGACTTTGACCCAGGATAATAAACCCAAGGTGGGTTTACACGAGGCCAAGCCAAGCAAATGACTGTATCTGCAGCAAATACTCTGAAAAAAAATCCCTCAGGAATTCTCTGCAAAGGGCCTTGGCTCAGCAGCCAGTGGAATTCCAGACTCCAGCATCAGCTGGCACTCATGAAAGGCATCACCCCACACCAGGGAATTTGGCAGCCTCCAGCAAAGCTTCCTGTTTCACAGCCCTCCATGCCCTGGGAACCTGTGAATGGTGCTGCAAATAAACCCAAAGGCTCCCAAAAACCCTCCTGGGGAGGCAGCAAGGCACTGAATTAGCTGGGAATTTAAAACCAGGTTTTAAATCCGGCTCAAAGCTGTCGCAGACACCGTCCTGGGTTTATGCACCTTTCCCAGGCCATGGATGCTCCTCATGGATGGATTTTTGTGGTGCCCTGGAGACAACCCCACTGTCAGCATGACTCAGCAAGACCCACCTCTGCCAAGCTGCTTCCACCTGGGATTTGGGCTGGAGTTTTAATTTCCCTGCCAGTTTTAACTTGAAGGCTTCGCTCTGACCCCGCAGATCCCAGTCTCGGTCTATCACTGGGATGCCTGGGAAGCAGCAAACACCATTTCTATTTGGATGTTGTTGGGAACTAACCCCAGGTATTTCCACCCTCAGTTTCTCCCACATCAGCCCAGGAGCTCCCATGACAGCACAGGACCTCCTGTACCTTTAACCCGTGGGTTTTTCTTTTCCCTCCTGCACAGGAAAATCAATTTACAGACACCCTCTGCCCCAGCCTGCTCAGGAGCAGGGCAGGTTTTCATGGAGCAGGATGGGGAGGCCTCTCTCCCATCAGAAGGGATAAATATCAATTTAATTTTTTGGGTGATCTGAGCCACCCTAAAGGGGTTTTCAAAACTCACACCATAGCCCAGAGTAACCCACACACAGGCTGCAGTTTGAATCACCACCAGCACACCCCGGTCTGCAGCTGGAGCTGGGGAGAAAACAGGACAAACAGCCCAAGGAGAAGCCAAAACCAAGACTAATATCTCAAGGAATAACCAAAATCAGGATTTAATAGGCAAACAACCCAAAGAGCAGCCAAAATCAGGATTAAACATGATGATGTTTAATCAAGGAGCAACCAAAACTAGGACTAACAGCCCAAGGAGTAACTAAAACCAGGATTTAATAGGCAAGCAGCCCAAAGAGTAGCCAAAACAGAAAATTAAATAGGACAGACAGCCCAAGGAGCAACCAAAAGCAGGACTGAACAGGACAAAGAGCCCAAGCAGCAGCCAAAGCCAGGCTCTCCTGTGGCTGCTGCAGAGCTCTGTGTGAGGGAGCTGCAGTTTATCAGGTGTGAAGGCTGAGGATGTGCCCTTGCCCCAGCTCCTGTCACCTATCTGAAGCCAACAAGCTGCTCTGGGAGCCTCACCCCCTGATAACCAGCCAAGAAATACTTCTCCACCTACTTCAATTAATCCTCCTTGCATAAGGCAGGAGTGCACAGACAACCACAAGCGCCCTGCTAGTCCTGGTTTCAAGCTTGGGCATTAAAAAACATAAACCCCACCACCCAAAGTGCCAGGCTGGGGCTCACCCAGTGACCTGCTGTTTGTGGACAAACTCTGTTCCATGGATGATGTTTTTTGGGAAGAGCACAGCAACATCCAGGGTGCTTTTCTCCCCACAGTTCTTCCACCACCACCAGGCTTCATTCTGCAGCTCCTGCTGGGGCCAGATCACTGATTTGACATGTCACAAGCACACCCAGACCTTGGTTTTGCCTTTTGTTTTTTCTTTCTTTCCTTTTTTTTTTCTTTTCCCTCCTGAACACAACATGCTTTTCCCGAGTTCACGTGACAGAAGCAGCCTAACAAAGGCTCAGAGAACACAATATGCCTTCACCAGGAAATGAGCAGCGTTTCTGCAGCAGATCCTGTGGGTTGGAGAAGGCACCAGCCACACTCAAGCCCTGAATCCCCACTTTCCAGGGGTTTATCAGCTGGGAACAGCTCCACAGCTGAGCTTGTGGCCCATGGGAGGGTCAGTCAAACAGGTGACTTTCAAAGCTGTGACTTTCCAGCACCAGCACCACCATCTCTGAGCTGGGACAAGAGGAGCTGCTCCTCCCAGAGCTGTGTGGGGATGGGGGGATGCAGACCCTGCCACCACCAAAAGCCTAAATAACCACAGAGCCTAAACAAACCCCAGCCACACAGCTCCCTGCTGGGCTCTCAGGACCTTAGGGACAGGCAGGGAAGCTCCAAAGTCTGACTGAACCACTGAAATCCTCACCCCATCCCCTCCCAACAAGCCCTGAACTCGTCCTCCAACCCCTTTCTGGCACCACAGGTGTAGGGGGAGATGTTTCACCCCAGCAGTTCTGTGGCAGCACAGAACCTCCTGTACCTGTCAGGACCACACACAACCACCTGGAAAACCAGCTTCCAGACACCCTGTGCCCCAGCTGGCTCAGGAGCAGGTCAGGTTCTCCTGGAGAAGGAGCTTTTGTCCCCAGTGCCACTGCAAGAAGGGAGGTTCCAGCCCTGCAACACCTCCAGCTTCTCCCTGAGCTCTCTCCCATCACCAATTAATCCCCAGGGCAGGACAACTTTCTTCATAGCCTCAAGGGATGTTTTCACATCCTGTGGGAAACCAGCTCCAGCAATCACCCAGTGGCTTCAGGGGGATCCTCCAGAGACTCCCTCCTGCTACTTTTGGGAGTCCTCGACACACTGATCTCCCTCCAATAAATCTGGAGATGGATCAGCCTTCCCAGGACAGCTGTTTGCAGCAGCTCCAAGGAAAACAAGGCCCAGCACTGTGAGAAACACCATCAGCACCCAGCCAAAATCCCAAAGCCAAGCCAAGGTGGCAACAGCACCAGTGTTACGGGGGTAAGACAGAGGCTTACGGGGGTAGGTGAGGCTGGAGCTCCAGGGGGGCTTTACCTGAAGGTAAAAATATCATTTATCATTCAACATTTCATCTCATGATGGAAAATGGGGTAAATTTAGATGGGATACTGGGGAGGAATTCTTCCCTGTGAGGGTGGGGAGGGGCCAGGATGGGATTCCCAGAGAAGCTGTGGCTGCCCCATCCCTGGAAGTGTCCAAGGCCACCTGGGCTAGTGGGAGGTCCCCCTGCTGGAATGGGGTGGTTTAAGGTCCCTTCCCACCCAAACCACTCTGGGATTCCACGACCTCAGAAGTTGTGCAAGTGTCTGAAGCAACAATCCCTCCCAAACTCCACCGTTTCCAGTTTCTCTTTCAGAGGAAATGACTTGCTACAACCAAAACATTCCCTTCCCAGTACCATCTCCCCAGGTACCCAAAACACCTCTCTCTGCAACATCCAGCGTCCCCCAACCTCCTCCAGAGCCTGCTCTGCCATTCCCAAGCCCAGACTGAGGAAGGAGCTTTGCTGCTACCATGGAAGGTGACACATCTCTCCTGGTGAAGTGGAGGAGCTGCTTTTACAACCCGAGCTGGTCACTCCCACCACAAACAGAAAAGCCCTTTGGGGGTCAAAAAAAAAAAAACCAAAAAGCCCTTTTCCAGGGTCAGATCTCACCTTTTCCCACAGCAGATGGACAGATCAGCACTGGGAGCAGGACCCAAGCCTGGAGCTCAGGATTTCAGTGCCTCACACACACGGAGTGACCTTGGCCGGGCTCCATGGCAGTTTTCCTGCAGCCAGAGCATTTTATCTGCTCCCAAACACTCCAAGGCACTTTGCTGAGCTGGATTATTCCCAGCCCAGGGCACAGCCAGGGAATTCACAGCCCAGTGCAATCAGGGCTTTGCTTTTCCTCCAAAGCACCTCCTGCTCCGGGAAACAGGGCATCACTTTCGTTTTCTCCCTCCCCTTTCCTGCGCAGAGGAAGTGCCCTCCAACAGCTCCATAATTCCTCAGACAGCTCCATAATTCCTCAGACAGCTCCACAGCCCCCTCAAACAGCTCCATAATTCCTCAGACAGCTCCACAGCCCCCTCAAACAGCTCCATAACTCCTCAGACAACACCAGGTTGGTTTGTGTGAAGACCTGGTGCCACTCTCAGGGTGTACCCCCTGTCACATCCCAGGGGGAACAACAACCCAAATTTACCATCCAGGTCCAGCAGGGCCAGAGCCAGAGGGATAACACAGCATAAAATAAAAAGAAAAAAAAAAAAAGGAATATTTTGCTTTGAGTGCTTATCACTGCACACTGGCAACACCTGCAGTGCCTCAAAGCCAAGGCAATTCCTCTCCTCTCCTCTTTCTACTCTTTCAGGGAGCTCTGCATGGAAAAGAGGAGGAATAGAGCATCTTGTCTTTCCTGCTGAACACGGAGGATCCATCCACACCAGCAATACAGCACAGAGAGGGTTTGGTTTTTCCCAGTCTTTCCTCTTTTTTAAGGGCCCAGAGCAGCAAGCTGGCAGGGCAGAGGGAGGGAATTCCCTTCCTGATGCTTCCTCCCACACTGGGAAGTCTTCCCTTGCAGACTGATCCACACTCCCACCTTTCCTGCACCCCAACATCCTTTGTACAAGTTCTGCCTCTGGGACTTGACTGCACCCCTGCTGCTTGCACCCCAAAACCCCTTGGGCACTCCTGCCTTTCCTGCACCCCAACACCCCCTGTACATTTCCCTTCCTTGAAACCCAACACTTTAGCACCCTAAACACCCTTCGCAGACCCCTTACACACCCCTTACACACTCCCTCTCCTCCTGCACCCCAGCACCCTCTGCACACCCCTT
>VYXB01000435.1:0-154532 GCA_013397135.1 Pachyramphus minor
TGCCCCCCCGGCACTCTCCCAGCGCTCCAGCCCCCCATACTCTGCCTCCGCCAGCCCCTCCACCGTTCCCAGCACCCCTATTCCCCTCTGGATCCCCACATCCCGCACCGCCGTGTCCCCCCGCCCGCCACGCGGCCGGAAGCGCGGCCCGGACACCCAGCGAGAGGGGCCCGGGGGGCCAGAGCGGCGCGGGGAGCGCGGCCCTCCGGCCACAGCGACCCCCGCGGCGGGAACCGGCACTGCAGCCGAGGCGGGCTCCGGGATCCGCTCGGGATCCCCCGGGAATGGCCGGGAACGAGCCCGGCGCTGGGGCAGGCAGGGAACGCGGGAGACCCCTGTGTCGCTCCGTTTGGTTTTGGAGCTGCTGGTCCAGAGGAGGGCACGGAGATGCTCCAAGGGATGCAGCCCCTCTGCTCTGGGAGAACTGCGAGCGTTCAGCCTGGAGAAGGGAAGGGCCAGACCTTAGAGACCCTTCCAGTGCCTAAAGGCGGATTGTAAAAAGATGGACAGTGACTTTTTACAGGGGCAAGCAGCGACAGGACAAAAGGGAACAGTTTTAAGCTAATGGGGGAGAGATTCAGATTAGATACAGAGAAGAAACTTTTAACAGTGATGGTAGTGAAGTCCTGGCACAGGTTGCCCAGAGAAGCTGTGGCTGCCCCTGGATCCCTGGAAGTGTCCAAGGCCAGGTTGGATGGGGCTTGGAGCAACCTGGGCTAGTGGAAGGTGTCCCTGCCCGTGGCAGGGTAAGGTCCCTTCCAACCAAAATCGTTCCATAATTCTATGATTATATTCCCCCAGAAGGCAAAATCTCTGCACACAGAAGGTTCAGAGGATGCTCTTGGCTGGAGCTGAAGCTACAGGGGAGTTAATATACAGTAAATCAGTATTTTAGATCTAATTTTCTGTTGAGGGTTTTCAAGCCCACCTGTTTATGTTGAATTGTGCTGCTCTTTCAGTGGCTCTGACAGCCCCACTCCTGGCTAAGTGAGAGGCTTTCATCACAAATACAGGTACCTCACTCATGAAATTTAATCACAAATTTCCCTCCAAGACATTTCGGTATAAACAGCCCAGCAGAAGAAAACCTCTCCAACGATAACTTGCTCCCTGATGGCTCATTAAAAATGAGCCAGAGCTTGCTTTATTGCTGCAATAACACATTTTAGCAGACCTTTTATAAAATATACATACAGGTCTAAATCATGCAAAACCTGGATGGGAGGAGCAGCTGGTGAAGCCAAGCACCACAGCACAAGCAAACACTCATTTTCAGGTGGCTCATTAAACCTTAGTGTGGCCTCTCAGTGCTGGCACATCTGAACAAGGGGATTGAATGACACAGGGACAAGGCTTGTCCCACCAGTCTGGCCCCACACTGTGCCAGCTGAGCAGGTAATTCAACACTGATTCCCCAGGAATCGGTGCCTGCATCGCTCAGAGCCGGCTCTGAATACTAAACTGTTCCATTTCCTGGTGATTTTTCTGCTGGTGATTGTAAATACACAGCTGGAATGTTCTACAAATACTAAGTAACATCTTTCCAGTCCCTGTGAAAGCAGAGGTCACGATCCCCGTTTTGCACAAAGAATTGAGATGCAAAGAGATGAATGAGAACACAAATACGCTCAGATCTGAGGAGTTGGCTTTGCAAAACCTGCTCTTGCACTTTTCAGAGCACGAAGCCCTTTCCTGCTGCCCCCTGGCCAGTGCTCACAAGCTGGGGGATACTCCCTCTCCCAACACAGCCCAGGTTTTTGTTTTTGTGTTGGAAGTGGTACTGCTCAGAGTTCTTTTTCTGTTACACATTCATAGAATTGTCCAGGTTGGAAAAGACCTCCAAGATCATCACATCCAGCTGTGACTGCAGTGAATCCTTTAATGGTGCCAGAAGGTGCCCAGAGCACAGGGGAAGAGTCCTGCAGCCTGATGCTGGACCATGGACCCAAATGTGCCGTAGTCACATGAGGCTCCTTGAAGGGCCAGATGAGCCAGCCAGGCTGGGCTGGCACCCTCACAAAAGAGATGGGCTTTTCCAACTGAATTAGAGGGTCTCTGAGACCCTCAAAACATTGTGTATCTCCAGCCTGGCAGGGAGGTGGAAGAAGCACCCAGACACCCCACTACGGACAGGGAGAGCCACCAATTCCCTCTGAGCAGCACCTCAGGGCACTGAGTGTGCAAAGCCAAAGCATTTCACACCCTTTCACGAATTTCACTTGGGAAGGCAAAAGCATTTCACCCCCCCCATGCTGCAGACAGTTCAGCCTGCTGGTCCTCTTTGCTGTGGCCCCTTGACACAATATCTTTTGTCTCCTCTTTGTCACAGCACTGCTCAACATAGCCACGGGCCCACCAAGTGCCTGGCTGGCTGCCACACACCCCCAGGATTTCATTCCTCCTGGGTGCAGCACTGCCCAGGCTGTGGCCAGCTGTAAACCTTGTGTATCTCCTTTGTACAGCTGAGCCCGGGCTGTCTGGCTGATGGCAGGGACAGCGCTGAGAAAACAAACATTCTTTGGGTTTTTTTTTCCTTTTTGATAAAAGAAAACATTACCTCTCTGAGATTTACACAGTAGATCAAGCAGAAACCTGAATTATCTCCCTCTTCCCTTTCTCCAGGGAGCAGATAATAGGTAGATCTATCCATCCGTCTGCTTTGTTACGTGTCGCCCAGCTTGGCAGCGTTTCGGTTGCTATTAAACCATGCTCACCCCCCTTGACATTTAAAGGGCTGTTGTGTGATTACTGTCACAGTCTCCTACGTGGATCCTTAAACCAATTCTCTCCTCTTCCCGCCGATGATGGATTTTCTCGTTTATGCCACAGTAATTTGTTTTTCTCTCACTGCGCTCCAGCAAAATGCTTTCACTGTCAGAAGTGGTTTCGGGAACAGCCCGTCCCCGCCGTGCCACGTTACGACCAAGCAGCTCTGGGCAAATTGGAGCTGCTCTGCCTTTCAACAGCATTAGGAAAGCTCAGTAGCATGTGGCTCTGGGAGCCTGGTTGTGCTGGGTTTGGATCCTCTGGCGTTTGGAATCGGTGCTGGGGTGTGGAACATGGCAAAACACAGTGCTGTGAGTCCTGATGGGGCCATCAGCTCCCACAGCTGATCCATCGTCCCTGTGCAGAGTATCCTGTGGGATGTGTGGGTGTTGGTTGCATGGGGAAGAGCACGTGGTGCCTGAGAGCAGGGAGTGGAGGCTTTCTGCCTCCTTGGGAGCAGAAGGTGGGAAGCTCCATCAGCTTGAGGGTTTGCAGCTCATCTACCAGCTCAGCACACACTTGGGGAGAATGCACAGAGCAGAGGGTTTGTTGTTCCCAGAGCTTTTCCAGATGATGAGCAAAGGACAGGAACGTTTCAGTGCATCACATCCTTAAAATCTCTTTGACCTCTCCATGTTCTCCTGTTGGCAAGACCAGGAATGCTGAGTGTGGTACCCAGGTCTGCCCAGCGTTGGTTGGGCAGTTTTACCAGAAAGTTGGTCTCACATCCAGGCACGGTGTTCAACAGCTAAAAGCACTTACCAGAGAGTTTGAAACTTCATAGTCCCTTGCAGCTGGAAAAGACCTCTAAGAGCACACTTGGAAAATACATCTACCAGAGATCAAAATGCAAGTGTCCCCCTTGGGAGGAGAGTGCCATGGCTGGTCATGTCACCTGGATACCTGAGCCCGAAGCACTTGCAGAGCACACGTCCCTCCCACCACAGTGCAGCAGTGTCTGAGCTGAAAGCTTGGGGATCTCTGGCTTACCCTAAAAAACAAAGTGAAAATTTCTTACTCCACAGAGCTCAGTAGTATCTGGAATTACTCCCATCAGCACCTCCTCTGCCCCCAATCCCCTGCTGTCAGGGAAGGTTGGAGAGGTTTCTATATCTAATGAATTGTTATTAAAACCCACTTGCTTGTAGAGAAATATCCTCGACCAAATCCAGCTGTGCTGGGGAAAGTTGTTTTCTCTCCCAGGCACTCATCACTGTCCCCAGCTGGAGGTTCCTGTCCTATCAGCCTGCCAGCTGGGCAGTTTGTGTGCATGATTCAGATGGAGCCAGCTGGGCTGGTGTCCTGCGCTCCAAAGATGATAAATCTGAGAGCCAGTGGCCTGCAGAGGAGCCCTGTGGTGGCCAGGCTGATTGCAGCACATCCCCTCTGCTGCCTCCCACCTACTGGGGGCTTTTTCTTGGAAGAATAACTCACTGTGGCAGAATTTCTGCCAGGCCCAGTTCCATTGGGCTGTGCTTCCCTCACACCAGCTGTACCAGGTGTTTTTTGTCCTCTCCAGCAGACAGCAGCAGGCACTATGTCATGAAGCTTGACTACCTTCTCAGGCACAGTCTGTGCCCAGCCCTGAGCTCCTCTATTCTGCACAACAGCATCCTCAGGCTCTTCACAGAGCTGAAACACACCCCAGGGTGGGACAGAGAGTCCTCCCCAAACTGCCCAGTTTACTGTGCCTGCACTTTGGGGGTCAATAAGCACCTTTAACAGCGGAGCCATGTGTAAGCAGGAGGAAGCCTGGGCAGTGCAGAGACAGATGTCAACCCTTAAAGGACTGTGGCAGTCCCTTGCATTCTATGCCCAGGCAGCCACACTCTGAAATACCCCAAAGCACTTGTTTTTCCACATGGGAGCTCCCTGTACCTTGAAAGTCAGGCCAGGAGCTCTGGTTGCTGAAATTATCCCAAAGAAATGCCTCTGTATTTGCATCCTGGGGACCAGCACTGACATCTGCTTGCTCTGACACCCTCTTACTCTGTCAAACCCACATCCCTAAATGTCCCCCATCCCCAACCAGGCACTGCCACCACTCACAGAGCCCCCGTGCCCCTGGCTGCCTCCCCCCACCCCGACAAACTGTTTAACACGGCCACAGTCACGCAGGAGACGCTTCCAGCAGAGATGCCTCGGATGAGTTGGTGCCCTTTGCAATCTCCTTCTGTTGCATTCCTATAGAGTCTGGCCAATTTGCATAACAAACATGTGCTATAAATGTCAAAATCGGCCACATCCATATCTTATTTTCACTTCAGACTCTAATTGCATCGTTTTGACTCTAACTTGCTTTTACAAATAGCTGGAGCCTGGCATGCTGAGGTCACCTTCCTGGATCTGGAGCTGTGCTCCCAGAGCCCAACACCCATCTTCCTTACGGCCACCCAAGAGCTCCTGACTTCCCTGCAGATGGAATTAGGGGCTTTGTTACTGCTGCCCAACGCAAGACAACCCAGAGAGGAGAGAAAATCGCATGTTGAGCCAGGAGACAGAACAGTATGGCAGCCTGGGAAGGCAGTTTCCTTCTTGTGCGAGAGGACAAGAGGGAAACTGAGGCAGGACCAGCCAGGGGTCTGGCTCTCTGTGACACATCTGGGTTCCCAATGTCATCCTTGTCTCACCTTTGCACAATTTCTCATGAAGTGCCATGAGAATGGATGCTCTCAGGGTGTTTTTGCAGAGGCAGGATGAGGAGAGATTTGTCATCTTCCAGGCTTGTCCATGCACTCCATTCCTCCTCCTGTGGAGCTATGGATAAACCCTATATATACAAAACCTACATAAACCCTATCCAAACCTTATCCAAACCCTATCCAAACCTACCTGCTGCTCTCCATGACGGCCCCAGTGTCTGCCTCCTGCGGGACACATTTTAGGCTTGTATCTAAATGTTTCAGGATCCCTAAAGCACCACTTTTCATTCCATTCTGCAAATGCAAATGAGGATTTGCAGGAAGCCATTTGATTCACAGGTTCATCCTTTATTTTGGCAGATAACATCAGTTAAATGCCTGCTTATTTCTGCTTTCTGAGAACAATATAAACCACTTAAGTACACATACAAGACATACTGATCCGTAAGTGCTTATGAGCTGTTTGATTTACCGAGGTGTCTTTATCTTTGCCGAGTATCTCACAAAGTCATTTATTATTTAGCAGTAAATTAAAGTAGAGGGTCTGTGATTTTCAACAACAGAAATTGATATCGCAGCACTCCTTTGTTCCATATATATCTATAATTTACAGCACTGAAATCAGGCAGAGACCATCGGTTTCCTTTCGCCCTTGCTACCTGCTGATCACTGCTGCATAGGGGAAATAAAAAATGGACTGTCAGGAGAGACACTCAAACAGGAAAGGGTAGTTTTAAATTAAAAGTTCAGTTTTTGTGGCTCTCACGAGGCCCCCTTTGCTTCCCACTGCCCTCCCATGCACATCACTTACAGATAATATAGTGAATGTACAGCAATCTTGCCTTGAGACTGCCAAGTTTTTACCTCACTGGTTCTATGCTTAAGGAATATGATATTACTACTACTACTACTATTATTATTATTATTATTCTACCTGCAAACCTCACTAACACATTCTGTGAGGTGCTTTGCCCATCTGTTTGCAGGGGAGGGGTGGCCATGGTACAGAATCAGAATCCCAGAAGAGTCAGTGTTGGAAGGGACCTCTGGAGATCATCCAGTCCCCTTCTCCCTGCCAAGGCAGGGTCACCAGAGCAGGTGACACAGGAAAGTGTCCAGGTGGCTTTAGAATGTCTGCAGAGAGGGAGACTCCACAGCATTCCTGGGCAGCTGTTCCAGTGCTCTGCCACCCCCATGGAAAGTTATTCCTTATGTTGAGGTGGAACTTGTGTTTTGGTTTATGGCCATTTCTCCTTGTCATGTCATTGGGCACCACTGAAAAGAGCCTGGCACCATCCTCTGCACCTTCCCCTGTAAACCTGGAACAAGCAGTGGCTGTTCAGAGCCACGAGTGACAGCAAAGGCAAAGCTCTTCCTTCTGAGGCTCCATGGACTCAAAAAGTCCATGTGTGACTTTAGGAAGACGGCTGGGGGTGTCACCGTGGGGAACAATACATCCTTGGAGCTGGCAACCCCTTCCTTTGGGTCTGGGCCAGCTCACCACCAGCAGCCTGGTGCCAGGTTCAAGTGCAATAACACGGCCAGAAGGTTTTATGGACCGTGTCAGGCTCTGGCTGACACAAAGCAGCCAATAATTTATAGCAATCTCATGTATTACAAAGGCAAAACATGTCCCTCTTGGATGTAGCTCTGCAAGCTGCAGGGATAAATCAGCTCCAGCAGGGAGCAAGTATGAGAACAGCAGAAAAATGACCCCAAATGTTCTACTTGGCTTCTTTGGAAGGAAGAGAGAGAAGGGGCCCTGCAAGTGACCTCCTGGTGTGGGTTGTGTCCCAGTCATCCTGTTACAGGCACGGGGGCTGTGCTGTGGTTTCTGAGCCCTGTCACCACTGCCAGGACTGCCACCTCCAACATCTCCCTGTGTCTGCATCTGCACAGCACAGTTCTCATGTCAGGGTCCTCTACAGGGGCAGGACTTGAGCTTTTGGCCAACAAATCCATCTTCTGGAATAATGCCCAGGAGACTCAGTGTTGCCTTAGATGCTGCTTCTCCTCTCTCTTCTTCTCAACGTGGACAAATTTCCAAGGGTAAAGCATGGAAACATTATTTGTCTTTGTTTTGGGGAAGAAAAGCAAGCTGATTAAAAGCAAACATAAAGCAAGAGCTGTGGGGTCTGAGAGACTCCCTTGCAGGAGTTCAAAGGAATAAAGGAATAGAAAGGAATGGCACCCGTGGGCACTGCGGGTGTTTCCCCTCTCTCCAAACACCACCTCAACCCACATGGCCACCTCTGTGTTGGAGCAGCACAAACCAACCTCCTGCCATCTATCAGAGATATTTTACTGCCCCAGTGACCAGGGTTTTATCACACAGGAATGGTGTCACCCTTGCCACATTCCTGGTCTGGTGCTCTGCCACAAGGACCGGATTCCCCAGCCTAGTGATCCCATGGTGTTGGGTGGGATGTGACATCCCACCACACTTGCTCACCGTGGTTTCCCAGGCCTCCATCTGGCTGGACCACTGCTGAATTGTGCTGGTGCCCTTCAACTTCTCAGCTAAATCAAGAGGGTCATTTGTCTTGCAGCAAACCAGATAAAAAGGAGGAAAGAAATCAGGAACTTCAGCTGTTAACAAGTCATGCTTTCCCCCTCTCTTCTTCTCAATGTGGAGAAATTTCCAAGGAGAAACCGTGGCAGCATTATTTGTCTTTGTTTTTGGGAAGAAAAGCAAGTTGATTAAAAGCAAACATAAAGCATGAGCTGCAGGATCCCAGAGGCTCCTTTGCAGGAGTTCAAAGGAAAAAAAAAAAGAATAAAAATCTGGAAGCGTTAGAGCAAGACATTTAAGCTTTGAAGATCATATCAGTTATGGATGAATTAAAACACACAATAATTAGCACTGAAAGCTACAATACCTGAGGTGGGGAAAATTGGTTTCTTCGTGATTATCAAGGCCTTCCAGGGTGGGTTTGTGGTCCAGGAACAGCATCTGCATTTGGTGGCTGAGCTGTACCAGCTGGGAGAAGGGTTATCACTGAGAAACACACTGCTGCCTGCATGGCTTGGGATCACAACCCACCCTCAGACCCCCTGCCCAGAGCAGGGCTGGGACAGCAGCGCTCTGCACTCCCCCAGGAACTGTGCTGAGCCCCGAGATGATGTGACCTGGAGGTGGAGATAAGGTGGGAGAACAAAACCCCTCCGTGAGTGTTGGGAGGCACCTGAAGCTTCTCTCCTCGGTGTCTGCCAGCTGGAGATTACAGGCTTCTGTATTCTTCTTCCCAGTGGTAAGAAAAAAAAAAAAGAGAAATGTTGAGAAAAACCCCATCCTGCATGCAAAACATGATCCTCAAATAAATATCATGGCTATGTTATCCCATTAAAAGAGCATTTAGCTCCGAGCTTTGAACATCTTGGGCTGTACGATGCTGGGCTCTGGCTGTGGTGAGCAGTGGGGATCCACGCCTGCCAGCTGCTGTTGGCTCCTGCCTCCCTGGCAGACCTTTTCCTCTTGGTGCAGAAATTGTTCAGCAGAGCCTCTTGGCTTCAAAATCTGCCCAGGAGTTAATTTACTTGAAAAATCAACAAATTCGATTAAGATTAGGTACTACTGTAGATCAGGGTCCTGGGCCTGGAGAAGGGTCCAGCTCTTCAGGAGCTCCACTTTCCCCCTTGGAGATGGGTCAGGCTCCTCCCGCTGTGGAGTTGGGAATGGGGCTTTTGAGCTGCTGATTTTCACTCTGGTTCTGCAGAAAAGGGATGGCTGGACCATTGTGCCCTGATGATCCTCCAGGGGCAGTGAATCGACCCAATCTCCAGCAGATGAATGGGAAGGAGCCGCTTTCCTGCCTTCACACACAACACCAGGGCAGTGATAAGGATGTTCAGTAGGAAGAAAAGAACCCAGGAAGATTCTTATCAAATAATGTGTTCCTGTAGAAGTGAATCCCAGCAGTGTGGAGGCTGCCCTGAGCTCTGTGGTGCTTTGGGAGGGAAATGCAGAACAGTGTAGATTATAAAAGAAAAACCATGAAACTGTGTTTGCACAGCAACAAAGTTAATCAATTTTCATTGTTTTGGTGGAGAAGGTAAAATTAGTCCAGGCAGCTCCAGCCCTTCCACCCGTGGGAGTGCTGAGGGTGGGTGGCACTGGGTGGCTGCACCAGTTGAGGTTTCACAAACTGGGTTTGTGGGTGCTGAGCAACACCATCCATCGTCCTTGGTGGAGTTACAAGGCCTGGTGAGATGTCACCCACTACCACTGAGGGGAACCTGTGGAGTTGGGCACATCCCAGCCCCTTTGCCTCAGCATCCTCAACTCATCACAGGTGCCTCTCCTGCTCCTTCTTCCCACCCACCCCCATTTTACAGTTTCTAACTCAACCTGAGCAGATCAAAGCTGACCCATCCTGCCAAAACTTTCTATTCCTTTAGGTGGGAAAGATGTGAGAAGCCCTCATGACTGATGCCTCCAGCACCCCTTTCAAACCCTCTCTTGCTCAGGAGGGCAGCCGTGCTCCCTGCTGCTGAGCAGTGTGGAGAAGGGTGACAGAGCGGGTAACCTGCAGCCAGCAAAGGTTTGCTGTTATATTTAAAAACCCCTGGAGCAAGTCTGTTAACCCTGGACCACATATTTAAACAGCCTTTTCACCCTGCAGTGTTTATGACTCCTGCTGATGCCTCAGATTAGCAAACACACCCCTCCTTTTTCCCTTAGGGAGGATGAGGATCTTCCCCCTCCCTTTCCCCCTAATCTTAAAATAAGAGGACTGAATCAGGCAGGTACAGGGGTCAAAGCCACTCACCCCCTTTCCACCTCAGTGCCCTCACCTGCAGAGCCCAAGTGGTGGCAGGGACACTATTTCCAAGTCCCTTACATGGTGTGTACAAGGGGGTGGCTTTTTCCAGGGGAAGTGGGATCCCACCGAGGATGGGAACCAGCAAGAAGGCTCATTTTGGCTTCAGGCAGCCACCCCCTGCCAGCTCTGAGCGTCAGCACTGCCACTAGATGTCAGTGAAGACTGGAGCTGGGGCCTTGCTTGGGAAGGGCTGATCCCGGCAGCAGAGCTGGGAAAGAAAAGAAGGATGCTTGGATGTGGGCACCCCACTGTACCCCTTTGGAGACACCTAGTGTGACCTGCCACCTCCAGGAATTGGTTCAGAGGTCTCCCTTTCATCACTGGTCTCTTGGGAGATGTGAGGGAGACCTCTGAACCTTGTGGCCAAGGTTTCAGGGGTTCCAGTTCCTCGTCCCTGGGTCTAAGCAGGCAGCATCCTCCATCCAGCAGGGAACTGCTCCTCTTTAGGTGATAAACAGCACGTGAAAACACCGAGGGAAAGAAATTGGGCAGTTTCTTTGAAGGAAGTGCTACAAACACCTTGTTGGTGTGCACAAGGCAGGGTTTCCAAGGACCATCCTGCAGGCTGGCATGGAGTGAGCTGTGGGATCAGCTGTCCCCCAGGCCTGGGCTCTGCACTGTCACCAAAACCTTGTCCCAGCAATAATGCAGCAGCTGTTTAATATCCCCCTAGAAACATCCACTCTTTTCCACCTGAACTGTTTAACATCCTCCCAAAAGCATCCAAGACTTGACAGATCCTTCGCTCTCCTATTGCAACAGATTTTGCCCTTTGCATGAAGGATTATTTTGGCTTCCTCACTGGGGATGAGCCACACCACAGCACCAGGCCAGAATGAGGTGCTCCCAGGGCAGAGGGCAGCCCCTGACCTGGCTCCTCCGAGCTGAACCCGTGTCCTGCCTCTCCAGAGATCCAGACCAGGAGCTTTTCTTCTGCCCCCCAACTGCACTGTCCACATGGGACCAGCTCTCCTCTCCAGCAAGCTGGGCTCCCTTACAGCATAGACACATAACAAATATGTCTCGTTTTCTTGGAAAATGAGGAATAAGGATGTTACCAAGTGGAGCAATTTGATTTTGTGCTCACTGAATTATGACACTTCAGCTGCCACCTCCTGACAAGATGCACTTTCCCAACACCAGTGGACGATTATTCAGGCAGAGTTTGAAATAATTCCCTCCAGCAAAATCTATCAAGACCAACCCTTTGCCCAGCAAATATCCCCTGAAATTACCATTTTCTAGTAAAAAAAAAAAAAAAAAAGTGCTTTGCATCAAAATCTCAACAATCTCTAGTTGTGGGCTGGAGGTTCACAGGTATGAAATACTAGAGGAGGGTAAGACTCCCATTCTCCTGCCAAACTTCCTCAGTGCATGTTGGGGATCTCCCTCTGTCCTCATCGTTCCCAGTCCTGACACTCAGCTGCTACACACCCCAGCCCTCAAATACAAAAAGTGCAGCTTCCAGTTCCATTTCTGTCCTTCCAAATATCTTACAGGACTCAGAAGGCTGCAAACGAGCAGGCCCTTCTCTGCAGGGCCTACACCCAGAGATGTCCTTGAAAGGCCACACTGATGAAAAGATTTCAGGTTTTGGAGGGTTACTTTTTTCTTTGGGTTCAGTTTGATTTTAATTTATTTGGTTTGATATTTATTTTTAAAGGGTCTATTTGGTGAAGGTGTTCTTACAGTTAAAGGTTGCTTTGCATCCACTGGGGTTGGATGGAGACTGGTTTGCTGGTCTGGAATAACCTGTGGTAGCTCAGGGCAGAGGGAGGTGGGATACTCTGCCATATTTCCCAAGATTTTAGGCAGCATGTTCAGGGATGGAGGGTGCTGGTGCAGGGCTCACTCTACCAGGGAAAAACCAGCACTGAGCAGCTTTGCCACATCCACAGCAGGCCTGGAGATGCTCACAGAGATGCTGTAAATCCTAAGTGGGATTTGCAGTGTATTAAACCCTCGAGACACTTTTGAGGCCACAGGGGCCAGGGGAGGTTCTAGAAGACACATTTGGCCAAGCCCTGGCTGACAAATGTCAGGGTGACCCCATGGCACATGGCAGGAGGACAGAGAGAGGCCACCTCTGCCAGAGCCATCGGGGCAGCCCTGCTGTCACTGCCTGAATAATGCATAAAGCACCAGGAAATAACAGCTCCAACTTCAGCAGCTCCATCAGTTCTGCTCCAGGCTCCAATCCCACCTGTTATTGGGAAGGGCTGATAAAAATCCGGCCACCACCATGAAATCCACGGAGCCTGGAAAGGCCAGGGGCTGCCTCGGAGTTAACAGCATGCAGGAAAAGAGCTATTAGGCTTTTTGGAGCCTTCTGAAGAGAATTAAAAGGGAATTAAGTTGCTCACTCCAGCTTAGTCAGTACAAATAAACCTTCAGCTGTTGGATTAGCAATGCCAGAGCAGGAGCAGTGGATGCTGGAATTTCTTTCCTTCCATTTTTTTCCTTTTTTTTTTCTTTTTAATTTTATTCTTGTCATTCAGGGCAACAGAGTGTCAAACCAGCCTGGATTTTCTGCAAGCAAGCTCTGCCTTTGCAGCCACGATGCTATTGCTGTCATTCCTCATGGAAATAAAGGAAGAAGCAAAACCAACGAAACCAAAACCCTAATCCCAAAACACACTGGTACCTTTTACTCCCCACAAGATCCCAATTCAGATCTCATTTTTCATATAATATTGGACAAAGCAGCGTTACCTGGGAAATAAAGTGATGCTCTGTGCCCACCTGTGTGTGGTTTGCTGTGCAGAGCTGAATTCCAGGGGAGGAGAACTGAATAAATGAGAGGAACATTAATTTTTTCACTCACTGGCTCCAAGTACAAGCCAGGTAGCTTGTGCCTCAGTTTCCCCAGCTGCAAAATCACACTTCTCCTTCTTACAGTGCATGGAAGAACAGAATCCTTTAGGTTGGAAAAGACCTTTAAGGTCATTGAGTGCAACATTAACCCAGCATTGCATGATTGGATATCAACTTGCAAATCTGTCCCTGTGTCTATACATATCTATATACACACACTCATACACTATTTATAGTGGGAGAAAGGGGAGTTTCTGGGTAAGACACAGGACAACCCCCTGCCTACAGACACACATAGAAGGGGTCACAGCATTCCAGCCTGGAGCTCCATTTGCCAAGTTAAACCCAAGCAGAAGGCAGGACAGACAGCCCAAAAACAGCTGGGCACAGGTCAGATGTGCTGGAACACAAAACAGACAGAGGGACAGTGGCAGATGGGACAGGGAACACAGTAGGTGGTGTGGGACTGGTTTGTTTCCCTGCTAGACCTGGGCTGGGAGCATCCCTTCCATCTTTCCCTGCAAATGCACAGACACAGCTGCAGAGCCGCCTGACAAGTGATGAATTTGGCCCTGGCCTAAAAATGTCAGTTGATGTTCTCCTTCCTCATGACAAACATGCTGGGTTTTGATGCTAATCAAACTGGGGGCAGGAACTCACAGAAACTCCAAACACAGACACAGCAACTGAACCAGCCAACAAAAACTTAACTCTTGATCATCCTCTGTTTCAATAGGTCATTTAGGTATTTTTAAGACAAAGAAAACAGAAATTCCTTCATTTCAAGCAGCTGCCATGTGGCCCAGACCTGTGATGAGGGCAGATGCAGCTCAGAAGCCCTGAGGATGAGGGACAGGGTTGGGCCAGCCACTCCACCAGAGGAAGCAGCATCTGATCCTGCTGGAGCTCCAACCTGCCGGGCCCAGCCCGGAGCCGGAGCGCGGAGTCACCAGGATGAGCCTCGTCCTGCTGATAAAGTAATTGAACATGATCCCCTGCCCTACTCGGATCATGGCCAGTATCCATCACACAAACCTCCTCCACCACGAGATTTATTTGTTAATGAGGGAGAGAAAATAGCAGCTCAGCTCTGCTGCCAAACACAGCCCTGGAGCTCCTGGGGGTTTGCACCGAGTGAATTGGGACCAGAGGGCACCTGGACCAGTTCTGGGAGGCTTATTTGTTATAGACACTCGTGACAAATTGAGAGAGAGCCAATTTGTATTATATAAAAGTTAAATTTATTAGCAAGCGATAGTTGAGCAAACAGCGCTGGGGCTGCCTGGTGAGACCTNTATGAAAGCAACAAGTTTTGTATGTACATGAGAAAAATCCCATATTTCTGTCCCTGGACACTGGGCAAAACCTGGATTTATTAGAGGTATGGACCACCATTCCAGGGATATCAGCTCTTGGGGATTCTGGGGAAGCTGCTGCCTGGGATGGGCCACAAAACCTGCCCCAGACAGGAACCACCTGCCCTTGGCTGAGTCTCACATGCATAAATCAAGAAATATAGGATATTTATATCAATCAGTTCATGAACAATTTGCAGATGGAGCAAGGGCCAAATGCCCACAAAACCAGCAGCCAACACCTCTCACCAGCCCTGGTTTTTACACAGCCCCTTTTCCACAAACACCTTGGGCTTGTCCATGTCAGCATTGCACCAACACGTCCCTGCTCTCAGCCAGGCATGGTTTAGGCCACAGCACACTAAACAGGTTTGAAAAATCAAACCAGACCTTTCCCTTTCCCAGAGCACAGGCAGCTCTGCAGGCAAACCCTGCTTGGCAGGAGGAGGGAGCCAGGCAAACCCAGGTGGATGCTGCAGGCACGTGTCCCCAAATCCCCTCATCCCCCAGCCTGCCCATCACTGGTGAAGCTGAGACCAAAGGCAAAACCTGCCCAGGACCATTTTCCCCCCTGTATTTTCCATCTTTCACATTTTTGCACAGCCCTTCTCTCTGGCAATGTGCCACAGTTCCCACCAAACTGAAGTTGGAGGATTAGAACAATCAAACCCATTTCCACAGGATACATTTAACTGGACACATTTTGCTTTAAACTGAAGTACCCTACTGGGGATTCATTACCAAAATCCATCCTCTTCCCATTTGATGCTAATGGGAGTGAAGATGAGTTTTGAATAATTAAGAGCCAACTCTCTGGCTGTGATGGATGGAGCAAAGGATGTGCTGCTGCTCTGCCCCTCGCCCCTGCTCCAGGATCCCAGCCCAGCACCTGGTGGTAACACTGCAACCCCCCTAAACTATTTAGAAACCCTACAAAAACCTCAAGGTATTTATAGAATCACAGGATGCTTTGGGTTGGAAGGGATCTCAAAGTTCCTCTAGTCCAACCCCCCTGCCATGGGCAGGGACACATTCCTCTGAACCAGGTTGCTCACAGCCCCATCCAACCTGGCCTTGAGTGTTTCCAGGGATGAGGCATCCTCCACCTCTCTGAGGAAACCTGTGCCAAAGCCTCACCACCCTATTAATAAAAAAATTTTCTCTTTACATCTAGTCTGACGTGACCCTCTTAATTTAAACACATCCTCCCTTGTCCTGTCACAACAAGCCCTACTAAGAAGTCTGTTCCCAGGAGATTAATCCCACAAACTCCCAGTCAGCTCCTCTTTGCAGGACACATGAAGGATCCTGGCTGGGACATGAGGTCCCAGTGTGGAGGCTGGACTTTGCAATGCACTGGCTGCATATCAAACTGAGAACCAGGTGACCTAAAACAAAAAAAAATTCCCTTAAAAAAGAGGCTGGGGAACGGATGTTTTTCAGCTTAAAGCTCTTCCACATTCTGGGCTGTAGCTGCATCATCTCAGGAGGGCTGGGCTGCCCAAGCACTTTGGATGGCAGTCGCTTTCCCTCACGAGGGCAGGGAGGAAAGTGATGACAAATTCCTCCAGTTAATTAAAAAGCCCCACTCCAACAATGTTGCAGAGGTTTTGAACTAATTTATGAGCATTTATTCGTTTTGTCCTGGCACAATCTCTGTGGAAATGTAAAATTCAGCTCCTGTATGATTTTCTCTTTGCATTAACTGAAAGGAGAAAGAACGAATAGATTCTGCTAAATTAATTATCAGCATTGATTTCTTGTCTTTTTTATATTTTTATCCCAAGACAGAGCCCTCAGTAACTTTGAAGAATCTCTAGCACTCAGGCTCGGAAAATTGATCTAGCAGTTTCTGTGAAGCAGCATTTCCGAGCTCCCCTTCCTCAAAATACACTCTAAATGTTAATTTGCATGCTCGAAAGGAACCAGGTGATTTGTCATTATATTTGCCTCCTCTCCCAGATGTAGCTACTCGTTCCCTTCTTAATTGATTTTCATATTTAGATTCAGTTCTAGGGAAAGTAATTTGGGGACTGAATCGGAGGGAGAATTAATAGCTGACAACAAATGGGGACTTGGATGGGACTTCATTAGACCATCCAAGCACCCAGACTGGGCCTCTCTTCTTCCAGCAGTTTCATTTTCTTCATCTATTATAAATCATTACGTTGAAAAATAGCTCCAGAATAGAGACTCCTCACTGCTTTTGCAAAGCAGAGGCAAAAGCTGCCAGATAAGGGGGACAAATTTGCAGACATTCGTTGGATTAACCAGCCCAAGGAGCTGCCCTTCACTTAAACTTTGGGTCTACTCATTGCGTTTTTAGCACCTGAACTTTAAAAAAAAAATTAACAAAACCACAAACAAACAAAAAACCCACAAAAGCCATCCCCCAAACAACCCATCTTTTAAGGAAGAATTGTTATTTCTACCAGTACATTTCACTTTAGGGCCGCTCCTATCCTTGCTGGCTGGAGAAAGGAGTTTCATCCTCTCTTCTAAACACAGTTAATTCTTTTATAAATTAACTTGCACAGTGTCACAGTACATTACCTCATCTTGGAATATTTTTACTCTGAACTTGCCATGGCTGATGAATGGAACAATGTTTGGATTTTCTCTGGGGGTGTTTTACCAGTAATGTAACTTATTAAAATACAGCTGACTGCTGAAGAAATAGCACTTCTTCAACAGGGCCCAGGTTATCCAGTGAAACCAAGATAATGAATAATGGTTTATGGCAAAACTGTTAAATCAGCATCTCTTATATAGACCAGCACTGGGGTTTCCTTTAATCATTGGAAGTTGCTGGGCAAGGTGCCAAGGACCAGGGCTGTCTGGAAATCAGGGATCCCCAGGAGAGGAAGGGCACAAGGTCACCTCGAGGGGTGACAACTCAGCTGAGCCCTGCCAGCAGTGATGTCCCAGCCCACCCACTGTGGCCAGGGAGCTGTACCTGCTCTGGTGGCTGCTGTGATTTATTCCAGCATTTTATCCCTGGCTGTAAAATGCTGCTTATTTACAGCAGAGGCCACGAGGCAGAGCAAGGCAGGTTTACTTCTGTCTGTGTTTGCTTTCTCCTGTGCACCTGAGTCATGAGCAGGAGCCCTGTCTCGCCCAGCACTGCTGTCTGCCCACCAGATCCAGGGGAGCATGTTCCTTGGGGCCCCTGCCAGCCCAGGGATGAGGATCCCAGCCCTTCCAGCTGTCCCTGGAGAGTGAGAAAAGATTTGCCCCTTTCTAAAGATTCAACAATGCTGTTTCTTTAGTTATTAACCCCATTTCCAAAGGCCACCCCTCTTTTCTCCATCAGCTACAGCCAGTTCAGGGTCCTGCTGGATTCAAGTTCCCCTGCCCATCCTGGGGCAGAGATGAGGTGGCTGCTCACACCATTCCATCCCTGCTCCCAAACCTGCTCCAGTGTTAGCCCCTGGCAGCCTGGCTTGGAGCCAGCACACACTAGAGGGCAATTCCAGCAGCCAAGAAGAGAGAAGGCAGCTCCCACCTGAGACAAGAAGTGGATGTAGCCCCTGACTCTTCAGTCTTTTCCAGAGACAAACATGTGCCACAACCTCAGAGCTCTGGGGTCAGCAGTAGCTCTGGATAGAAGGCACCAGGATGCTTCCTGGTGCAGCATCAAAACTCCTCTGAAACTTGGGGCAGGTGGAAAAGCCATGGGCCAAAGAAGGAAAAGCCATGGGGCAGCCAGCCTTGCCCAGCTGGGGCTGCCCTCAGCCCTGCACTGCCCACATGCACCACCTGACTTTGGCCTCTCCCTCCCTAAAAAAAGAAAGGAGATGCAAACCATCTTTCTCCCTTTTCCTGCCAGTCAAGGAGGGCCATTAACCCTTATCTGCCCAGAGACCCTTCCCTGTAAGCCAGGTGCCCCCCTGGGCTGCCACATCCATATTGGTCCCCTCCCATTTTTTCCCTTTCCAGCCCCCCATCTCTTCCCGGGGTGTTGCTTGGCTGCTGCTGGTGGTGATGAGAAAAAGCAGATGGTAAATAGACTCATTTTCTGGATCAAGGTTAACCCAGAGCAGCAGAGGAGCAAATGGAGCTGTCTGAGGGATCGAGGAGTCAGGGGGGATGTGCTGAAAAGGAAGGGAAGGTGCAATATCCCTCGGCTGGAAGAGGAGAGCAGTCCAGGGTCACCCCACCCAGCCAGCAGGAAACCATCCAAGAGGCAAACTGCCTTGTGCTGGGAGGTTTGGGCTGTCCCCAGCCTGGTGACACCCAGGAATGCTGCTGGCACAGCCACTGGCCCTGCTAGCTCAGCCAAGGTACCACTTCAGTGCTGTGCCTCAGTTTCCCAGCCTGTACCCCCCCTCTCAGTTGTCACAGAGTGGGCAGTGACACATCACACACCCAAAGCACAGCAAGGATCTCTGCTAAGAGATGTAAAATCCAAGTCAAACACTTCCTCTTTGTGTCTCCTGTGAAGAGCAGACAGTGATGAGCTCTGGCAGCAGAGCCCCAGCTGGCAGGAGGGCAGAGCCAGCTCCTGGTCCTGCCTCGTGCTGGAGAATCCCGATTTCACCCATGAAAGGCTTGGAAAATCCAGGGATCTGCACACACGGTCTCTGCTGGGGGTTTAGCCAAGCTTAAAAAATCCTCCCTGCTTTTCTGCACCGCCTGCAGCCGAGCTGGCCAGGGAGTCTGGGGTGGGAGGCACCGTGTGGAAGGGTTGGAGGTGCCAGGCTGCTGGAATGGGGCAGCTGCCTGAGGGATGTCATGGAATCTTCCCTCTGCATTAGTCCCCCTCGTGCCAGAGCCAGCTGAGTCCCTGGGTGAGGGGCTGCAGCCAGCAAGGCTTGGCTGGGACCACCCCAATCCAAAAACCTCCCTTGTTCTGGTTGTCAGGTATCTTTGCTTAGAGCTCCCTGGGACGTTCCTCCCATCTTTAATAAATATCTCCTCTTCCTCCATCAGCAAATCTGCCCAGAGCCCCCAAGGCCTGATGGCAGGAGCTGCCAGGGACAGAGCAGTGCTGGGAAGTGGGGCAGCAGCCGCTGCTTCCCAAGTCCCTTCTTAATTATGAACGATGAACACTTGAAAATCTGACCCGAGGTGGCTGTTGTTGAGTCATCCTCTGTTTAATTGCTTGCAAATATTACACTGTCTCGCAGTGTGGGCTGTAAATTACCAGCAAATAAAGTGTGGAAGCTGTTTTACAGCTAATATATTGCTACTTGGGAAAGTTTGGGATTAAATGCATCTTCCTGCTGAGCTAACAGCCCCTTCCCTGAGGATCAGGCTCCAGCAAGGAGTGTGAGTGCTGGGCTGGGGGATGCTGACCTCTTGCTGGACCACACCTGCACCTGGCAGGTAGGAAGAGCCATGGGGTGGGAAAACACAGAGGCATCCAGTCCAGCTGCCCTGAAAACATCAGTGCCACTCTCTGAGAGCCTCAGAAGTGCCAAGCACTATTTATCAATATTTCCCAATACCCCCTAAGGTGAGACTTTCTGAAGATTTCAACATGAGGGTTCGTTAAGTGACTTCAAGTGAAAAAGAAAAAAACTAATAAAAGCTGCTATTCAGCAGTACAGATTTCCCCAGAGGCTTCTGTTATTATCGTCTTCCCAGTTATGAGTGATGTATCCTTAATGTTCCTGGCTTGGCACACACTCTGCAGATTATTGCTCCCATTGTGAGTCCAGTCTGGCTCTCCTGGGATGGGGAGACACGGCCACCACAGGTACCAGCATCCCTCTGCCTTCCCTGGCAGTCCCCGGGGTCTGGGATGTCCTGCTGCATCCCCCCACCAAGGCTGAGCCATCACCCCTTGCTGATCCCCAGAGAATTAAAAATTACTGCAGGAATCTTTGAGATTGGGAGGAAATTGGAAGGTCTCTGCTGCGGGGTGATGAAGCCTTTGGGGCAATGTGGCTCGTGCCACATGGAACTTCACACCCACAGCTGAGCCAGGCAGGACCAGCCTTGTTAGGATGGTCTCCAGGAACAGACTGTTGAAATTGCCCCCAAATTTACCCTGATTGACTAATTCTGGACTCTGAGGACATCTGTCCATCACCAAAGTGCATCTTCAATTAATTCCCATCTCTGGACTCTGAGGACATCTGTCCATCACCAAAATGTATCTGTTCATCACGGAAATGCATCTTAAATTGATTCCCATCTCTGCACTCCGAGGACATCTATCCATCACCAAAATGCACCAGTCCAAGGGAAAGGCAGTGGCAGTTGTTTGGGAATCTGAGAAAACAGGATGAGAAACAGAAAATAGCAGCAGTGCTGCTGAGCCACCTTGGTGGAGAGGAGCAGAGCACCTTCCAAAATAGATGGTGGGCAAGCAAGGGAAGGAAAAGGTGTCTCCCCTCCGTGCCTTGAGCTGTTGATTTCTTTTCCAGGCACACAGTTAGATGGAATAGAGGGCTGAGCCACTGCAGCAGGAAAGTCCCAGCAGTGGTTTGGCCCTGGCATCAGCTGGTGACAGCTCAGAACTGCATCAGGATCTCCAGTCACATTAAAATGACAAATTTCCAAGCATGAAACGACGACTTGGATGTGTTTTGTCGATGACTAACAGGAAATAAGATTTCACATTGTTTCTAGACCATTCTCATAGTTGTGTGAGAAGGAAATGGTACTTTTTGAAACAAAACATCCCCTCCCAAGAAATCAAGGTTATGTCAGAGTTTTATAACTTCCCCTTGGCCATCAAAAAACAGGAGGCAAAATTCACAGCAGCCTCAATCAAACACACCCCAACTCACTTTGTCCCTCTGATTACCTAGAAAAGGCAAATTAGAAGCTCCACAGCTTTTTTCACCAGTCTTCCTCTGTAACTCCAAGATGAAGGACAATTTATTGATGAAGGCACTTGCTCTGCTTTGCAAGGAAATGGAAACTAAAATTAGCATTATTTTTTTTTCTTTCAGCATATGCAACCTCACAATGCTCAGCAAGGCCCAGGGGCTGTTGCTGGGGGATGGATCCTCTGCAGGTGTTGGGCAGGGGTCAGTCCTTCAGGAGTTTCAACAAGAGCTGGTGGCACAAAGGAGGATTTTTTTGCTACATTTCACCTCAAAGCTCTGTCCAAATACCTGAAAGGAGGTTGTAGCCAGGTGGGGGTTAGTCTCTTCTCCCAAGGATAATGGATAGAGAGATTTTCTGGGGGTGCTCAGTTGAGGTGCTCCTTGCCTGGGCTCACCCAGCATCTCCTGCTGGCCAGTCCCTCTGCCAGGCACCCACATGAGTGGTTGGAAAACATTACTCATCCCTCAGGAAAAGCCAGGGGCAGCCAGCAAGACATTTCCTCAACCAGAAATACCTGGAAAAGAGCAAAAGAAGCAGGGAGGAAGGAAACTGTAAAGCAGAGGAAGCTGTAAGGCATTCCCAACCTCGGCACGGTGACGCTCTGGAAGGGCATAAAAGAGTATCTGGTCTTTGTTCACCCCTGGAGCCATGGCACTGGCAAAGATGAGCAGGAACAACACAACTTCCACCAGTCCTAGGTTTTCCTTGATGAATGCTAAGGATTTTCTCAACAAGAACTCTGAATAGTGTGAAAATAAAAACGGAAAATATTTTTCTTGTCTCCAGGGAGGAAGATGCACATAAAGTGATTTTTCCTGGCTGGGTTGTGTTGGCAGAAGCCCTGGGTGCAAATAGCTGCTGCACAGATTTCAGGAGCCACCTTGCAGAAATGCTGGAAGGAAATGTGTCCTTCCCTCCTTCCCTCTCTCCTTCAGCTAATTTTGTATTTCTCTTCCTGGCTGTGCTGCAGAGAGTAATGAACGTGGGTGATTTGCCATCAGATAAATTGCATGCCATTAGCTGCCTGTTTGGAGACCATATTTCCTCTTTGTGATGCGAGCTCAATATCTTTAGAATGAGTTATTACTTGGAGATCTTCTAGACCTGGACTGTAAGTACCAAGCAATTACTGTGCCGTAATTCCAGGGCTGCTCGCCTCCCTGCTAGACACAGTCTCTTAGGCCTCGTCAGGTTGACTGGAGGAAGCTTTTTTAGGTTTTAAAGAATGGCTTAATGGCAGCTGCTTCAAGCAGCTCCCTTTTCCCTTCTCCTTTTCCCTCCAGCCTCTTGATCACCCACTGCAACCTCCTCGTCCTGCCCAGCGATGCTGAGCAGTGAAGGAGGGCGTTGCTGGGGCTCCAGGGTTGCACTTTGCCATAGAAGCATGTTGGAAATCACAGAAAAGAGACCAAAATCCTGTACCTACACATGCACTAAACCACCCTGTTATGCCCAAGCTCTCCTGGAGGTCTGGCACAGCTGTTCATCCCAGCCCAGCATCCCCCAGGAGCACAGCCCATCACCACCCTGCTCCCGCTGAGGGCTTGGTCCCTCCACCACTGCCAGCTCCAACAGCTTGAGCAGACACCTTCCTGCTCCAGGGACATTTACCCCATTTGCACAGCAGCAAGAAAAGCCCTTCCTTCCCTTTGGGAAAAGCTCTTTGTCCTGGGACTGAAGTCCAGAGCCACATTTGCATCTTTTTGACAATCGATTGCTGAGCTCCAAGCTTGCAGTTGAGGCCAGAGCTCGGTGTGGTGGGTGCTTCCCCAGCCCTGCTGGGAGCTGCATCAGGGGCAGGGCATGGATCTGGCAACAGCCCAATTCCCAGCAAACAGGCTTATTCATGAACGAGGAATAGTATTAATTAAGAAAGAACATTTCTGATGAGCAATTAACTTGATTTGCCAGGGCAAATGTTGCCTTACAGTAAGAATTTTAAAACTGAGCAAGCCAGGAAACTTTCTTATTTTCTGTCTATGTTTGGTGGGGGTTTTTTAGCAGATCTTCCCTCTCTTGATATCACTACAGCTTCAGGGCTTGGAAAGTCTTCCAATAACTCCTAAAGGCATTGTCTGACAGGCTCAGGGGGGTGACCCCAGCTGCTTTTGGCTGAAGAGATGCTTGTTTGAATCCAAATCTCCTTCTATTCTTCCTATTTCTTTAATCCCAATATCAGCACAGGTAAAGCACCCCATCCTGTGTCAAGCCTGTGTCAGGTTTTGTCTCTGCCTCTCCCTTCTCCAGAAAAAGAAATAAATAAGGATTACCCTTTGCATGAGTTTTTCTGAATGATCAAGTAACGGAACAAACCTGCAGGAGATATTTCAGCCTCCCAAACTGCTGACGTTGAGATGTATCCAGGAGACCAGAGTAATACTGTGAGTATTTTAAATAGATCAAATAATCATTGCTTTGCAAAACCAGATTTTCATGTCCCAGGCCCCAGGCAGGTGGAGTTCAAGTGTGTTTCGATGGAGTATTAATAGTGTGTTAATGAAGCCCTCGCACGCTGCCTGCAATCTTCAAAGGCACTCTTGTTTTTGAACTGTAATTGTCCACTGAGAAATGACAAAACAAACAGCAATTACACTGGAAAAGGGATTTTTAAAAAATTATGCCAGTAGGACTGGAGCTCATAAAACAGCACTAGTGATATGTACACATTAAACCGCTGCCAGTCGCCGCAGAACCGAGAGCACAGAAGTGCCTTGTTTTCCTGTTTCTCTTCTTCTGCCTTTTTTTTATTCATTATTAAATTTTTTGCAGTGGGAGCGATGCCCAGGGATGGAGGCAGATGGTGCATCTGCAGCCAGATCCACAAGGAGGTCCCAAAACACCCCCAGGCTGTGATGGGGACGGGGACTGGGTCCTCTGGCATCCCTGAGTTCACAGGAGTCACATCCCTGGAAATGCCAAATAATCCCCCCACACCCAGGGTGCCAGAAGGAGCCACAGCCCCAGGAGCCCCCTTCCAGCATTGCTGTCTTTAGGGGCAAAGCTACAGGATGTGCCCTGAAAACAGCTCCAGCCTCTCCAGAAAGGAGAGATTTCACCCACTCAGGGGGCATTTTCATTAGCATGATGCAAATAATCCATTATCTTTATTAAGGTGGCCCTGCCCCTCTTTGTGTGCAAACTGAATTATTTTCCGTGAGATAATATAAACCCACTGGACCTGGTGTGCAGAAAACTGCTGATAACAACACGAGGCCATTTATTTTGTGTGGGATTGTTAAAGTCAAAACCCCAGCCAGGCAGTGGTGGGCAATTACTGTCGGCTCTGACCTGCAAATGGGGAAAAATTCCCCTTCCTGGGAAGGAGAAACAGAAGTTATGGACTGGACTCAGTGCTGTGGCAAGGCAAATAATAGTAATAATTTCTGTGTCTGGAAAGATTAGAGGCTGAAGTGCTCCCTGCCTGCTCTGCCACATTGGGTTTCCACCTTTATTTTTGGAGTGTTTCTAGTTTTAGAGCAGTTTCTCTTTACCTTAAGAACACTTTTTTATTAAAAAATCAAGTTTATTGTGGAGATGGAACCCATGGTAATTTTAGTAGCTTGTATAAAAACATGAAGCAGCACATGGTTGCTGTCAGCTCTATAAAGAAGCTCTAAAAACACTGAAGTTTTAGTGGATCAAGGGAGGGATTCAGCACCAACCAGCATTATCACCCTCCAAAACTGCAGGCAAAATAAAAGCCTCTGTGCAAAATAAATACCTTGTGCATCAACATTTCCAACTAATTTAGTCATTGCAAACCCGAGGAACTTGGGATGAGGAAAAATGGAAGAACTCATTTGCCCTTTCCTGCCTGTGAATAAAACCAATGTAATGTATTAATTTTAAGCCCATAAAGAATATGAAAATTGGAACCCAAGCACTCAGCTCCCTCCTAGTGGATAGTGCTTATCTTGTTTAGGAAATCAGTTTTAAATGCACGCTCAGATAAGCTAATTTTTTCATCTGTAGCTAGCACATTTTAAATAGTTCTATTTAACTAATAAAACCCATTTTTGATGCTGTTTTTGGGCATCTTAAATTGAAAACCAATTTCCATCCAAATAGACCATAGCACACGTTGTGAGTCCAAAATTAATAATCATCTCATAAAAAAGAAATGCATCATTCCCTATATTATAACATAATAAAATGCAAACACAAAGCATTGCTATAAATGTGTATTAAGCTACATAATTGCCTGAGTAACCTCACACACTTAAAGTGTTTTCTTCTGTTTAGCAAAATAGAAGAGTTTTAGAAGAATAAAAGCTGCAGGTTGCAGGTTACCAACAAAGAAGTATCAAGTTAAGAAGGAAAATAAAACCTACAAATGAGAAACAAGATTGAAGTGGATCATTCAAACCAAGCTTTCTGCTCTGCTGATTTAAATCATCATTAAGTGGTTGAAATAAATTGTCTCTGAAGTCTTCAGCTTTAAACTCCTTCCTTCCCTTGGGCAGGGTCGGGGAAGGGTGGGAGGCAGCCCTGGCATTCCAAGGGATGCAGTGGGAAGTGCTGGGACATGGTGGGACAGTGGCAGAGGACCTGCCAGGTCTTACCCACCCTGTGGCTCTCAGGATGGTGCTGAGCTCCCATGGATTAAAAACCCCTAAATTACAAGTGCTGAGGTTGGGTTAAAAAAAAAATCTAAATCACAAGTGCCAAGAGCTGCCCAGGGTCATTAAATCCTTCCCAGTCCTGGCTCCATCCAATGCCATGTGCCTGGAAAGACACTTATCCCACAGTTATTCCTGACTGTATATACCAAGGAAAGAAAACTGGGATTTGAGGAGAGTCAGAGGTACTAGGAAAGGAACAGAGTGATGGTTGATGCTCCATTTTGGTGCACAACCCACGATGTTCAGGAAACAACGGATGATGCAGAGCTGCAGGGTGGAGACATGGGATCCTGGCTCCCTGCAGCCAGCAAATCCACCCCTTCCCAAGTTTCTTATGGGTAGGATATGCAAGTTTCATAGGAACCCACCACCTGTGGGCTTCCCAGCACTGTGGAGCAGCAAGGGCTCCACACCCCTCCATGCCAGGCTTCTGTGGTCTTTCCCACTCTTCTTGGGGAAGCATCATCCTTTTGGAGCTGGAGAGACGTCTGAAGAGAGGGATTTGGATTTTAGCAGGACCTGGGGCAGCCCTGAGGGCATGCAGGGACATGGTGGGGCACCTTCCCACTGGCTATGGGAGCATCCTGGGAAGACACTGAGGAAAAGAATCCAATTCCTTCCTGGCATGTCTGGCTTTGACTCTCTTCCAGAGCACACCCCCGCTCCTGAGCAAGCCAGAGCATCTTTCTTTGGTATGAACGAGAGAAACTCAGCAAGATGTAGCAGTAATCTGTTGTTTTCTATTCCAGTGCTCAGCGAGGAGCCTCTGGGGATGGCAGGGAAGGAAAGGGACCTCAAAATAGCCTCAGACACTCTGTGCAGTTGGAGAAGCTCTCCGGAACAAAGCAAAACCTGAAATAGAGCAAACATTCCCCTTCCCTAATCCTATTCTGAGGAAAGGGCTTGGCTGTGAGCAGCATGGGATGCCCTGTGTTTTGGCTTGGTTGGGAATAGCTATCAGCACCTCCTTGGAAGAGGCAGCAGGCTTCAGAGGGGCATCTACCACCAGGGACACCAGGGCTGGGCCTCCCTGGTCACATCTGCTTCAGAAACTGGGGTCCCCCCAGCTCCCCTACCCACATGTTGCCCATCCTTGTGTCTTGGCATCAATTGCTCCACCCAAGAAGAGCCTTGGCAGAGTGAGCTTGTCACCCAGGGCTCCCTCTGAGCCCTCCTAGAGAAAGAGATGCTAAATATGCCACTGCCTCCTCTGGGAGAAGCACCCACATGCCAAAAGCCATGTTGGCTCCAGAAGATAAGCATCTGCTGGGTTAACAGTTGGACTCAATGATCTTAAAGGTCTTTTCCAACCCTTCTCCCCATCATTCTCCTGCCCCCAGAAAAGAGAGGAGATGCCTCAAGCCAGTACAGGGAAAGGTGCCCTGGAGCCAGGGCTGTGGGACCTGCTCTTTGCTGTGGATGGGATGATGGAAGGGCAGGGAGAGCCTAATCCCTTCTGCTGGAACACTCAAGTGGAAATCTGGTTTCTGGGAAGGGTGAGAGGCACCTTTGCACCTCCCAGCCTTGGAAAGGGAGGGAGCAGACCCCACCCCACTGCTGCTTCCCTGCTCGAGGAGGCGGCAGCAGGGAAGAGCTGCTGCAGATTTTGGTACCTGCCTGACTTGAGGTCTGGCCACCTCCCAGCTCAGTAATTTCCCAGTTCTTACCACTGCCTTGTTAAACTGAACTGGGCAGCAGTTGAAAGCAAAAGCACCGGCACCAGCAGTCCCAGGTCCCAGCTGAACCTTGTTTGCAGTACGAAGCACCAGCTCAAGGCTTTCTTTGTCTTGCCAAAAAACAAGTGCTAAGGCAAAGCACAGGCCTTGTGCTGCCAGGAGGTATAAATTGGCACCTATTAGCCATCCTAGCAATAACCTGAACTTGTTTGACATAACGAGGTGATTAAATCAGCATGAGAAATTCTGCTTCTTGAAGCCAAGAGGACACGGTGAGGTAAAACACATTTCAAATCTCAATTAGGGGAAGGAGAGAGAAGGGTTTAGGGAGGGGGGTTGCCTGCTTGGGCTTCATTGAGCTTGCTGTGCCATGCCAGCAGTGCCAGGCTGGGGAGAACAAGGGGCTGCATCACCCAACAGCCTCCTTTGCTAGTGGTCTGAGGGCTGGGAAAACCCAAAGATTGCCTAACACGCCCGATTCCACCCATTTTTCAGCCCCCTCACCCTCACTGGAGCATGCAAGGACACTGCTGCCCTGGGTGCCAGCTCTAGTCAGTGACCTGCCACCATCTCCCACACCAAGTGCCCCCCGTGTTCTCCTGCTGCCACACTCTTGCTGTGGGAGCTGGATGTGTTAAAGCTGGTGTGAACACAGAGGGGATGGGCTCTGTTAGCAAAGAGAGACTTGGCAAAGAGTTTGCTTCTGCTTCACCAGGCAGGGGGAAACAAGCAAGAAAGATGCTGCACAGCACATAGGTCTGGCAGGAAATGGAGGAGGTGTGCCAGGGTGGTGGGGAGCACCCAAGCAGCATCCCGGGCTGGAGCAGGATCCGCCCCACAATGCAGGAGAGGATCAACCAAGTCTGAACACATGGGTGAGAGCTCCAGAAACCAACCTTCTGCCAGCACCAGCTGAGCCAGGAGCTCCCCAAGATCCCTGGGGACCTCCCAGACCCCCCAGCCCTGTGCTGCTTTGGGAGACCCTTGGGGATCTGCAGAGCTCCACTGAGCCACCCCCCTCCACGCCCCGTGCAGTCATTTCCAGCAGATTCTCCATGACCTTCAAAGGGCTGGCTCTGCTTGGCCAGCTCTCGTTTCCCATGATTTGGTGCCTCTCTGGTTCCTGTCATGCAAATGGAGAGATGGCAAATCTTTGGCCAGCAGTAATTCACAGCCAGACAGCGCAGGGACTGACGATAACGAAGCTTTTTGAAATCCAATAGTCCCTAAACACTTTGAGGTGCTGCCTTTGCCTTTCTATCTCCAGGCCTCAGGGACAAATGATTCCTTACAATCTGTGTTCCCGGACCCTTTTGCCTGAACTCCGGAGAAGGATTTCAGTTAGGTCTGGCACAGCGTATGACCATTTGTCATAAAATTATTTTCATTCATTTATCTCCATTCTGCCTTTTCAAGTCCTTTCCTTGCGTGCTACTTCGGCCAAATTCCCAATTCCCTGAATTTATTATCACTATAAAATGGTTGCCTGCTCCACAGCATGACCTAGACACGCACCCCACTGCGATGCTTTAGAGGCCTTTGTCTGTTCCTATGGCAACTGGAAAAGGAGGCAAGCACTGCAGCCAGTACTGGGATGGATCCTGCACGGATGCTGACATCCCTTCCTGGCAGCAAGGAGGCCAAAAGAGCGTGGGGGGATATGCAGTGCTGGAATGAGCAGGGCAGGAACACTTTTTCCTGGTGTTTTCTGTCCTCTGGTTACCTCCCAGCAGCTCTGTGCTTGGTCCAGCAGAATGAACTCCAGTGGGATGCTGGATGGGACTCTGTCTGTCCAGAGGGGCACAGTTTGAAGCTGGGGTGGGATGAGGGCAGCAGGCACAGGAAACTAGTCCCCCACAGTGACATCCAGCTGGGTGGCACAAAGTCCTGTGCTCTGCTGGGCTGCTCACTCTGCTTTCAACTCTGTTTGTCTTCCAAGTGAAACACCACATAAACCCACTTTCCAAACCAGCCAGCTTTGCCCCAAAAAGCTTCTTCTGCAAAACCCACCTGTTGATAGACACTCACACCTTCCCTTTCATTTACTGATGTTATTCTCTTCTAATTCTTTATTAATCAATTCCCACATCAGCCACTCCATCAGTTTGCCCGGGATCGAAGTGGAGCTGACAGGTCTGTAATTATCCAGGTCGTCTCATTTATCCTTTTTAAACACTGGCAGGGATCTCACCTGGGAAATCAGTGGAGCAGATTCAGCTCTTGCTTTTGACACAGACACGATTTTGTTTTTCCTCCTGTGATGTGTCCCAGCCCTCAAGCTGGGGATCCTGTGGGAGCTGCCTAACCAGCACTTTGCATAGAGCCATGGGCACCATCTCTGTCTCCTGTAGCATCCCAGCTTTCATTTAAAACTGGGAGAACAGCAGGGAAGAGCTCCCCATCCTCTCTGCAACGCAGGGACTGGTCCCTTTGCTGCTTGCAGAGCATGAGCTGAGCTCCAGGAATGGAAGCTTCAAGTTGTTACACATTATACAGCGTAATTTCCTGAGCATTCCCTGCTCTGGGGTCCATTAGGTGCCCCCTCACACAGCAGGATGATTTCCCCCATTTCCCAGTTTGAAAAAAGACTGTTCAAAACAAAAGCAAACAGAAAAATACGGGGGGGGAAATTGGATTATTTCCTTCTGGAAATAAGCCAAGAGGGATAAAGATTCCCCCAGCCTGGCTGTTCCTGGCCTGATGTGGCTCAGGGTGACAGTGCACATGAGCATTCCCACAGCTGGGAATGGTCATGGAGCTCAGCCCTGAGGGGAAGGGAATGGGCAGGACCCCCCTGTGCCCTCTTCCCTTCCCCAGAAGGTCTCATGGCTGCTCTTTGGCCAAGGCTGAGCTTTCCCTGGTCGATCAAAACACCATGGAGCTGCAAAAGCCTCAAAGAAAATGAGCAAAAGAGCATTTGCAGGCAGCAAACATCCATGTTGGGGCTCTTCCAGCAGGTAACTTACAGCCACCCATAAAAGCTACATGCAGTATAGGCCTTCTGAGGCCAGGCTGCTTTTAACACCTGTCAAAAGACACTGGAAAAAAAGCAAAGGGAGATGGAGAAAAGAATTGATACTGTGGAGATCCACCCTGGCTGCACACACACACACACACACACACACACAGAGGGAAGGCAGCAAGTCCAAACGCACCCGTCGCCTCTGATCCAGCTCCCCTCACTTCCAATTTTACACTTAGGAAGGATGCTGCTCATTCAGGCAGTGCCCTGATCCCGTGGGCTCCTGCTGCAGATGGTGCAAGGCACTGGAGAGATGGTTGGGAAGGAGCTTCTGCTCCGTCGGCAGCCGAGAGCCGTGACACCCCGGTGGGAGGGACGGGCAGAGAAGCCTTTGCTTGCTGCCATCTGGCAGCAGGAGCCCAGGGAGCCGGGCCTGGAGGTGAAGAGGAAAACAGTTTTTCTGTTTACTGGCCTGTAGGAAGGAGGATGAGGTCAAATTGGGAGCATGTGCCAGTTTGTCAGCATGGCAGGGGGTACAGAGCCGCACTGGTGACCTCCGCTCACCGCTGCCAGAGCTGCTCCCTGAGGACAGGTGAAAATACAGGGTTCCTTGGTGCTGGGATGCCCAGGGAACTAGAGTAAACATCACCAGACTTCATCCAATGTTTATTAAAGCCCCTCTGGGAAGCAGCTTTATACCAAAGGATTTGTGTGGGATTGCTGCTCAGCAGAGGAAGGGTTTGTTATGAGCTGAGGTGCTGCAGGGGGATACCAGGGGATGAAAAACCATGGCATTTTAATGCCCAAGGCTGGCCAGGGCTCCCTGGTATTTCCCTCTCACTGCTGCTTTGTAATCCTGGTTTGTGCTTCCCACTGCCCCAGCGGGTCCCAAGAGCATGAAGGCAAAGGGCAGCTGGCTGTGTGGAGGAGGTGACCCCTCTGAGAGGGAGGTTCTGCAGGGAACAGCACCACTGTGCTCAGCACCACTGCAAGGAGGAATGAACAAACCCCACAGCAGCGTGTTCCAGCTGGGAGAGCTTGCAAAAAGGCAACAGCCTCCAAGCAAGTGTTTGCGTGCGAGTGGAGAGCAAGTGTCTGCACAGCCCTCGCAGAGGAAGCTCAGCACTGCTCCAAAGAGGCTGGAATTTGGGTCAAGGAGGGGATCAAGTCAACTGCTTGCCTTCCCTCCACCTGAAGACATGTTTGCAGGGTCCTTGGGCACGGGGAGGGACCCTTGCTCCAGGGCAGCTTGAGGGACTCATCACGGGAAGCTGTGAAAAATAAACGGGCTTTGTTTAGGAGCTTCCTGCCACTTGTGGAAAACAAAGTGGTTTCAAACACTGCGGCTTTGAAGCTGGGTATTTTTGTAATAAAAAAAGAGAAGGAGATTTCCAACTGACATCTGAGTGGTGAGAGGAGCTTGTTTGGGAATTGCTGGGGAAGGAGCTGGAGGCTTTAGAAATGCTTGTCCTTCCTTCCCTGCCATGACAGCACTGGGACAAACTGGAAGAGCCTTTATCCTCATGGAGTCTGCCTCTCACACCCCTGCACTGGGCTTGGGTGGGATGTGACCTCCATAAACCTCACCTGCCAGAGGTGATCAGGGGAGATTTTGTGCAGGAGCAGAGGTGTGTGTACTGTGGAGCGTCACCCTGTTCACCTCACACCAAGTTTTGGGGCAGGATGAAGAGCCTCGACCCCCAGCAGGCAGCTGCTCACCTCTGGAAATACACCCCAGCAGCTGGAGGAAGCATTTCCCATATTTACAGCAACTTCCCAGGATCTCAGGAAATTCTGAAGTGAAAGTGGTCACTTTTTGAGAAGCTGTTTAGTCCTCCACAGAGAACCAACACCACCTCCATAAATTCCAGCCATGTCGAGGGCAGCAGGATCAGGGAATATGCCTTGACCACAGATCCATCAATCTCTTCAGGAAAGAATCAATTTTTATGTGCTCGTAGCTGTGGGGATTATTGTTGACCTTGTGCGATCATAAATAGAAGGCACTTTCAGCAAAGTCCCTGCTTTCATCTGGCTTATTTTTTCCTTTCTCTCTCCTCACTTCCCCATTTTTGGAAGGTAACTGCCTACTTTGCACCTGCCTACAGCAGCCTCCTTTGGAAACATCCATGCATCTTCATTTGCTGAAGGCAGAATTATATAATTGAATAACAGAACGGTTTGGGCTGGAAGGGACCTTAGAGATCACCTTGTTCCAACCCCTGCCATGGGCAGGGACACTTTCCACTAACCCAGGTTGTTCCAAGTCCTGTCCAACCTGACCTTGAATACTTCCAGGGCTGGGGCAGCCACAGCTTCTCTGGGCACCCTGTGCCAGGGGCTCCTCATCCTCACTGAGAATTTGTTCCTATATCCCATTAACCCTGTGCTCTGTCAGTGTAAAGTCATCACCTCTTGTCCTGCCACTCCATGCCGTTGTCAGAAGTCCCCTTGGTGCTCTTGGTCTCCATCTCCTGCCCAGAAACTCAGATTCTCATGAGAAGGGCATGGCCAAGGTGGATGAGCAACACCCAGAGCCCTGGCAGCCTGAGGTGCACCCAAAGCATTACTACCCTCATTTAAGATGTTCCTGCAGCTATGCTTTTTTACCATGCACCTACAGACTTCATGTCTCTGGGTCAAGCTGGTCTGTTTAGTTGGGAGCTGTAGGAATTGCTCCCTTAGCTCTCCCCACCTCCATCCAGCCCCTGCAGCTGTAGGACTCTGGGATGATCAGCCAGATTAATTCACAATCATCGTTAACTCTTGAAAACAGGGACAACTGTGGTGAGCCAAGCAAGTGGCCAGCACAGGTCCATCAGCTGGGAGCACAGTGCCAGCCAGCCCTGCTTGTTCTCTGGAAACACAGCACAGGGTTGCCTTTTCCTTCTTCTCCAGAACCCAACCAATTAACTAAATAAACAAGGAAGCAGCAATTAACCCGGCGCTGGCCTCTCCATCATCCTGCTAACAATCCTCTCTTAAATGAAAGCTTACAGCTCTCCCTGCCACTCCAGGCAGCTCCAGGGCACAAGATCACCAATGATTTTCCATCCTCTGCTCTCTTCCACCCAGATCCCATGCCAGCCTGAGCTTCCCAAAAAAACAAAGGACAGGCTGTTCTGCAAGGTGCCTGGGACAGGGTGTTGCTGGCAGACCTGGTTGTGACCTGGGATTTTCCATTTTTCCTGCACATAAGGACACGCTGCAGCCTCTCCCCAGAGTATCTCACTTCATTCCTGGGAGCACCACAGCAGCTTTCAGCTCTGGGATGAGCTGTGGGGCTGGATCCTGTTTTCCCACAAAACATCACACCCATATGGATCCCACAGGAATGAGACAAGGCACAGGTTCTGTGAAAGTACTAAGGGGAAAAAAATACTATATATTTTACAGACCCATCTCCTGCAAAGACAGGCAGCTCTTTGAAAGCCTCAGTGCTTTGTAAAATCTGGGTTAGTTTTGTGAGGTTATTTTGAAGGAGTGGAAAATCATTTTGACAACATCAAACTACTCCATTTTGGCCTTTTTTTCCCCTCTGAGTAAAGTGCCTTGGAATGACTTTTTGTCTTTATCATCTACTGGAGTTAAATCAAAGTTAGACCTAAATAAAATGCCCCAAATGATTGGTGACAGAGCTGTGAACTCTCTCTGTGGAGCCGGCGGGGGGCAGTTGGGTCTCTCACCCAGACCAACCCTGCCACAACTTATTAACTGAGACAGTTAAATCACCCCTTCCCTCACCAATGCTCCTCCTTTAAGCCAAATTCCCTTCTATTCCCAGTCCAGCCGACATCACCCTGAGAAACAGAGACCAGGGAGTTGTGTCCCTATCCAGGAACCACTGATGCCCTATTTATGGGATAGGAATGGGAAAATATCTGCATTACAGAAGTGGAGCACCCCCAGCACGGGGCTGAAGCTGATTATACCCTGCCCTTAGCCCAGGTTGGAGGCACTGCCCTGTGCCCCAAGGGGTGGTCTTGCTGCCCCACCACAGGCAGAAGTCCCCCACATTACCAGCACATGCAGGGGAGACAAAACCACCCCTCCAGACGTGATGAGACTCGTTTGGGGACTTGAATCTGCTTGACAGCACCATCACAGCACAAGTGCCCTGGGCATCACCACACCAGGATTTACCTGCTTCAGCAGAGATCTCATCTTGATCAGCATCATCTCCTCCCCTTATCCCCCCAGTCCTGCTCCAGGAGTGACTGACCACCGTTCACTGCTGTGACCTTCCCCTAACACAGCCCGAACAGAGCAAGGTGAGACTGATAAGGAGTGGTGGCAAAGGAGATAAGAAGCCCATCCCATGGGCAGCAGATCACTCCAGACCCCTCGAGGGTGACAGCAGCCTCTTCTGCATGAGGAGCTGCTCCCACACCAGGGTACTGCGGGGCTCCCAGGGCCACCCAGCCCGGCCCCCTCCCCTCACAGCTCATCAGGCTCCAGGAAAGCAGGTGATAATTTCATTTCCCTTGCAAATGACTTCACGTTCCTTCCCCACCCCCAGCACCTCATCAGCAGAGCCATCATCCCCACCCTACTCCCCCCACCAGCCCTCACCTCCTCCGCTCACTTCAGCTCTTTCCCCCAGCCCTGACAAACAGCCATTTCACTTCCATCTCACCAGGAACCCTCACTCTCACTGTCTTCTTACCATCCCACAGGTTTATTTACTGATGAAGCTATGACAGTTAACTATATTAATATAAACAAGAATAACCTGCTTTTCTAGCAAACACGGTTCCCTGAGACCTCATTTGGTGCCAGCACCTGAAGTCCATCACCACATGGACATGCTGCTCAGGACAGGATGAGGGGACAGGTGCCTATAAGGAGAAGGGGCTTTGTGGATATGGAAAAAGAACTTAGGTCTCATGTGTGGGTGCAAGGAGCTGGAGAACCCCAACAGGCTCCATCTCAGCAGGACAGTCCACTGAGCCCCCCTTCCCTCCTCGCAGGGAGTATTTTATCCCCCTGTTTCCCCATCCCTTGCTCTCCTCCACCAAGGCTTTCCCAACGCCAGTGCTACCCTCTGCAGGGAGGGGGTCCAACATCAACCAGCCCAAATCCATGAGATTTTCCAAGACACCAACTGTTTTGCTCTATTTAAGCCGCCCTGGGATCTCTCTGGGTCTCAACAGACCATTCCCCAGCAAAGGTGCTTTAGAACTACACTGTGCCTGAGCAGAGTAATTAAAAACAAGCCTGAAGCTTTCCCAGGGAACACAGTTCAGGCTGCAGAGAACTGCAGAAAACACAGACTTGGAGCTCTGGAGTCCCCTCCCAGCCAGGGGACGGGTGCAGGTGCTGGATGAGGGGCACAAGGGGACAACCACAGGGTCACACCAGCTCCTGAGTTGCCACGTGTCTCAGCTTCCACACTGTGGTTACTGCACAGACTCCATTGGCATCTCTCAGACCACAGCAGTCACTGACCTCCCAGAAAGCTGTTCCACAGCTGGGATCCTGCACTGTCCGGGCTGGAAATCCTGCAGGGATAGAGAAAAAGCCATTTAGGGGGCAATGCTTCTGCCCACCAGACCCCTCCTCTCTCTGACTCATCCCAGTTTATTGGTCCCACATACACACACCTCTGCCCTGGCTTCTAAAGCACCCAGTCATCCCTGGATAGCCCTGAGGCACCAGTGATGGTCTTCATCCTACCCCCAGCCCTCCTCCCTGCAAAGCAGATGGGTACCAGCCCTGCTAGGAAAAGGCAAGACAGCCAGCAGGATCCAGCCCCACTTTCATTAATTTCTGTTGAATAATTAAACCCCACAAAGTTAATACTTTCTGCTTAAAAAACACTAGTTCCAGTGTTTGTAATTACTGTTTTATTGAAGCATTAAAAATTAAAGGGCATCCTGAGATTGCAGTTAGCACAAGAGATGAGTTTGGTCCCAGCAAGGGGAAACCAAGCTCTTGGGCACCAGCCCAACTCTTGGGAGGGGGGCACAAGCTCTTTAATCTACAGAAGGAACTACCCCCCAGACCTTGGGGTCCTGGCCACAAGCCCTACCCAGCTCAGCCTGGCTCCTGAAACTCAGGAGACCCCTCAGAGCCCCCAAACCATCACCCACGTTGCTGCCAACACTACCCCACCCCTCCCCAGAGGGCACATGGGTGGGGATATCAACTCACTGAGGAGCCTCAGGGCTCCCAACAATCCCTCCTCCTGCAGCCAAGCTCCAGGACATCCCAGACCCACCCCCCCTTCAGCAGCACAGCCCAAATCTAACCTCTAACAACCCTTAGTAGACTTCAGGTGCTCCCAGCTCCCTGCTCCATGGAGTGGGCTCACTAGAGACCAGGTTGTCCCCAGGCTACTGTGTCCAGACTGCTGGGAACAGAGAAAAAGGGCAGAAAATGCTTTTAGGACCACAGCTGGGAGGAACCCTCATCTCCTCTCCCAGGTCCCAGGTGCTCCCATGCATTTACCATCAATTCATCCCGTCACAGATGGAGAATGGAATTCACAGCCAGAGCATTCTCTGGCCCAGCAGAGCTTGTCTGGGGTGGGAAGATGTCCTGATGTGGGGGGTTGGTGGATGTCCTGATTCGGGGCAGCTTTTCCTTCCCTGGAGCAAGAGGACACAGCCAGTGTGACATCTGACCTGGCTTCAGCAGCTCTGGCAGAAAATAATGGCTGGAAATGTCAGTGAGTGTTTTTGTGCTCATAAAATAGGCGAGTGGGCGGTTGGAGAATTACCAGCTCATGGCGAGATGCTCGTCACCTGCACATGGAGGATTCCTCTGCCAGCTGCTGGTGGGGAGATGCTGCTGAATGCAGGGAAAAGCTGTGGAGGGGACACAGAGCTGCTTCTCCTGTGCTGTGGGTGTTGGGCAGGTGACCCTCAGACCCCCCCCAGCCCACATATGCCAGTCAGGTCTGTACCAAAGGTGGAAGGGCCAGAAGCATCCTGAGGTGTTTAAAACTGCTGTGAGGAACAGTGAACATGGCCCATGGGAAGGGTGACAAAAGCCACCCTGGTCCCCACTGAGGATACCTCTCTCTTGCAAAGGAGAGGCTCAGCCCAGGGGTGATGAGGCCTCTCCTGTTTCCCCAAAGTTGTGATTTAGGAAGCAAAACAAACACAAAACCCAAACAGAAGATGCTTTACTGGGTGGGGAGGAAGAACTGATCAGTGCTATTCACATCACCCCACTGCTACCAAGCCACTGCATCCCCCATCCCTCCCACTGCTCCTGCTGGCCCCTCAGCCCAGTCCTGCTTTTCCCTGTCTGCCTCTGTGTAGCTTCTCTTGGGAAATGTGCCTCGTGCTGCAATTCCACCCTCAGCTGCTTTAGTGTTCGTGTTTCTGCTCAATTCACAGCCCTGAGTGTTGGCAGGTTGTGTGGCTGGGAGCCAGAAACATCCATCAGCTCTTCCCCCACCAGCCCACACTACTCCAGCTTGGGCTGCTCAGTCTTGGGATGTGTCACTCCAGTTTGGCCCCTCATAGCCCATTTGGGGGATGTAGTGGGGCTCATCCCTGCTCTGGAGCATCCAACTGTCCCATGCCACACAGATCACCAACCCCACAACCCGGGTACCAGCCTGGTGGGATGCCCCCATAGACTCCCAAACTGGTTTCTATGGCAGCCAGTTTCCAACTCTCTCATCAGTCTCCATGGCAATAAGTCTTCTCCTCCCCATGCAGGGTGGTGGAGTACTGCTCAGGGAGCAGCTCCCCCCAGTTTGAGGGCACCCCCCAGTCCCCAGCAGCTTGCCCAGTTTCCCCAAGCAGTTCTGCAAGCAAACCAGTGCAACCAGTGCCTCTCACTACACCTGCACAGACAGCACCCGTGGGTGAGCAGCCAGATGAGGCACAAGCTCTCTGCAAACTCAATGTGAATCCCATTTTCTTCCCTCTGCCCACCCTCACCCCATCCCTGCCTGTTTCCCAGTGCTGTACTGGGGCTGCCTGGCAGGTACTTGGCGCTCTCCCAAACCAAGGGTTGTAAAACCACCCCCTGGTAGCAGAGGGAGACAAGCTTTATAAAACATGACGCAGGGCAGATGCAGATTAATTTTAATTTACCATCCTGTTGACAGTTCCGAGCTCGTCACCAACACGGGACTAAAAATACCACCGAGGGGCCTTGGGTTTTTATTTTTCCTGTTCAACAACACTCACAACAAAAACACCCAACCGAAATAGCAGCCAGAGAGCCCATGGAGCCCCTCGTGGGAGGTGGAGGAGCTGGAGGTGGGCAGGTGCGAAGGCACCGGCTGTGCAGGGGTGGCTGGAGGAGGAGGATGCCAACAGCATCACCCTCCCTCTGCAGCAGAACAGGCTTTCATGGGAGATAACCCCGGGATCTGCGGAGCACAAGTTCTCAGCGGCTTTGGATAACGCTGAGCCGAATGTAAGGAGCATAATCCTGTATTTTCTGTGCTGCTAAATATTGGCAGCAGTGATTTTCTCAGTGAGTTTGTCCTCTCTGGGGTGTTTAATAGAGCTTTGCCCGACTGCTTTGATGCATCCTGGACACTGGGAATCCAATGTTCCCTCTGCTGGCAGCCAGCTCTTGGGGTAAAGCCTCTCCAAGAGTTCACCTTTCAGCCCCCTGTCCAGTCCTCAGTAGGGCAGGAAAGGACCCACAGCCAAACTGGCACTGGCAGCATCTTTCCCACTGCCCAGGTGGGGAGTCACAGCTTCTGGGCATGATTTTCATTCCATAGCTCCAGAAGCCAATTCCCCAAGGTTACAGCCCTGATGGAAGCTTCCATGAGCAGAAGAGGGGGGCAGGAAAGAGATGCTGGGGTTTTGCTGGGTGGGCTTTAGGGAGCAGGAGAGGGAGCAGGAGAGGAAGCAGGGACAATTTGGAGCCAGGGCTGGACATAGTGCTGAGCTGCCACTGGGACCCATGGGATTCAGAGCTCACTGGCACCAGTGGGACAACAAATGTGACCAAGAGTGGAGCAGGAGCAAAGGGCTGCTCCATATTCCCTCTGAGACCAACCCATCACGGGAGGATGCTGCTTAATTAATGTGCTCAGAAAAAGAAGAACAAGCAGATGTTTTCAGTCAGGCTCTTCTTAGCATAAAACAGCAGTGGAGAAGTCCATGAAGTTTCCCTGCAATTTAGTTTTCTGGTAGGAAATCCCTCAAACAGGAGCAGGAGCAACTGAATTCGCAGTGTTCTTGGAAAAGTGGTGATGATGCAATCCAGTCACAGGGGGTCACTGGGCCACGCAGTGATGTCCCCTCACCTGTCCCCCATCCCAGGGAGCAGCATGCTGGGGGGACCAGACACAACCCAATCCCCCCCAGGGTGTGCCAGGGTGGCAGCTCCAGTGCCAGGGACACATCACTCCGTGCCCTCCCCTTCTATAACACAGTTAAGACAGATAGTGCAGTTATGGCTTGGAGGGAAAGATGATTAACCATTATAATCCCAATTACAGCTTCTAATTGGGATTAATTTGTTGAGTTAATTAAGTGTGGAAATCCATTGCCTCCCACATTTCTTCTACGAACTTTTTGCTCCCAAGCCCAGTTCCTGCCTGGCCACACCTGGGCGCAGCTGAAAGGGCAGAGGACTGTCAGTGCTGTGTGATGACACTCAGACTGCAGTGGCACTGCCAGTGACAGCCAGCTGGGCTCCACCTCAGCACCCAGTCACCACTCCTGGTTTGACCCAGATGCAGAGATGGCAAAGTGTCGGGACAGGAACCAAGAGGGCTTAGACCTCAAGGCCAAACCTGAACGAGCCTTTGCAAGAGGGACAGAAATGTTGCAAGAGATTGGGGACAGCCAGTGAACATCTTCCCTGCAGCTGCATTGCAGCTGAGGCACCAAGGGGCTGGTGACAGAGAGAAGCTGTGGCTGCCCCATCCCTGGAAACATTCAAGGCCAGGGCTTGGAGCAACCTGGTGTAGTGGAAGGTGTCTCTGCCCCTGAGATGAGTTTTAAAGATCCCTTCCAACCCAAACCATTCCATGGTTCTGTGTTTTCACATTTGCCTCAGCACTGCATGGCCAGGCTCGCTGTGTTCCCCTGAGCCACATGTATGGATCATACCCCTACTCCACTGCTGCACAGCCAGACAGCTGGCAGAGCTGCTGGCACTTCCTATTATTTTTCTCAACACTCTCCTGAAAATTAATTAATTCAATTAATTGATTAAATAAACACTCCTCCACGCTCGGCGGCGCTGAGCCAGCTGTGCACGGTGTCACTCTGCAAGAACATCACCCATTCCCAGGCTGACTTTCCAGGTCCTGGTCTCAGTGACAGGAAACTGGGGAAATTTGGGAAGGAACTGGGGCTGGTGAGTGAGGGGTTGCAATGCAACCTTCAGCAAAAAGCTGCACACAAACCTCTTAAGTGGCTGCATTTCCGTGCAGGTTGCGAAGCCTTCCCTTGTTTCTTAGTGATGCTGTGAGATGCTTTGAATCCTTAGATGAAAGGAACTAAATTAGGACAGATTATTATTTCCTGTTTTCTGGTTTATATTTAGAGGAAAAGCTGATACCTCTGGCAGCTTGCTGTAACACTGAAATCAAACCTCTGTCCTGCTTCTAACTGGTCTCTACTGGGAGCTGAGTTCCAGAGGGTGAGGGGTGGTGGGAGCCCTCTGAGACACGGTGAGGAGGTGGGCTGAACACCCCACCGTCCCCTGTCCTCCAGCATTCCAAAGCCAACACCCAGGTGTCGGGAATGGGCACTTTATTAATCTATTTTTGCCCTCTTGAGGTCCTTTGCAAGTGGCACCTGTGCCAAAGGGTCCTGGTAGAGGCCAAGCCCCACAAAGGCACCTAATCCCCCCCAAACACTGTGCCCTCTCCCCATCCTCCCAAAAATTAATTTCCCCCCCTTCCCAGAAGACCTGGATGCTGAGGGCTGGATCCTGGTTCAGCTTCCACACTCCCTGGCCTGGGGATGTCCCAGGCACTGGTGGGAGAAGCTGCACCCTCAGCAGTTCTGCCCTGGTTTGGGGATGGCTCACTGGTATTTCTCTGCCTGCCAGAGGAATAATATTGAATGGGCCTTATCTCTCCTGAGAAAATATTGATCCAGAGTTTTAATGATTTTCCACTAACGAGCCACAATGAGTGTCACTGGGCCCCACTGATAAATAAGGGAACACTCAGCCCCACAACGCTGAAAGGGAGTTTCACCCCCAATCCAAGTCTCTTCTACCAGACAAAACAAAACAAAACAAAACAAAAAAAAAAAGAAGAGAAAAGAAAACAAAAGAAAAAAGACAAAAGATTTCACTACTCTTTTCACTCAAGAAATCTGAGGACAGATTTCCAGTTTGTTCACGTTCTTTACGGCTCTGGCTTCGCCAAAGGGAGGAAGAGATGAGGGAAAGGGACAGGAGATTAAATGCATTAGTTTATTTTGGGAAGTCCTTCTAAAGGGGGAAAAATAATATTAAAGAAAAAAAAAAGGAAAGAAGTGTGACACCAGGGAGACAGGACTCAATTAAAGCAAGACCTTGAAATGCATGAGCCAGCAGTCCCGAGCGCGGGTCCATCAGACTTCCCTGTCAGGCAGCAGGCTGTGGCTCCGGGAGGCTGTGTGGCAGCTAGATCCATCACCTGGGGAAATAACCACCGGTGCTTACATCTTCACAGCTCCTTGATCTACCGATAAACCCGTTAGGGGAAATAAATGGGTTTCTCCTGCCCGGACTGTCCACACCGGGGATGCGATTTGCCATTTCACCCGGCTGCTGATAAGCAGAGGATCAGGAGGGAAAAGCCACTTTAACGATTTCCTAATAAAGCCCCAGATAAGAGCCGAGCAGCGCTATTACCTCCCCCGGCAGTGATTTACAGCCCAGATTGCTGCTCCGGGATGATTCCACAGGGCAGGATGCCGGAGCAGGGAGAGGATGCTGTGAGGGGACACCCGCCCTCCCACCAGGCCCCCCTGCTCTACTGGCAAGGGAAGCTTTTAATGCCATCAACATTAAAAACAGGAGGAAAAAAACTCCAAACAACTCCAGAAAGGAAGTTCTGAGTAGAATTACTAAGAAGAGTGAGGCTGAGAAACAAAAATTGCCGCTGGCTCCATTTCTAGGTAAGGAAAATGGATTTCCAGAACAATATCATTCTTTTGACACGCCTGTCCTGGTTTCACAGCTGTCAGAAAACAGGTTAGAAAAAAAACCAAAACCCTGCAAATCTTTAGGAGGCTCTGCTGCCTGGATGCCACCAGAGATGCCATCAAAAGGTATCCCCAAGGAGACCCCAGGGGTTCCCCACAAACTGTCCCATCCACCAGCACTGGAGGGTGCAGCTCACAGCTCCTCACCTGATTTTTAATTGTTTGGTTTTATTCATAGTTTTGACACCGTTTCCCCCTCTTCCCTTCCCCCCACCCCCACAGCTGGGGATTTATTCCTTGCAATTAGCTGTGGGAATTAGAATCTCTTTCACGTGACAGTGAATAAATACTACTTAATAAATTGTGAATTTCATGTTTGTATCCTCAGGTCACCCTCCCAAATGGAAATGTGTCCAGGCCACAGAGACCTGGGCAAGTGCTGGAAAACTGCTTGGGCAAGAGCTTGGGAAGGCAGTGGGATGCTCCAGTGATTGATCTGGCACACCCAGGGCCAGAGACAGGTAGAGAAAAGTATTTCCAAGTAAGTCCCTTCTCTTTTACAACAATAATTACCCAATGATGCCTCAGAGCCCTCACGCTGGTACCCCCACACGACATTTTGGTGGCAATTCTGCACCCAAAGCTGGTGTTAACACCCAGCACTGGCATTCCTGAAACAGCCCAGCCCCCACCTTGGCCCTACATGGGATTTTAGAGACCAAGGCTCCCCCTGCTCCCACCTGGGGCTCCATGTGGGATGAGGCAGGAGGGGCTGCCCTCAGCACCCACACTCCAGTCCCTGTGACATCCAGAATCCATGAGCCATCACTGATGGACCAACAAGAGAGGCTTTTTCCCAGGAAAAGGTGCCCAGGACACAGTGCCCACAGATGGGGCAGAGACACGACACGCAGTGCCAGAGCCTTACTCAGCCCCATCACCCAAATTTACAGGCTGACTTGAGATCCAACAAGGCTCCAGACAGATCATTATTTCCCATGGCAGCAGTGAAGGTGAACCAGCTTCCTTTTATTTCAGCTTGGAGAAAAATGCTCCTGCCAGGGGATAATTGGGACTCTCTGCGGTGGGAGGCAGCGCAGGGCTGCCGAAAGGTGAAGGCTATTTTAAAAGCAGCTGAGCAGAAACGGTGGAAAAAGCTGCCAGGGGAGCCCAAGTGTAACAAGCGCTGCCTCCAGAGGCATCCCGAGCCTCTTGGTCTTTAAAACTTGCTTAGATCCCCTATAAAGCCAGGTTTTATTGGGCCTTTACAACCCTGGGAGGTGAATTGCTGGTGGATCCTGCTGGCAAAGCCCCCCAGGTTGGCTCGTGCCCACCCAGCACTCGCAGCAGGAGGGGTGGATGGTTCAGGAGTCTGTGCCAGGGGGTGCTGGGAGCCCTGAGATGAAAGGTGCCTAGAAAGGTGCTGTTGCTCAGCTCTGCCAAGAGAGGTTTGTGCTGCTTTTATTTAGACACACGCTGGCTGCAAGACACAGAAATTACTTAATCAATCCTTCCCCCTGGCTGGCGTCACCAGGCGGGATGGAGGCTGCCCACGCAGCTTTGAGCTGAGGATGATAAACTGCTCTGGGAAAATGGCAGCGTCTCCACCTCCTGCCTCACCCAGCACAGGATTTGGGGCCAGGCTTGCAGGCCCAGACGGCCAGAGGAATGGTCCTCTGGGATGCCCAGAGGACACAAGCACTCTGTGGTGTCACCCTTTCTGGGGACAGGGCAGGGAGATGGTGAGGGGAGCTGGGCTCTGCCTGATGCTGTAGCACAGCTGAGGGAATGGGATGTTCTCCCAAAACCTGCCATGGAGAGGACAGGCTGGAGGTGCCAGGGCTGCCTGGCCCAGCTCCAGCAAGCAGCTGGGTCACAGGGGAAGACCTTGTGCACTCATCAGGGCCAGGAGCTCTCCCATGCAGGGAAGGAGTGGGAGGGAGTTTCCAGCCCATAACTTTCCTGCCACATGTTTTACAGGATGCAGAAGTCTCACCATGGAACACTTCCACACAGCAGGAGGGCTGAGCACCAACCTTACAACACCACCCTGCTCTGTTGAGCAACCCTACAAAAACAAACCAGGGGACGTGCTGGGAGGGGAAATGCAGGCAGCAGGGAAAACTCCCCCAAAGTGAGATGAATGGCAGTAAGGAAAGCTGAAGAAGTGAAGACAATGCATGGAAGATGGTTGCTTGGAGCTTCCAGTGGTGGCAACATCTGGAACACACAGTCACGATGTTGCTTTTGCAGCTGCTGAGCTGCTCCCTCTCCCCTTGGTTGCTGCCCACTGGTAATTCCTTTTGGCTGCTGCAGCACATCCTCCTCCTTGCCTGCTCATTCAAACCCCAAGCAGCCCCTGTGCCCCCACCACCACCTCCAGTCATCCCTGGAGGGATGTACAGCTCTGTGCATGGATGAAGAGCAGCCTGAGGGGCTGGGGGACTCACTCTGGGCACCTCTGTCCTGCTGGGAGCAGCACCCCAGGCATCAGCATCCTTCCCAGGAGCCCATCCCACCTCTTGCTCCCCAGGGACAGTCTGGGAGCCACCCAGTGCCCACTGGTTCCTCCTGGGGGGCACCACAGGGGCACAGCCTGATGTGTCCATCCAACCCAGCTGCTCTCCTTGGGCTTTGCCCCTCCACAGCTCCACATCCATGGCAGGTACCAGCAGCCCCCCAGGGCCCCCCCCCAACACACCTCTGCCCAAGAACTCCCACAGAAGGGCTGGGTGTTGCTTCCCCTTTAATTTACCACTTGTCAGGGGGAGGGTTTAAAAAAAAAAAAAAATCAATAAATAAAACAACTCAGGATGTTTGAAGAGGATGAAAACCCTGAAACTGCAGTCTGCTGGTGGCTTGTCCCTTTGCCAGAGCGAGGGGAAGGGTGTCCCCAGCCCCCCTCTCTCTCCCCACCACCCCATCCCAGCGCCACCAGGTCCAGGTGGGTTCGGATGCGGTCGGACGATGCTCCTCGGGAAGAAAAATGAAACCAAAGTTCAGGACATGGTCATTCACAGTTGGCTGGTGGATGAAACAACTCCCAGAGTCTGAGAGCCCCGGGAGGGGCCTGTCCCACCTCCTCGGCCGCTGCAGAGCTTTGAGAAAAAGCCACTCAGTGCACGTCGCATGTCACAAACGCGGTGGGGACACCCCCCATCACAAGCAGTCCCGGCACAGAGCCACCTGTCCCTGCTGGAAGTCACGGCAGGGGCAGAGGCGCCGGTACTTGGTGTTGTAGCCGGCGCAGCTGAAGAGCAGAGGCTCCTTCTGGAGGTAGCACTCGTGGACGTTCTCAGCCACCGCAGGGTACAGATGGTTCATCTCGTACTCGGTGCTGTCGCAGGTGATGCTGAGCCTGGCAGCGAGGACAAAGGTGGGTCAGTTCAGTGAGGAGCCTGCCTGGGGGTTCACTGAAGGGGTTTTGCCCTTCCCAGGGGGGTTTCTTTGCGAAGTGTGGGGGCAGATTTTTGCTGATCTGGCACCCCTTGGCTAAACTGTCACCAGCCCAACACACACCACAGGAAGGGATGAGCCTTGCAGCTCAACCCTGCAGCCCAGACATCATCCCAACCCTTGTGTGGGCAATGGGTGGCTCAGGATCACCCATAAAAACCCTTTAGGATCTTGTGAGTCCCCTCCAACTTGGGATACTCTATGATTCTCTCATAGCCCCTCACTGACCAACAGGTCAGTCCACTCTCCATGGACACCTCTGACAGCAGCTAACGCTCCCTGGTATGGACAAGAGCTCAGTGGATGCCCACATGTGGCCTGCTAGCTGGGATTAACCAGAGAACAGGGGTGGGCACCAGCAAATGCCCCAAGGAGCAGCAAAATTCCCAGTGCAGGTCTCAACATCCCTCCCCTCCCAGATGCAGATGGAGCAGCAGCACTGGCATCGCCCTCCCACCAATCCCTCTCAACTGCTCAGTCCCTGAGCCAGCTCATTTTAAGTTCTGGAGGAGGACAAGGAGGGGGGGAGAGTGAAACCCAAGCCCCAGCTCTAATTTATCATATAAAAATGTCAGTGGGACACGCAGCTCCTGCCTGACCAGTGTGACAGCACTGGCAAGGCTCTCGCATTTTAATTGCCCACGGAGCAGCACGGAGCCCGGTGGCAGATTTATACTCTATTAAAACTTTACCGCTGTGTGTTCAAAATGCAGTTTTACAGAGAGACACATTAAAAATGAGAGAAACACAGAGAGCACAGAGGAGGGGGAGAGGAACAGGGCGGGAGAGAGGCGGAACCGTGCCTGGAAAGGCTGTGAAGCTGGACAAGCAATTCCCTGCCTGCACTGCCTGGGGCAGGAAGGCCCCTCAATGGGACTTCATTAGGGGGCACATGAGGAAAATGGGGTGGTGGGGACGGAGGGAGCAAAGGGAACATTGTCTGGCTGTTGGCCCTCTCCCCAAACTCACTGGAGAAACACCTCCTCCTTGTTGAGGAACCTGAAGAAGGTGGGCTCGCAGACCAGCCCGTGCCGCCGGCAGGTCTGGGTGCAGGTGTGCTGGCTCTCTGACACCCACACCTGCAGCGAGTCCACGGGGGGCCAGGCCTGGGGGTCCTGGCTGGCGCTGGGTGACCACACCAGGTGGGTGGCATTGGGGGACAGCACCAGCGGGCTCGGAGGGCTTTGCATAGCAGGACTCTTGGTCTTGGGAGGCAGAGGAGGAGACGACGTGGTGCAGAAATCCTAGTGGGAGAGAAGACAATGGGTCAGTGAGCTGAGGGACAGGGAGAGATGGTAAGGAAGGGAAGGGAGCCTGCTGGTGGGACAGGAGGACATTTGGGATGATGAGTTTGCTCATCAGGTTGAGGTCACCTGTGTGCATAGATGGCATCTCCTGCTGTGTGGGATAAACACATTGGTCACCTCTTCTCCCAGTGCTGCCTTATTCTCTGCAGCAGAAAGGCCCTGACCCAGCCCCAGCACCCCCAGGTATCCTCCACCAACCCCCAGCATCTTTGGTTCTTGAAAAACCTCCCCAGCCCCATCTCCTGGGTGCTTTCTGCAATTAGGGACTGGCTGCACAGTGCCCATGGGAGGGCAAGGATGTTCCCCAGGGAGAGGAGGGAAGGTTGGCCCGGAGAACAAAGATGATTCCCCAGCAAGGACAGGGATTCTCCTCCAACCTGGTGCTGAATGTAGGCGTGGATCCGCTCCAGCATCCCCTCGCAGGTGTACTCATAAGGCAGGTAAGGGTCCACCTGTGGAGGGGAAGAGCAGAGCACAGGCAGCAAGCAGGGACAGCCTTGCCCTGCCCCTGAGCCCAGTGGCCCAGCCTAGCAGTGTCAAATCAGTCCACCCACTGAAGCTCACAGCTCATGTCTGTCCACCAAAGCAAGCAGGGAAGAATCCCAGGGCTGGAAAAACCTTACAAGCCATAATGCACTAGAGAAAGAGGGAAAAGGAGTATTTTGGGTTCAACCTGTGTAGTGGTGAAAATGAAGTGACTCTGTTCCATTTTAGTCTCCCTTTTCTCTACTTTAGGTAAGTTATAAAATCATATCAAATCAAATCAGTTTTTATGCAATAGGTCATGCTGAACTCAAGTATGAACTGTTTCAGCCCAAAAAACACTCAGCACTGGGGGGCAAGGAGGGAACAATTTTAAAATACAGGGGAGTAGGTGGGACTGTTAAAGATGCCAAGTTAATCCAGAGCAACAGCATCCCAGTGATGCCTCAGGTCTGGTTTGTCATCCTCTGTTCCTCTGACCTCAACATGGCCTGGCCTGCTCAGAGAGAAAAATCCAGGCTTCACTGCCCTGCCATTCCAACCCATAAAACTGGCCAGGGAAAAGCCCAGGGCTGGGACTGGCTGTGAACAATGCATGGAAAAACATCTCTCTTTTCCCACTGCCACACTGCCAGGGGTTTGCTGCCCAGCACAGGTGGCTGTGATGGGGTGGAAGCCGCATCTCTCTGCCAGTCCCTGCTGGCATGAGCTGGGATGGAGCAGGGAAGCAGCAGCTGGTGGAACACCGGGATGGAGCAAACATTGATGCCCACGTGGATGTCGGTGCTGTCACTGCACCTCCACGTTGATAAATGCTATTTACAGAGTCACCAGCACTTAAACCACAGAGTATTTTTAGTGTGGGTTACAAAACGCTGCTGCCATTGCCCCGAGGTCCAGACTGATTCTCCCCGTGAGAAGAGCACTGCCACAAGGGCTGTACCACTGATGTCCCACTTCCCTCTGGAACTCATTAATTTTTAAGAAACTTTCTGCCCTGGAAAGACATATTTTCCCACTCTCCCTTATTTTTCCAGAGACGTTACATGAGCCAAAGGATGTTGGGGCATGGAAGGAGCTGGTCCTGTGACCCTCTTTCCTCCATGTATCTCTGCAGAGGTTCCTGCAAAAGGATTACAAGCAAAACCACCTCAAAGATAATTAATCCAGAAAACACTGCTGCTTCTATTTTCTGAGCTCTGCACCTCCAAAATAGCTATTTCCTTTTGAAGTACCCATCAAACCCAAGCTCAAAGGCTCAGTCTGCTGAGAACCCTCTAAGCATCTCCCTGCCATAAATATCCCACCTGAGATCTCAGCCAGGCTGGAAATCACAGCTGCTCTGCCTAATTACAGATGTGCACGCTAATCAGAGCTGACACAGTGACAGGCACCAATCCTGCCTCTGAATTCCTGATGGGCTCTCACTTAACTGGGGCAGAGTCCTCAAAAAAAAAAAACAAACCACAAAGCAAACCTGCCTGTCTCAGTCACACAGAACCAGGCTGGGGGCTCGATGCTGCCTGGCACCAATTTGGGGGACATAACCCACTCCTTGCTCAGCATCACCAGTGCTCAGTCTCATCTCAGCACTGCTTTCACAGCTGCAATACTGGGGGGACTCCTCCCAGGGCCCCCCAGTTTTGCCAGGCATAGAGAAGATATAGCTCCAAAAATCAGCCTAATTCCCCCAAAACACCACTGTGGTAGCCAGTGGGATGCAGCACATCACTGCAGGATGGAGGCAGAAAACTTCCTCTGTGCCTGCAGAGGTGATGCTCAAGGTGCAATCCCATCTGCCCACACACTCCCATGGGCCCTGTGGGGTCCAAGGGCATCAGGAGCCTGTGGGCAGAGCCCTCTGCAGCTCCTGCTCCTCCAGCCTCTCTCCCCCTCAGGGGGTCTCCCAAAACCTCTTGCTCCCCCCTACTCCCCTCTCCCGCTCTCGTTAGGATTCAGCTCATGCATCCAGGGCTGATAGAAAATGCCAATTTTGAGAAGATAATTGTTTAATTAAAGCCTGACAGGCTTGGCCTCCTCTTGACAGCCACATCCTTAACGGCATTCCCTGTGTTGGGAGCTCAGGATGGCCCCAGAGCCTTGGGAGAGGAGAAGAGAGGGATTCTGAGGTGCAGATCACTGCCTGGCAGAACGATGCACAGGACACCATGGGAGAGAGTGGAGGGGTTGGTGAAGATGAGCTTTGCCACCCTTTGCCCCAGGTGAGGAACAGAGAGCCAGAACTTTCCAGCCCCAGCACTCTCCATCAGCCAAACAGGGAGTTACTGGTGTCCCATGGGGACACCACCACAAGAGCCCTGGTTTTCTAGTCCCCAGCAGGAAGAGAGCAGTAAGTCTCCCTCACTCAAAAGGAAACGGGGGAAAAAAATTCAAACGTCATCAGACAAATAAGTAGAAAAATAATACAATTCTCTGCTGGCACATAACAGCAGGCTGGAACATTTTAACCAGCTATTTTCGCTGTGATGTTTAATGCACCGCTCTTTCAGGCATAGTCTGAAATGTATAATTTTCCATTATAGTCCTGTATGTTTGACTTTAATATAATGAAGCCTTCTCCCTTCACTACACCAGAATATTGGGTCTATTAAATTGCTTGTGTGAGGACTGGTTTTGACAGTGGAAGAAGCTGAAGGCCCAGGAAACGGTGGTGCTTGGAAACCCCTCTCCTTCTCCAGCCTGTAACCCCTGGATAACAGCCATGATCCATCACTGGGACAGTCTCCCAGCATCACCTTTCCCAGGGGGACACAATTCCCCTCTTTGCCCCGTGTCACTGTGCCAGGATTTGATCTCTGGTGTAGAGGGTTTGGTGCTTCCCCATTTGCAATTTTCCTTATAAATAGGTCAGGGATGCAAGCCACCAGGGAAACCCAGAACTGCTCCAAGTGGGAGGAATGGCAGAGGCACAGCTTGCCAAAAGCCTTCCCCAGCAGTTGCAGGGTGACCCTGAGCTGGTGCCACCTCCAAAAGGACAAGAGCGGGGAGCACAGGGGCCTTTCTGGGGAGGTAAAAAACATATTGCAAACCCAAGCCACGTCCAAGCTGTGACTCAGCTCCCTCTCCACAAGGAAGAAGTTTCTTTCAGGCAAAACTAGGTTGGTGAAGGATTCCAGCTGCATCCCAACTGCTCTGTTTGCACAAACACACCAGGGGAAGCTCTGCCAGCCCAGCAGGAGCTGGGGCAGGACTGGAGCTGTGGGATGGTACATCCCACCCCAAGCTGCAGCCTTAGGTGTCAGCAGTATAAACTGGGGTGCTGTACAGCCCTGCCAGCAGTGACCTGGCTGCAGAGCCACAGGCAGCCTGGGGCAGCCACAGGTAACACTAAAATATTGCTGAGCATCAGCAAATCCCCCCCAGAACCAAACCAGGAGCTCATCATCAGCTGGACCATATCAGAATTACCACAAGGTTCATGAAATCAGCTCCCAAAGTGGGGAACCACTCAGGATCCTGGTTCCCAGTCCCTGGGACTCTGGTTCCCAGCACCCAGCATGACTGCCACCAGGAAAAACTGATGGCAGAGCATCTGACAGCTTCCTACAACATCCCACATCCCAAAAATGTGTCACTGAGTTTTGGCCTGGAAGATGCAAAACCACAGCTGTGGGATAAGTGATTTTTCAGCCATGCAACAACAAGAAGAAATACTAAATAAAATCAATTTCAGGTCAGTTTTCAATTTCCAATGTTTCCACCCATCAAGGAGGGGAAAAATGTTGTGTTTCAGGTTCAATCTGTCTGAGTTGGTGAAGCAAAGGGAAATGCATCATTTCAGATACAAGCATTGCTTTCAATATATTGGCAGGGGATTTCCAAACAAAGGCAGGCAGATGGGAAACAAAACCATAGTATTTCATTCCAGTAATTTTGAAATGAAATGTTTTGACAGAAAGAAAAAATAAATTGATGGTGGTTATTCTGAAACACAGACAAATTTGTTAGATATTCCAATAACAAAACCCCATTTTGCCTTCAGGGGGAAAAAAATAAGGAGTCAGTAAAATAATTTCTCCAAGTTCCAGTACCTGGCTGGGAACAGCAACACTAAACTGTCCAGCCACCAGCTTTCTGCTGTTCCTCCTGCTAATGCCTTTGTTTTCAATTCCTGCTGTAGCAAACAGTATTTTAAAGACAAGATACCCACGGATTCCTGGAGCCAAAGCCCATAATAAGGCTTTTAAACCTGTAAGGTAGGTCAATTTTTAGGCTTAATTGCCTTGACAACATCTCTAATAAAGCAGACCTTTCTATTTAAAAGATAAAAAGCAGGGGGGGGGAAAAGGTTGCTGTAAGTTATTCACACTCACTCCCTGCTCTGCTTTGGGAGGATTTATACAATGTCTTTAAAAACCCCAGAGAGGTGAGTGGTGGGATTAACTTCTTGGAGGGAAGGAATCACTCCTCTCCAGAGTATCTGTGTGTCACAATGCAAGGGGGATGTCAGCAACTGGATTTATTCGTTTGAGGCGAATTTAGGACTTCAACCTTCAGCTGCTGATGGTAATTCCAGGATCTGGGATGCTTCTTGGGAAGGGACTGCAAGGTGGGGGTCCAAGAGTGGGAATGGGGAGAAGAGCTGAGACAGGAGCCTGTCTTTTGGCTAAAGAGGGATGGGCATGGCATGTTCTGGTGAGTGCCTGGTGATGGACACAGCGGGTCCCCACACCAGCTCTTCCCATCACACCACCAAATCCTTCCCCAGAATCCCTTCTAGCTCCTTTATTTTAAACCAGACATTATCATTAAGCACCTAAATGACCTGGCCCACATCCAGTCGACATCACAGCGCAGCTGCTCAGGAGCCAGCACAGCCCTTTCCCCCCTTCTCCTTAATTCTCCAATCACTCTTTAATTATTTTAATAGCATGGCAGCACCAGGCTTCACTATTTTCTTTCTTCTTTTCTGGAAAGGCTGCAAACCTCCCTCCCTCTCCCAAAACAGCTCTCGGCCGCCCGCCCACAGCGCTGCTTTTGCTCTGGGGCCGTCTCCAGCCCAGATGGTGGAGGGTCAAGCACTGACAGCTGGCCCAGCAGCACAGCAGCAGGGATGTAATTATTTTTAATGTAATTCTAATCGAGATATGGGAATGAACGTGCAAAACAACAACTGTTTTCCGAAGTTAGGTTTGTTCTGTCTCTGCGAATTCATCAAGAAAATGAGCGCGAGGTGAAGAGCTGTGGCAATCGCCTGTGATAAGGTGAGAGATCCAGGCTGCTGGCATGGCCTCAGCAGCTGAATGTAGCCCCCCAAACTGTCACAGACATCCACCTCTGCAGCCTCTAGTGCAGGGAAAAGCTAGGATGTCACCTCTCTGACCAGCATCACCCCTTGTCCCCACCACATCTCGCCCAGCTCTGTGACTCCTGAGCCCCCACAGCCCCACACAGAGCCCTGGTTTCACAGCACATCCCTCACGAAGGGAGGGCTCATCCCAGGCGAAGCAAATTGCAAGCAAAATGGCTATCAGCACTTTTCTCCCCTGCAGGAAAATTGACTTTAATAATTTGGACAACTTGAAAGGCTCCTGCCACAGGGCAGGAGGTAAATATTCATGAGGGAGCATTTCCAGAGCGGGCACAGCAGGAGTGCTGCCTTCCCTGAGGGTCCTCACGTCCCCCCCTTCCCTACATCCCTTCATCCTTCACAGAGGCAACTCCTGAAGTTATTCCTACTGATTTGCTCCATCTGAACACTAATGATCAACAGTGAAATGGGGGAATAGCAGGCACAGGGGTCTGCAGCTCTCTGGATACTTGCAGGGAGATGCTTTCTGGGTTTTTCTTTGAATCACAGCAGATCCCAGCACTGCTGCACATCTCTAGTAATCTCAGCCTCCTGCTCTCAAATCTCATCTGCCCTATTTCAGCTTTCCCTTGCTCTAACCCTGCCCAGAAGATCCCTCAAAGGCACAGCTCTGCCCCAGGGAATTGCCTATGATACTCAGTACCAAAGCAAGGTGGGAGCACGTGTCCCCCTGAGGCTGCAGGAGAGGAGGATTTCTGCCTTGCACATGCAAATAAATTCTGAAGGAGAAGCAAGGAAGGAAAAAGCAATTAATGCCTGAGAGAGCCAGGCAGCAGCAACTGCTGCAGCTGTCCAAACCCAGCAGCAGGGAGATCACCCCAACACCTGCCCTGAGCTGTACCTGGGTCCTCATGATGGTTTTGACAGCAGCTTCAAACTCCTCAGAGTTATTGTAGTCAACAGTCCACACATGTGGCTTCCCAATGAAGTCTTCAGCATACGGGTGTTGGGAGGACACCTGAAACACAGCAGTGTCAGGGGGATTTTGCAATCCCTACTGGAACAGCTGCTCTGTCCCATTCACAGCCATGAGGGCAGAAGAGCAGCAATTGCTCAGGCACGGACACAACCAGTTTTAACTCACTGCACACAGGGAAGTGCTGCTGCAAAAAGGTTTCCTCTGAACCCAGCTACCCCTTGACCTCAGGATGATGTGCTAAAATTCCCACTGGGTTGGGATGTCCCATTCCCAACAATACTGAAATCCATCCACAGCCCTGAATATCTCCATAATACAAGCACAGTTTAACTTTGACCTGAGTCATTTGTGGGTCTGGATGGCAAAAGCAGACCAAAGCAGGAAGGGTGTGTGAGGGCACCATGTCTCCCAGGTTTGCCAGCTCCAGAAACAAGGCAGAGAGAAAATCCATCGCCACTGAAGGCTGGGAAAGTCTGGCACTGGCAGAAAGCAGTGCTGGAAGCTGCACTGCCCTGATGCCACAGGTGGTTCCCACACTGGTACCCCACAGCCACCCACCTAGGCCATTTTTGGGGATACAGCTCTTTTGTTTCAGCCCTGCATGGCTGTGAGGCAGCCAGAGCCCTGATCTCCTCTGGGAAGGGAGGAGAGAGGTTGCTGATCAGAGGAGGTATTTTGGGGGCACCACAAAACATGGTAGAGGGGCCTGAACCCCTGGCAGCTGGAGGAGGAGAGCAGGGCATGCTCTGTGTTTTATTCTCCAGCTTGCTGTCCTTTCTCATTCCCTTCCCGACAGATTGATCTCCTCCTTCCCCTCTGGCATACAAACACCCTGAGGCATTTCACAGCCCTCGGCCCCAGCTGCCACTTCAGCTCCAGGCTGAAGCACAACCACAGCACCCACTGGGATGGGTGATAACACCAGCAGCTAATTTGGGGGGTTCACGGGGCAGACATGGGGGCCAGGACAGCCCAGTGCCCCCCATCCCGTGCTGCCAAGCAGGGCTGTGGCAGGGCTGAGCTGCCTGGGCCCCCAGTGCACTCCCTGGGCACTGCACTGCTTTATCCACTTTATTAATAATAAAAGAGGCAATTTTCTCAAGCCTTTAACTTTTAAAGAGTTCCTGCTCTACTTAGATTAAATTCCCAGCGACGAGCAAGCCTGGGAGGGATTTTATACCCCTGCAAAAACATGGAGGTCTTGCTGTCCCTCTGTGTGAACAAAGGGATGAGCAGGGGAGCATCGCCCACGTTTGGGAGCAGAGTGTGGGGTGTGTGTGGATCTGGACTGGTGGGGAAGGAGCTGGGGTTTGTGGTCTGCAAAAGGCTCCTGCCCCACCTTCTCCTTGGAACCCCCAAACCCACAGAGAGAGTAGAGCAGAGCCCCTTGCACCCAAGTGCTCTGGATGGAGATGATGTGACGACAGGAGAGGAAATCTCACCAAAAAAAAAAAAAAAAAAGAAATCTCAGTTTAGCAACTGCTCTTCCCCAGGCTGGCCCAAACCCTGGCGCAAAGGGGGTGGCTCCATCCATCCATCCATCCCATCCCCTCTCCTGCTGCCACACTTGCCTCTCTGGACGTGGGCTTGCCACGGAAGAACTCGTGGTTGAGGGAGCTGTGCGGGGGGTTGAACCGCGCCTGCAGGAACACGCAGCCGTTGGCGATGGCCTCCAGCGGGGCAGGGCCCTCGTAGGGGAACCCAAAGCCAATGAAGAGCTGTAAGGGAGAAACACCACGTGCTGGTGAGTGGACGTGGCCAACCCCATAGGGAAGTCTCCCAAATAACCCACCAGCATCCCTCTCTGCTGCTCTGCCCCTGCACACCAAGCCTCTACGGGGGTTCAACGCCCCACAGCTCAATATGTTCTAAACTGCCCCTGCCCTACAGCTTAGTTGTACACGGCCATGGTGTGTCCAGCAGCTGCAAGATCCCCCATGGTGGTCACAACCACCACACTGCCCCTGTATGGAGCAACATTCCTCTGCCAAAGCTGTTTGGGCTGGTGAATCAAGAATATATTTCCCCCAGGCACCAGCTGAAGGCGACCAGGATGTGCCCGCACCCACACATTCCCTCTGAGAATCCTGGTTATTTTTATCACAGCTATATGGTGGGGGGAGAAAAAGAAAAGAAACAACCAACACCCCATTTAGCAATAAACGAATTAATCGGGAAACTTTGTGCTCTGCCTGCGGACAGTCTGCAAGGAGAAACTCATCAGACACATCTTGATCTGGAAGGATGTGCTCTGCTCGGTTCCTGGGTAATTAGCCCGGCAGAGAGGCTCACAGCTAATTATCCCAGCTACAAGGCTGGAAGGCAGGTAATGGGGGGCAGAGTCCTGGGATGCCCCAGCTGACTCTCCCCCACCTTCGCCTTCCTCAGCAGCTGCTGGAACTCGTGTTGTGGGAGCAGCCCGTGGTTCTTCACAAACGCCGGGACCTCGGGCGGCCGCTGTGTCTCGTAATAAACGGTGCCATGGATCTCCATGTACTTGTTGAGAATGGCCAGGAACTTCTCCTTGCCCTGGAAAGGAAGGCAGAGGTGTGAACTGCACCAGAAGATGGGCCTGACCTATTGTACCATGGCTGTGGGGGGAGATTTAACTCTCATGCTGCTGTTCCAGAGGCACCTGCAATGCTTCAGGTAAAACCACAGCAGTGCAAAATCCACACCCTCCCCTCCTCAGTCCTTGGAAACACATCCTGGACCCCCCTACGCTCCCAGAGAGCCAAGACAACTGCAGGATCCATCACCCTGAACACCAGCACCTCAAGTCCCTCCCTTCCCTGCTGCCTCCAAGGGCAATTTCCACTCTGGAGCTGCTGAATTAAAGACTTCAGCGGATTCAGAGGGAAGTTTGCAAAGACCAGACCTTGCTAATAGCCTCTTATTCCAAGTAACGAGTCCCCAGGATTTTCTTGCTCAGGTTTAATCCTGTTTCACTGCCTGGAAAATGAAGGGGGTCATCAATTCTCTTCTTCTGGAGGCTTTCCTCCTTTTGCTCTGCAAAGCAACCTTTCCTTTTAGCAATTTCTCCACTGCAGAACTTTTTCTGCTTGAAAAAACCACAAAGGGACCACTCCTTCATTTTCAGCTTGTTCCAGTGCTGCAACAGGCCCCGAAAGAGCAGAGGCCAGGAGGGAATAAGGAGTTAGAAATAGGGAATTTGGGAAAACTGGGTATGTTGCCTTAAAGCCTCCCTGAACACTGTATTTCTGCCCTCAGCCATGTATCCCTGGACTTCTCCAGGGCTAAACCCAAGCCTTTCTCACCTTATTAAAACTTCAGCTCCTATTGCAAGCTGGAGGCGAGAAGTTCAGAGGGGTAGGAAATGAGAAATACAGGAAAGGCAGGTTTAATGAAATGTTTCTAAATGTCAAAAACATCCTGCTCTGGAAGACAGACAGCGCTTGATGGAAGGCTGGTAAATGGCTCCAGAAGATGGAGGTGTTCTTTGCCTTCTTAGACCTCAAAATCACTCAAAATAAAGAAAAATCCCTCCAACCCCTTATTTTATTCCATGGGGCAGCACAAGATGTGAAGCAAAGCCCAGGCAGCCTGGCCTCAAGCACCAGGTGCCAGCAAGGACCAGCCCCAGCCCCTTCACAGAGTAATAAATGACTCCAAATATGCAGTTTTGATGTTGTTTGTGAATTCTGACTAAAAGGAGCAAATGCTTGTAGCACCCAGGGTGGAGGGAAATGTCCGTTCTGAGGTTTTAACTCTCTTTAGTGCCTTCCTAAATTAAACTGAACTAAGCTCAGATGCAACTTCTGGATAGGAAAGTGCAGGGGAATGGTGGAAAAATAAGATAAGATATTATAGTTCCCCTAAAATGAGATTTAGTGGGTTTCAGCAGGTCTTTTAGGGAGAAAGCAAAGAGGAGACAGCGTGGCTGGATCCTGGCCCACCACAGGCATCCCTGCTAATTAGCGGCTGCTAATCAGGAAATATGGGGAAAGGGAGGAGATACAGCCCCCACTGCATCAACCCACATCAATCCTGGCAGCTCCAGAGGACCAAGCCCACGTCAAGGCAAAGTCAACTCCGGCAAAACCTTTTCTCTCCTGAGAAGGAGCACAGAGGTAAAGCCCAGCAGCAGCTGGTGAGGTACAGTACCTGCAACTGCAGCAGCCCCAGGCAGTGCATAAAAGGAAAAAATAGAAATAAATCAAGAGACAGTAAGAATTAGCTGCTTTTTAAAGCCCTGGAAGGAAAAGAAGCTTGCTGGCTCTGGGTAAGACAGGGGGGAGCACGCACAGCCCCTGTAGGAGATGCAGGGGGGTGTTTTGGGGGTGCTGTGGGTGCTGCCCCCATACAGTCACCCACCCTCTCCCCCAGGTGTTACAGGTACAGGCAGATGGAGGGAGCACAATCCCTTTTCATGGGGTACTTGAAAGCAGAGACAAACCATCCCCATCATAACACAGCAATCATTGCAATTAATTAATGGCAATCATTGTAATTAATTACATAAAATCATTGATACAAAATCCTCAACCTCAGCAGCCTGCTGGGAGCAAGCATCACCCAGAGCAAAGAGCAGGGAATGGCATCTCACCAGCCTCTCCCTGTTTGCTCAGAGGCACTGGATGTGTCACATCCCTCCTATAGGAACAGGACAAGGATGGTCCTCCACAACCACACTGAGAAAAGCCAGAGGCTGCTGCTGCTGCCTCCCAGCTGTCCCTACAGCAACCCCTGCCTGCCTGGGCTCTCCCACCACCCCAAGGACACCCACCTTCCAGATGCTGGCCTCCTTGCCATACACCACTGCCATGCTGCTCACTTTGTTGGACTTGATGAGCTGCCTCTCTGTCTGGTTGAGCTCCTCTGACACGAAGCCCATGAAGGAGTTGTCGGGGGTGTGAGCTGTGGGCATCAAGGGGAGAAGACACGTGGCTGGACAGATGCTTCCTGGGACCTCCCCAGGGTTGAGGATGCAGCCACACTGCAGCACAGGGCCTGGGATGAGCCCGGCTCCACAGCCTTGCTGGAGCTTGGAGGAAAATTAGCATGAATCCCCATCCAAGCAGCTCATGAAATCCAGGCTTTAGAAGCCACTCAAGTGGCTCTTCACAAAGTGAGGCATTTTTAAGGCTGCCAAAGGGGCTTTATCCAGCCAGGAAAAAGCAACACTTGATTCATCCAGCAGCCAGCGGGTCACTGGGCTCCTTTCAGACTAAGCACGTCTCCTGACTGTGCCACGGGCAAATTCAGATCACTGAGCTGCCTCTCACCTTTAGCATCCCAGCTGAAATCAAACCAGGCTTTGCAAACAAAACCACCCCATGCTTCCCTTCCCTGGAGCTGGAAGCTGCTGGTTGTGCCCTGACTGTGCCGGAGCCAGCAACCCATCAAGGTGGAAGGAGCCTGGTCTGTCTCCTCGAATCATTTCTGTAGCCCAAGAGACGGCCAAGCAGACTTGGGGGAGCTCCTTGCAGATGGGAGGAAGCAGAAGCAGAGCCAGGGAGGACGGCACTGCCTGTGCATCACCTCCTGGAGGAGGTCAGACCTGCCTCTGTGGTGCCTGTGAGGCCCCCTCAAACCACCCCACCGTGCCCCTGTCCCCCACTCACGGAACATGGTCATGAACTGGGTGGGCTGGAGGTTCCAGTAGCCCCAGTTGGTGCGGTAGCCGCGCAGCGTCGCGTACTCCTCGTGGTTGTAGGCCGGCTCCGTCCCGAAGGTGTCGATGACCCGGACGCGGCACCTGCGAGAGCAAACAGGACCTCCCTGTGAGAGAGCCCCACTTCTAGGGACACCTGGTGTCCCCAGGCAGCTCGTCCCTTGTCTGCATCCCGGAGCATCCCAAAGGAACCCTTCCCAACCCACTGCTCCTTCCTGCGAGGAGCAATTTCGCCTTGCAGGACTCTCAACTCCCCGGCAGTTGTGAGAACGATGAATCTCCTGAAGACTTATTAATGCTTTTCCCAATATCCTGGGAATGCTGAGGCAGGCATTACCAGTACAAGACTGAGGAGAGAAGGGGAACAACAAGCAAGGGAAGAGCAAAACAAGCTGAATGTGAGAGCAAATGCATTTATAATAAAAGCAATAACGCAGCTTGTCATTTTTCTCTCTAATAAAATTGTGTAGGATAGTGGAAGAGATGGGAAAAAAACATAATAAATAGCAGGACTATCAGCACTAAATTAAATCGCATATTTTCCTGGCTGGTGATGTACCAGGGGATGATGACATTTGTCTTGATGCTGAAGGAGCCACGGACAAGGGCTCCTTACAAATCCACAAGGCTCACACTTCCCTCTGAGGTGTGCCTACCCCTGGCTGCAGGCATGGAACTGGAAGCACACACTCCTCCCAGGCACATGCAGGGTTTGGTCTCTTCCCAATTCAGTCTCTTTTAATGAGGTTTAATTTTAAACATGTGAGGCTCTGGAGTGAGCGGGATGCCTCGTGCCACAGCAGCAGGGGACACAGCAAGGCACCAGCCAGGTAAAAATCAAAGGTAAAATCAAAGGCTCTGGCTCCTTGGATGGGAAGGGCTATCCCTCGAGGTCATTATCATTAGTCTTTGCTTGCTAATTAATGAAATGGAGACTAAGAGCAGGCAGAGGCTTTGCTTACCTGTATTTCTTAAAGGAGAGCCCCATGTGCTGCTTCATCTGTTGGAGCCCGTGGTAGTCGGTGTAAATCAGGTCGAAAGGCAAAGGACTGGTCAAGGGGCAGTTTCCTCGTCCTGGAGGCACCCCTAAGTGACTGGGGAGAAGCAGGAGGGATCAGGGCCCAGCACCATGAAAGCCCTGAAACACAAACACTCATTTCTCTGCCAGGCATTGAACAGGAGCCACCAACCAGCTCCCTCTTTGATGGATGGGGATGCAGATGGTTCTCCTCTCCCCAGTTTTCATTTCCTGGGCCAAAGATCTGGGGAGTCCTGGTCCCTCCCCATCTTTGCACCTGCTCCAGCTGAGTTCCTGCTCCTCCCACACGGACTGTGAGGCTTTTGCACAGCAATCCCAGACAGGGCTCACCACCACCTCAGTCACCACACACTCCCTTGGATGTCTCTTGTTGAAGACACCAGATTTCATTTGGTTTCATTGCAATCACATCAGTGACAGACTTGTAAAACCGCATCTTTCCTCTCCTCTCTGCCTGCAAGGCTCCCAGCTTAGCCTAAAATTCCCTACCAGTTCCTTACAACAGCCATACTCAGCCCCTCTTCCCTTCTCCAGTGGATGAAAACCCAGATAAACTCGACTGACTGCAATATCTTTATCAAGACCATCAGTTACCTCGCTGCCAGGGTGAGATGTGATTAATCCAGCAAGATACAAGGCTGCTAAACCTGTGGTGTGTCTCCTTCCATTTTCAATTACCTCTCTGAACTGATGAATCCCTCTCTCCAAAGCTGTTCCACTAAGTGTACCACTGATGTCAGACTGGCAGCCCATCTGCTTGTCTGGACCATGTTTCCTCCTTCTCAGAAAAAACCTGTAACACCTTCCAGCTTCAGCAGGTTTCTCAAAAATCCTAGTTACATGTACTTGTGATTTCCAAGTGCCAGTTTGTTCAGAAATACAGACATGGTTCACTCCTCAGTTTTAATGCTCTATAATTTTTTCCTCCTAAAGACAATAATTCCTCACCCTCATAACCCCACAAACACGCAAAAAGCAACAGCAACATCCTCATGGAAAATCAAACCACTGAGCTGATCTGGTCCACCCAGGCTGTCTCACTCTCAACACGCAGTTGTCCCATTTCATTCTCAGTCTTTCCAGCAGGGCTGAGGAATTCCTGTTTTATTTTGCAAGTCTGAGCTCAGACACTGTGAAATCTCACCCTTCACTCCTGCCTGCCAAGACGTCTGTCTTTGTTTTCTTCTGGGCTCTTCATTTACTCCTAGCACCTATGTGGAGATGGGAATCTACCCCAGCCACGCCCATAAGTGTTTTTACTTCTCTGAGGAATAGAAGTTCTGGCCAGGTCTTAAACTCCCAGGCTTTGAATCTTTCCTTCTTATGTGAGCTCTCTTACTGTTTCTCATAATTTCTCTGCATTTTCCCTTCAGAACACAGGAATCCTCTTTCCAGCCCTACCTGGGTTTTATTTGTTGCTCAGCTGAAGCTCAAATGAACCTACAGCCCAAGAGTCCATTCTCTGATGAGCACTTCCATAAAACCCTCATCCCTTCCTTAGCCCTTGAGCATTTAATCTATCAATCCCATGGCTGCTTCCAGAGGAAATCAATGGCTCTTCCTCCTGGGGAACAGCCAAGGGACACAGTTTTCACAAGCATTTGCTCTCCAATCTCTCATACTCTTCACCAACATCAGAAGGGGTCAGAGGGAGCCAGAAGTGGGTTTGCCATAAGAAATACTAATGAAGGGCTCTTGGTCTGCTCCTGGCTATATCTCCCTCTTCTTCTGAACCTGATCTAGGGAAAATGTCCCTGTTCATTGCAGAAGGTTAGACTAGAAGACCTTCAAAAAGTCCCTATGTGGCTTGCAAGCCTTTGAGCGCTGAGCACCAAGATCCTTCTTCCAGCCCCATCCCAACCTCAGAGCGGCAAAAGGTCATCCCAAACTTCTGACCACGACACCCAGAAAGTGTGTAAATGTGGGATAACAAAGCCAGGAAAAACCCAGCATTTCAGTTTGAGGCAAAGAGCTGGTTTTGCAGCTGCGTCGTTGCTCTTGTCACAAGGAATATCAGCGTCAGCTCAGGGCAGCGCAGCCGGGGCGGCCGCAGGGGGAACAGGTCACAGTTTTGTCACTTTTATGCACAATTTTACACAACAGGACTGATTGGGAAGGTGGAAGGAATAGAAAGGCTCTCACCTCCCACAGCCACCTCGCTACAATAAATAGGGCAACGAGGAGACACCTTCCTGGGGAGGCTGAAGGGGAATTTTTAAGCCAGTAAAAAAACCCCAAGATTTTATAGAGATGCAATTCTAAACATCAGATTTGCTCACATACATGCTGCTTTTTCCTCAGTCATCAGCCAAAGAGTGATTTATACCAACATGGCAACTGTGGCAAAGCAACTCAGCCCATCTCTAAACCTTGTATTTAACTGAAAATCCCCAAACCATTACATTTTCCTTGCAGCATACCCCATCCTCCAGCTGGTATGTGTCACACGAGCCACTGCATTACAAAATAATCTCTAATTTAAGAAAGCCCTAACCAAGCTTCATGAGGGGCTGTGGGAGACAGCAATTAGCATAACTAATTCTGAAGCCTCCAAAAAAACTTTCCACCAATTAGGTGGAGCAGGTCTGGCTCCCCCAGCTCCTTTCATCACTGCAATCTGCCACACATCCCCTCTCTAGGTGCTCAGAACTTGCCACATCCATTTACACTCCCAGTGCCATGGCTGCGTGGCAGGAATACCTCTAATAGCAGGACCACTGTCTTTGAGCAGAGCATCTCTCCATTTACCCCCCTTATCCTCCCTAAACACTTTATAACCACTGATTGGAATATTCCAGTCATGCAAATCCAGGCTGCACCTCTGAGATGGCGGGGGGGGGGAGGGGGGTGGGGTTTTTTTCCTTCCTCCTTATTTAAACATTTTTTATTCAAGCTTTCATCATTTGCCAGTTAAGTCAACTAATTTTCTACTAAACCCAATTTCACTCATGGTTGGAGTGCAATTTCCCTGATTTTTCCTCGTGCCATGTACTATTAATGGCGCTTGAAATTACGCAAATAAAATTGATGAGCGCAAATGCCGCTTCCTCAGCCGGCGCAGCCCAGAGACCTGTTTTGGAAGTCACTTGATCCCAGCTCCTGGAGAAACCTCCCCTCCCAGACCTGCCAGGCTCAGCACCTCCAGAGCTCCAGATGGTGATCCAGTGGCTTGTCCCATCCCAACATCCTGGATTAGAGCATCACTGCTCTTTGGGAGGGCGCAGCCGAAGCAGCTTCAATCCAGTGGATGCAAGAGCCGAGCTCGCCTCTCCGCCAGCTGCCTCCACCAGCTGTGCCTACTCCAGAATAAATCTACAGCAGCTTCTTGTCCTGCTATTTTCCTCTTATAGGTACTTTAATCAAACCAGGGGACTGTTCCCTCCCCGGGCGCGGTGCAGGCGCTCAGAAATCAGATGACAGCGGGGTTATCTTTACATCCCATTGACCTATTTTCAAATTAACCCAACGTTTCTTTCACGCTTTATCACTCCTGGTGCTGCAAAGTCCAGCACTAAATGGATCTCGTGGGCATCTCCTGGCAGCCTGGGCCAATATCCTGTATTATATTTAATTGCATCTCCTCTGCCCGCATCTGCTGCCATCAGCAAGGCAGACGGGGGGAATGGAGGAGAGCTCCTGTCCTCGCTGCTCCCTCACCTTCTCCATGTCTGCAAGAGCCCAGCAAGCACAGGGCTGTTATCCAGGGGTGAAAGGTGCCAGAGCTGAGCCTGAGCAGCTCATGGGGGTCTGTGACAATCCCATTACAACCAATTTAAGCGCAAATTTAAGCCCACAAGATGAATATCCTACTGCCTGCCCTCTGCTCCCAGCTCTTCCCCCTGCTAGAATGAACACTTGCTAGAAGCAAAGATTTTCAAGCAATTTCAGCATGATTTTTAAGGCATCTGCAATGGTTTCACTTTTGCAAGGTGCGTCTGGACTGTTTCTCTGGCCCATCAGTGATCTTGTATGACACAGCCCTACTCATCTTGAGGGAGAAGTTCAGCAATCTACTTCTTTATTTCCAAGGCCTGGAGATGTACAGGAGGGTGCCAGAGCAAATTTTTTTTCTGATCAGAGATTCAGCAAATAATGAAGAAACTTCCCAGCAAAGGAGAAATAAATACTTGGGTTCCTTCAGAGAGCAGCAGAAACTGAACATTCAGATGCTCGTGGTGCCTGGGCAGACCCTGTGACAGACAGGCTGTCTCCTGCTGTCCCAGTTGCTTCAGAGCTAAAAAAAAGGAAGGAATTCCTCCCTGTGAAGGTGGTGAGGCACTGGTACAAATTTCCCAGAGACAAGCTGTGGCTGCCCCGTCCCTGGAAGTGTCAAGGACAGGTTGGATTGGGCTGGGGGCAACCTGGTCTAGAGGAAGGTGTCCCTGCTCATGGCAGGAGGATGGAATGAGATGAGTTTCAAGGTCCCTTCCAGGCTACCAGATATATCTGCTGGAAATGTGTCCTGATTAAATTACAGACTGGAGAAGCCAATGAAGCTCAGACACACAGTGTTGTGTCCAGCGCCCGTGTAACCTCTCTGTTCAGTCTTCATCATTCACGTCTTTGCAAGGGTTTGCAGCTGTCAAGTACCCACAATCAGCTCCCTCTGAGCCCTGTAACCAAAAACCCAGCCTTTCCAAAGCCCACAACAGCCCTCACACAGCCAGTGTCCCAGCAAGGATATCAATGCCTGGCCAGAAAAAGAACAACGCAGTAGCCCCATCAGCTTCCAGAAACACTCACTCTCAAGTACCAGGATCACCTGATGCTACACTAAAGGCTGAAGGTTCCTGCCCACTGGTGCAGAGCTGATGAATCCCACAGCCATGCCATGCAGCTCCATCAGGATCACATGCAACTGGTCACTTCTGGCTGTTTCCACAAGCAATTCCTGTCTCTCCCACACAACGGCAGGACTGTGTTTGCCAGCTGGCGAGGGGAGGTCAGGCCGGGAGCCTGGGCATAGTGCAGGTTTTCATGTGAACAGATGCAAGACAGAAAGATGGCTTTTATCTGCCAGGAAATAATTAGAAATGTATTTGTCTGGACATCGTGTTTCCATCTGAATGGTTCTTTCTGCAGCGTGAACTCACCTCGGTGAGCGTGGAGAGCACAGGAAAATGGGAGCTCTAACTTGTGCCAGGTAGAGGGATGGCAGCAGGAGCTGAGCCTGGTACCACCATGGGGCCAGTCCTGATGCAGCCCATACACGCCACCCCAGCACAGGGAGGGTGGCTCGTCACCCAAGCCACACACTGGCCACAGCTACTGCTGGGCAGGGAAAGTGCTGCCAGCACAGGATAAAAGCACATGCTGAAAATCCAGTGCCTTGCCAGGGAAGGTATTAGGAGTCCAGAACTCAACACAGAAGCAATTAAGCTCCGGGAACACTTCTGAAGCCCTGACCCCACAAAGCATCAAATCCCATTTTCTTCGACTTTCTGTCCTGCCTTATGAGCAGTTAATTTCAAGGGGATCATTGCAAAAAGCACCTTTCAGCATCACTGAGATCATCACTCTTGTGGTTCCAGCAGCACCACAGCCCTGGCTCCCCAACCTCTCCTTTAGCCCCACAAAAGCAGCTGGAGATGCCAAGATGTCCACTGCCACGACCTAAGGATGAGGGTAGGAGCTGGAGGTCCCAGCACTGCCTGTAGTGCCCCCTCTCCTGGTGGCAAAGGCTGAGCACATCCTTCATGCTTGACCCCACAGCACAGGTGCTCCAGAGGAAAAGCCTCGGCTTATTGCAGCTTTTGTGCTGGAACAGCCATTGCTCCAAAGTGCTGCTTGTGATTTTCCAGCATCTACTCATGAGCTGCCTCATTATCAATCCAGCTCAGGGCTTTCAGGCACTTCCCACTCCTCCCCTACCAAGCAGCACACACGAACACCGGCCTGGATTCTCACCTCCCTTCAAGCACTTCTGAGCTACCAACGCAAGACAAGGTGTCTTCAGCAAGAATAAAGTGTTTGCATTCAGATTCCGGATGTTTCTTCCCTCCCTGCTTCGAGACAGGGCTCAAAATGCTGCTGGCTCCCAACCCAGTACAAATCTCAGGTGGAAAACAGCTCCTGGCTCCCTGTTCCAGCTCAACGGTTTCCTTTCTTCCCAGGGAGCTGCATGTACAGTCACAGGATGGTTTGGGCTGGAAGGGACCAGATAACCCTGTGTTTCACCCCTGGCCTCTCAAGACACATCAGAAGCACCTTCATAAATTCACTGAGAAATGTAGAAGAGGACAAATACCTGAACTTAGTTCAACTATAGGAGAAAAATTAGCCTCTGGTAGGACACAGCAGCAGAATTCACAGATCTTTAAGGCCCAGTCACACTCACAGCCTATGTTCATCCCCAGCCCTCCATCACCAGTTCTTTTGATCAGGGCTTTATTTCTCCTCCTCATTTAACTGATCCCAAACATTCCAGACCCAATCCTGACCACCCCCTCCAGGCACTGCTGCATTGCAATCAATACAGATGCTAATAATGAACAGCTCTCAGAAAACCACTGGCTGAAGTGTATGCAGGCAAAACCATCCAGCGATCCCTTGCCAATGATCAATACTCACAGAAAAATCAGCTCAGAAATTTGAACAGACAAAAAAACCAAACCAGCAGAGAGGTTAATCCATGCTGAATAATTTATGAGTGCCAGCAAAGGCTGTGCTGGGCAGGAGCAGCTACAGCTCCCAGCCATGAAAGGAGCAGGGGTTGCCAAAGAAAAAATACGCAGAAAGTGGATTCAACATTTCACACTGCTGGAGCAAAATATCCCTGAACCCATCCCAACACCGGTGCCTGTGCTGCTACAAGCTCAGCAAGGGACACCTCGGATAGGAGAGGACAAATTCAGGCCCAGTCTACAGCAAGGCAAAACTCCAGCCACCTGAGCATCAAACAACCCCTGCCAAAAGCTGTGGCTACAGGTAAAGTGCCCTCCAGGCTTTAACAAAGAGCCCAAGATTAACTATTAGCATGACTCAGGACTGATTACACGTGTTCTGCTAAGCCTCCCACTCGCTCCTGGTCAGGCAAAAGCTTTTCCCAACACTCCTTAGAGCCACCAGCCCGAGAGCAGGGACGTTGCTGAGAGATCTGCAGGCACTGAGCAGGACTGCTGGCACCACTCAGTCCTCCCCTTTGGCAGAACCTCTGCCCCCTCTTCTGACACCCACATTAACCCATCTCTTGCTGGGCTGCAGGAGGGTCCCAGTGAGTGCTGGGCCCAGAGGGGACCTGGCTACAGCCCCAGGTCCTGTCTCCACCATCCCCAGCCCCATCAATATGAAAGTGGGCACTTGACATGGGTGTCCAGCATTTAAATGTCATCAAAGCCAAGCACGGGACACACTCCTGGGGAGATGGGGACAGGTTCTATCACTGGGACACAGAGAAGGGCAAAATGTGCAGTCCCAGCTCAGCTCACTCACTTCCCATCTCAGCTACAAAGGGGAACAGACAGAGCTGCCGTTCCCAGGCATCCCAGGGGACACATCCAAATCCACGTCACAAGAGATCTCATCACTGCCAACTGACGTTGAAGCTCCCACACTTCTGAGAAAGGCAAAATACTACAGGCAGCAACGCAGCTCTCCAGCCACTCACAGAGGGAAACAAACGCTGCAAACCCCCTGTAAGACTCACCAGCTCCTTCCCCTCCTTCAACAACCACTATGAGGCTCTTCATTAAAAAACACAAACAAGAACCACACAACAACAACACAACCCTCCCAGCCATTAACTTCTTTCATCCCTGAACACATGGGTATTATTTAGCAGCTCAGCTGAGCCCAGCACACCTCGTGGATCGCTGTGACACGTGCGCGCCTCTTTGAGGAGCTGCTGCCTCTTGCATGAGGACCAGCATTATTTTTTTGAGTTAATTAGTCGGGAGCTAATTCCGTTCATTAATTCTGAGTGCCACAGGGGCTGGATTGTTATTTTTTTTTTTTAGCTGTTTTTTCTCCTGAATTGTTGGGTTTTTTCACTCCCTCTTCAGCACAGCTCATTATGTGGCCAACGCTGGCTTAGCATGTCCCAGAGCCTGGCCAGTCCCTGAGGCAGCTTCAGGCTCTTCTTGATTTATAACCCATCTCATTTGCATTTTCTCTAGCACTTGCCCTCCACTCAGGATGGCAAGAAAACCTTGTGAGGCTACAGGAGGCAGCAGTGTCAGCCTGGTAGTAACAAAATTGCATCATTCCATCTAATATTGGTCCCTCTTGGAGACTCTCACCCTGCATTGCCCCATATCCCACACCACAAAAAGTCCATCCCTCTATGGGAAGTGCCTCCTGCAGCAGCAGATTCCCCTGCAGGTCCCCAAGCCACCCCCATCACCTCCTGAGGAGGGACTCCCCAGGGGCTGCCACCCCCCTGCAAGGGATGCAGGTTCTATGTGGCAGCTGCTTGCCTTGTGGCACAGCAGGAAGGGAGAGGGGAAAAAAAGGAAGAAAGGAAGGAAGGAAGGAAGAGAGAAGGATCTCTGCTCCAACAACACCAGCAAAGCCACGGGGGTTAAGTGCAGCCATGTACAGTGGGAAGAGCCAGTGACTGCAGGACACCTGCATCCTGCAGCCACAGGGCCACCAGCCCCACAGAGAGCATCCCCAGGGAATGATGGGCAAGAGGGAGCCTTTCCCATGCCCAGCTCTAGGCAGGGGTCAAGGGACAGGATGCTGCATGCTGGCAGCAGGGGATCATTCTGCTCAGGACCAAAGTGCCTGCCTGAAATACGTTCACAGCAGCCCCATGCAAAGCATCACTTTACACCAGTCCTTCCCACTTTCCTGGGATGCAGAAAGGATGGGATCAACTCCATGATGCTGGCGATCTGCACCCACCTAACGCTTGCACCAGTACAGCACCAGCACGGCCTGAGGTGCAGGTCAGGGAAAAGCCACAGGCAACCTGTTCTGACCTTGTGCTTTCACACCAGACCTCAATGCAACCCAAACACATGCAGGGGGCAGACCCTCTTGGGGGAGGGACTCAAGCACCCACAGAACCCAGCACCCACCTCTGCAGCTCCTTCAGGGAGACTGTGACCCTCAGGCTGTGTCCCAGGAGGAAGAGGGCAGCCAGGATGTCAGCCCACTGCACCATCTCGCCCAGCGGGCCCCCCTTCAGCACCCGTGGGCTGAAAACATCCCCCGACTCCTCCGTCAGGAAGCCAATATGGATCAAGATCTGGAGAGACAAGGAGAGGGGTCAGCACCGGGGAAAGAGACAATTTGGGTTTTCCCCAAAATGACTTATGGTCCCTGAGTCCCTCCAGGTCCTTCGCACACTGTAATTACTCAGGGAAATCAATCAGGGATGAAGGAAAGTGATCAGTATCCAATTAGCAAAGACCAAATGGTCAGAGTTTGCCAGCTCCCCTTGCCTGGTGCTCCGTGTCCTGAGACCAGGCTTACATTCCTGATGTACACCACAGTCTGAACTACAGACTGGAGGGAGATGTCCCAACACACAGGGACCGAAGGGAAGGGCATCACAAATACATCAACAGGAGAGCCAGCAACCTCAGCACATCCTCAGAGGGGACATGCCAGACTCCTGGCCCCTGCTGGTGGCTGGTTGCCAGCTGGATAGTCTCCCACCCACCAGGACCCATCTCCAAAACCCACCCCATTGTTCAGCAACACCAGTCCAGCCACATCCCAAATTCATGTGGAGCCGCATCCACAGGCAACAGACTGACCCCCGCAGGCCCACGTGCTTCCATAAATGAATTTTCCTTCCAGCCCATTCACATCCCAGCTGTCTCCACTTCTCCATGCTCCCAAGGGCTCAGCTTTCCCCATCTCCACACCCCAAACCCACACTGTGCAATTTGCTCCTACGTGTTTCTGGTCCCTTTGCCGCCCCTTCAGCTTCTGCTCGAGGCGCTGGGCCGCCCGCAGCCACTGCTGGGCCAAGTGCCGGATCCTCTTCTTCATGAAGCTGAGGGACTCCTTGCCCGTGCCAATCAGCTCCAGGAGCTGAGCCAGGTCGCTCTGGAAAGCTGCCTAGGAAAGGAACACGCTCTGCACTGTGAGTGTAGGGGAAGCAGCCACGACAGGAGCCCCCGGGCTGCCCCAGGGGCTGCGGGAGGTTTGTCCATCGCAGCTCAGGTGCTGTGGGTCCTTCCTGCATGGACAGCACTCCCCAGAGCCACCACAGCTCCTCCACCTCATGCACCAAATCCCAAAGGCCTCACTGCACCCAGAGTGTCTCATCCCAGATTCCTCAGTAGAGGAAAGACGTGGACACGTTGGGATGAGTCTAGAGGAGGACACAAAAATGATCAGAGGGATGAAGGATCTCTGCTATGAGGACAAGCTGAGAGAGTTGGGGTTGTTCAGCCTGGAGAAGAGAAGGGTCCAGAAAGACCTTCTTGAGCCTTTTCAAAATTTAAAGGGGGCTTAAGAGAAAGATGGGGCCAGACTTTTCAGCAGGGCCAATTGTGACAGGACAAGGGGGTGGTGGCTTTAAACTTAAATGAAGGTCAAGTCAGACTAGATTTAGAGAAGAATTTTTTACAATGAGGGTGATAAAACACTGGCATAAGTTTGCCAGAGAGTTGGTAGATGTCCCATCCCTGGAAACATTCAAGGCCAAGCAGGATGGAGCTTGGAGCAACCTGGCCTAGTGGAAATTGTCCCTGCCCATGGCAGAGAGTTGGACTAAATGACCTTTAAAGGTCCCAGCCAACCCAAACCATCCTGTGATCCTGTGAAAACCCACAAGAGGCATCATTGCCCTGCTGACACTGCTGCTCTGGGAACATCTATTTCCAGCTGATGTCTCCCCCCAGACCCTTCCAGAATGGCAGAACACAGGCTGCCCCCACCTTACCTGCACCGGGGGCCGTGGTGGGGGCGAAGGTGCAGCCACCGTCCGGTTTCTCCAGGGCAGGGGAGGGCAGAACCACTCGACCTCGCTGAGGTAGATGAGGAACGAGCACTCGGTGCCGTCCACGCCAAAAAACGCATAGCAGGGGTCAGAGGTCCACCTGGCCCTCATCCACTGCAACGGAGCAAAGAAACACACGGGGCTCGTGCTCTGGCCAGGAGGGGATGTGGCAGCCCTGCCAGCTGCCCCTGCTGTGGGAAACCTCTGTTCTCCATCCCCTTTACCTGGGAGATGGAAATGAAGGGCAGAGGGTGGACAAAGGGCTGCAAACCCAGCACCTGTGTCTCAGTGTCAGTGTTCACCCACCTGGTGCCTCCAAGGCACGCAGGGCAGAGGAACAGCCAGAAAGGTTTGCTGGGGGCTTCCTGGGTTTCTAGCACTGATTCCAGCACCAACACACACCTTCCCTGGGGGTACAGCCATTAATCCCCAGGAAATGATACACCACAGGGATTTCTTCATGGTAGCTTAGCTGGGGAGCAAGAGGAGCTGCTGATTTCATTGCCCCGAGCACAGCAGGGCACAGAGACAGATCTGCTGGCAGTCCCCATGGATGATTTCACACGGAGGAGAGGAACCAGAGACCAGAGCAGAGATTTATCATCCCCCACCATGGCTCTTGTCAGCCCTTTCCTAATTCAACCACAAAAACAAATCTACTCAGAGACAGGTCGCTGTGCCCAGTATGTAAAGCACAGCAATCACCAGGAGAGGAGATGGGATTACAGCCTTCCATAATTACACTACATTCTGAATTTACTCAAATGGTGGAAGGAGAGGATGCCTAGCACCAGGGGAACAGGAAAATACACCCCCCCCATATCATTCTCATATACCCTTAAACATCGTTTCAGCAAGACTCAGCCCTGCAGAAAGCTGAGCTTGAAGCAGGAGGTTGTGAAGGGGAGGGAAAAGGGAGATGCTTTTAATTAGTTCACGTAAATATGCTCTCTGACAAAGTCATCATGGTCTGGGACAAATGCCAGGCGGCACTGAGGTGTAAAGAGCAGGTTGGGTCAGGTAGGACATCCTACTTGAGATGGAGGTCCTGGCCACCTGAAGGAGATGCTGCTCTGTGCAGCGCTGAGGTTATTCCCCAGGGAATGTTCCAGGAATTTAGAGACGATGTGACAGTGCTTCCTCCTCGCTGTGCTTCTGGCCTTAAACACAGAAACCACACAGGGAGGGCTGCAGGTAGAGGTGGTGTCACAAAGCTGATCCTGCTGCTGCCTGAACACCTCTGGGTACTGTGGCCTCAGCACTTTGTATGACTCAAACTAAAGGAACAAGCCTCATTTTTGGGGGGAAGTAGTTACATTTCTGTAGCAAAGACTCCCAAAGGAGATTGGACACCTTCCTTATGTCTTCTTTATAGCACAGCCCTGCTTTGCTTTCTGCACCCTTAGCTCTGCTCCTCCTCCTGCACCTTTCCCACACTAAAGGAGATTTTATTCTGGAAAGCATCCCCCTTCCCACTGCCCTTCCCAGCTGAACCCCAGGGGTTGTTGCTTTGTGCCCTTCCCAGCAGCTTCTGTTCCAGGTCAAGACCCTCTCCCAGACACAGAACCCTGACTCACCTCCACCTTCCCAGCACAGTCAGGGTACTTGGGGTCCCTGGGCACCTCACACTGGTCCCTCCTGCCTTCCATCCCTGCAGAGAGACAAATTGGGCATAGAGAGAGCTGGGATGTGCCAGTGGGGCAGACAGAAATGCTATGAGGAGAAGGGATAGGATGGGTCTGGCAGCCCCCAAACATGTTCGTCAGCACTACAGCTGCCAGCCCCATCCCACTAAGTGGAGCAGGACATCAGGATATGAAGCATCTTCCCCAAAATCAGGGAGGAAACAGAGGAAACCCACCCTGCTTCCATGCTGAGAGAGTGTTCCCCTTTCCTAAATCTCAGCAGGTCAATTTACAGCACCTCCCTGCTGCCCTCAGCCTGGTCCAGACCCCAGGTCCCACCTATCCACACTCCTCTAAGCAGGATCTAAGGATGCATTCAACAGCCTTTATGCTGTAAACTTGCAATAAAAATTGTCCTGCTGAGCTGCTGAAAGAAGACTCAGCCCCCAGAGTCAGCTCCAAAATAAGGCATAAAGTGGCTAAAAAGGTAATAGGATCTTTTCTCCCTCTGTGGTTGGGTTAATAAAAGCTGCTACCCCTCCTACAAGCCCCTCCTTTGCCCATAACTGAAAAGGCTTGAGGTGGAAGAGGCAACGGAAAGATCTTCCACCTAAATCCCAGGAACCATGCAGCCACGTGGAGAAACATCTGGAGAGCCCAGTTGCCCTCCCAGGAGTGCCAGAGTGGCATGGGAATGTCACTCCTGGTGCTGAATCCCATCAGTCCCTGGGAGTTTGGATCCAAACCACCACATTTTTCTGCCCAGGTGTTTGTTCTGGCACTGCTCCTCATCTTTAATTTTGCATGCAATTCCCTGGCATTTCTATCTGACAGCCATTCAGATTTGTCACCACTCCTCCCTCCTGTAGGCAGGAGTTTCCCAAGGAAACTAAACCTCAAATATCTGCATCCAGTCCTGGCATTTTTACCGAATTTTTCATCTTAGGCTTGGCTGGATCTTCCTATTGCAACAGCAAAACACATAAGAGGTTTGGAGCACGGGAAGCCCAAGGGACACTCACCTTTCCCGTTGAGGAGGCTGTTCCGGAGAATCTGATCCACTTTTATTGCAATGTCCGAGACGTTTTGAGCTATAGCCTGGATCCTCTCCATCAACCCTGCTGCTGGCTGGAACCTGGGGAGGAAACCAAACTGACCCTGAAAACTTAATGTCTCACGGCAGTGACATTCAGAGCAAAATTCAAGCCCTTGGAAGCTGCCAGCAGGTTGAACTTAGCTCCAGGATGCAACACGGGAACTCCTGGTCCTGCATGTAACAGGCAAAGGAGTCACTCTGCCTTCCAAGAGGTTTGATTTAAAACCTGATGTAAATCAGCATTTATATATAAATTGTGCCATTCTTCACAGCGTGCTGATAAACACGGATGTGCCCGTGCATTTTATGTGGGGAAATATTAAACAGATTGGAAAAAAAACCCCTGGTTTTCATATTTCAGATGCACTGTGTTTGAAAACCCTCTGCTGTGATTATTGGCTTTGCAGTGCACGTAGGAAGCCGTGCTGGGAAAAAAAAAAAATAAAGGAGAAAAAGAATAAAAGTACAGAGAAGGGAAGGTAAAACCAAGGAGGGCTGAGGAAGATCATGGGCCTGGAGCAGACTGATGCAAAACACACAGGACACATGGATGGCCTGAGCCAGCCCATCCACCAAAGGTGGGGGTCAGTTTTTTCTCCCAGGTAACAAGAACTAGGACAAGAGGAAGCAGCCTCCCCTGCACCAGGGGAGGTTTAGATTGGATATCAGGAAAAATTTCTTCACTGAAAGTGTGGTCAGGTACTAGAACAGGCTGTCCCAATAACATGCAGATGTTCTTAGGGACATGGTTTAATGGCGGGCCTGGTAGTTGCTGGGTTAATGGTTGAACTTGATAGTATTAGAGGTCTTTTGCAGCCTTAATGATTCCATGATTCAGGTGAGTGGATTTCTAGGAGCCCATCAGGGAGCAACAGCAAAGGCAGGACAGGGTGACCTGGCAGCACCGCAGGAGCTGGGGCTGAGCTGGGGATCACAGCCCAAGCAAAGCCCACAGACACCTTCCCACCAAGGCTTGTGATCAGATTCCACCAGTTTGAACAGTTGCATGTGCCTCTATGGAATTAAAGCTGGCAGTCACTACAGTGTCCTGGGTAAACAGCCCCATTAAATTCATCTGCATAACACGCCATGTAGACTGAACAACAGAGCTCTGTAAAGAGGCTGGGTGTCACTTAAAACCTGGTGCAACATGTAAAAGGGCAAAGAGAACTCAATCCATCTGCAGTAGTGTCCTGCCAGGCTTGAAAAGCAGTGAGCTCTCCTGCTACTTCCATCACAGCCACCCCATCTCGACAAGCACGGTTATCACAGTAAATAATCTCCCCTCCTGCAGCATTGGGGTCGTAAGTTTTCCCTTCTGCTGCTGCCGAGATCATTATAATACAAGGAAATGTCATATGCAGTGAGCAAAACAAAAAGGGCTGCCTTGAATGCTCGTGGCACAAAAAATAGGTGCTGGTGTCAGGTCCTCCGCGGTGGAGTTTTATGTTTGTTCTCCAGCAGATCAGTGAACCTGAAGGCTGGGATTTAAAGTACCACTGTCCTCAAGGCTAAAAAAATCCTGGTTTTATGAACCGACACTGCTTCGGTTGTTGATTTAAAGTCCATTTGCCAGCAGCAAGCAGCCCACATTTTTCCTTCTGGCGTGGTTTATGACCATCAATATTCAGGCTGCACAACTCCACAGGGAGCCACCCATCTTGGGTTTTTAAGAAATAATAATTAAATGCAGAGGACACCATTGCCCCCGAGTCACTTCCAACCTTTGCAGAGAATAAAGCCCAGGTCTCCCGCTGTAACCTCTGCAGCAGGGAGGTTGCTTCTGAGGCCCTGGGAAAATATGAGCACAAAAATAACCTGTGATAAGCTCTGCTTGTCAGCATGGCTCTGAGGAGACAAAATTATCCGGCTCTCAGGGCAGTGTGGCTCAGCCAGGCCTGAAAGCTTTGCAAACCCCCATTTCTGCAACCTTTTTCTCACCAGCAAGCTGCTGTCAGACCCTGCAAGTGATGCAAAGGCACTCGGTAGACAGCTGGGAAGGGCAATTTAGGAGCAAACGTTGCATGGATGCAGTGAATTTAGAGCCAGTGAGCCCAAACTCCTGCTTTCAACAGGAGAGGGATGTTGGCTTGGTGAAGGTGCTCCCCAGGTTTCTCCAACACCCATGGCAATGAGAGAGTATGACCACAGGCACAGCAGCCCTGCTCCCACACTTCAGAGCACCCAGATTAGCCCACGATCCATCTTCTGACTCTTCCCAGTAGCTATCTCAGCTCTGACTTGTGTCCAAACCTGCTCCCCAACACCCAAGTAATCAGGTGAATCTCAAAAGTCAATAGCAACTTCGGTCCTCACCTCCTCTCTGATGACCTCCAGACCCTGCTCAGCCAGAGCTGAGCACTGGGCACCCACAAACACACTCAAACAAAAATCAGGATCTTTATCCTAAATAAATGGCTTTCTTCCAGGCCCAGCCTCACAGCCAGAGCTCCGGTGCTGGTTTCCACGGGGTGATGGATCTGGCCCAGCATCCACAACACATTGCCCAGCTCTTGTAAAGCTACAGCTGCTGCCCAAACACAAAGATTTCACTTCAGAGCCCTTAGATGTAAAATGTCTGTCTGAGCATCACAGTCAGCACCTCCAGTTCTCCCAAAGAAGACAGCTGCTTTGCACAGGCTCTGCAGGGCTTTCCCCAAAACACACAGAGAGTTACTGCACAGTGACTCTAAAAAAGTCCACTGTGGTTCCTGGCATGCAAGTAAAGAAGATGGAAAAGGGCATAAGGTAGAAAATGTCCCTTCAAAACCCCCCAGCACTTGCACGCTCATCACCCCTTACTTGCCAAACTTGCTCTCTCCAAATCCCCGTGACTTTGAGCGAGGGATTTCACGCTCGGGGTGAAGAGCTCCCACGTCAGGAGCACTGACAGACCTCGTGTTTGTACCTGCTGGGTAACAAGGCCATCACTCAAGCAGCAAATTTTGTGTAAGGTAATAAGGGGGTGACAAGCAGGTTAAGCATTAAGTTACATCACCCATGAGCACAGCGATTTGTCAGCCAGGCAGAGGACAAGGAAATGAGACATTGAAAGCGAAATCTCAAACGTAAAAAGGTTTTCCTGTGCCTCGTAGGAATCTGATGCCTCATTCTTAGTAACTGGAAACACTGGGAAAGACAAGAAAATTGGTTTATTCTGCTCAGTCACTGCTAAGCAGAGGTGGAATATCCCAGCAGGTGGTTCCATGTAAGCACAGCCAGCAGAAAGAACTCCTCACTTCCAGGACCACCACTGCCCAGGGAGCAGATTTTTTTGCCTTTTTTTCACCCCCCTCCTGCTTTTTAAATTTTTCCACAGCAACACTTCAAAGGCCACCGAAACGTGCTGGAGCTGTGCCAGCTGTTGAAATTGCACTAAATTACTATGGCTTTTCTAGAACAATTTTTAACCTGGGACCTTAAAACCATTTACTACGGCAAATACAGTACTTTTACTCCTAACCATCAATATTGATTTCGTCTTTATTATTTTCAGATTTATATTTCCCCGTGTTGATTAAGATTCAGATCACACTGTGCCTTATAATGCTCTGTATACAGTATTCATCTCGTTTCAAAAACTGCTATTAAGATGTATCTTTCCCCACTGGCAGATCATTTGCCATATAATATAGCCGGAGGTTGAGTTTTCCTCCACTTTTTTATGCATTAATTCGGTTGCCTTCACTTTGTCTCTTGTCTGTCCCCAACCCCACAGGCTTGGATTGAGCCTGTTTATCCCTTTACAAGCCACTGTATTTTTATTGCCTTTTATAAAAGTGGCATTATGAAAAGATGAATCTCTTTCTATTTGTGTGTTGTCTTCATAATACAAGCCCTAAACATATTTGCTTGCTCATCCGATATTTCTTGCTATTAACTGGTGAAAGCCACAGCTTTGGGAAGACCGATACAGATGGAGAAAAGCAGATGTTCTAAAGATAATACGTCAACAAATTCAACATTCACACAGAGCAGTTTACCAAAGGATTTCAACTCGCTCATTACAAGGTCTGCACTGCCATTTGCCTTCTCTAAATGCATTCAATTTTTTTCCCCAGAGACCCAAAACAGAGCAGAAAGCAGCAGGGGAGGGTGCCCAGGGCTGGTGCTGAGCTCTCACAGCTCTTCCCTGCTCTGAGGACACAAGTCACCCACTGATACCCAACCCCACAAAAAGCCCAAAGCTCTGATTGTCATCAGCCTGGTAAAAATTTATAGTAACACTAGAGGATGAAAAGTGCTGGGGCTGAGGCACAGGACTCACTGCTTTGCTCTCCCCTGGAGTGGGCTGTGCCAGGTTGCTCAGGTCCTTGGTGCCTTTCCTGACATCAAACCAGGACAGGGGTGCAGCATCTGGCTTTGCAACCTCCCCTGGAGCCACGTGCCTGTATCACTGAGAACTGGGTTTATTCTTCACAGGCAGCTCCAGCCAGTCAACTGGATGAAAAACTAAAAGTAAAATTAAAATATTTGTAAAAAGGCAGAGAAAGGAGTTTGCTTCCAGTGTAATTTCTGGGGTCTCTGTATAATGCAATGTTTTCCAGCTCAGAGTTGAGTTAAACAGCACAATTTCCCCTCCACAAACACCTGAAAAAGGACCTGAGTTTGCTCTGGCCATGTTTGTGCTCACAGGAAAAATATCCCAGAGAACATGATTTGGGATGGGAGCATTCCCTGGAAACTCATTTAAAGCAAATACCAGATGATGCATAGGTAGAGCCCTGCCTAACTGCTCCAACACCAAGTTCCATAATAAATCACTTAATAAATACCAGAGCGTTTAACTCACTGAAGTACTTCCATTTATTTTCATTTCAGTTGATTGTGGGTGATGTTTCTCACACAAATACTTTCACAGAGAACCAGACCAGAGCTAACCCAAAGCCCACAGCTGCACACCCCAAGGGAGCACAGTGACATTCTAGCGACCTGGCAATAAATTCCATGAAAAAAAAAATGATGAAAACCAACTTTCCAAGCAAACCCTGTAGCTCACCAACACAGGGAGAAATTGCCAGAGAAGTATAACCAATATAATTAGCTAAAATATTTTATGAATGTTACAAAGTGATCACAGATCCTTCCCAAGTAGAACATGAAGCTGAAGCCACAAGTCCAAATCTTCGTTTTCCTCCTGACTCCCAGAGCAGAACCAAATTGAGCCACATGCTTGGACAGCAGTGGGTTTATTTATGGAAATACAAAGGATCATGAAAAGGAGGGTTATGGGATTGTCACCTTTTTGGAGCATAAATCAGATGTATTTATCTGCAGGCTTGAGTAGCCTGATGCAGGCTATGAGAAACCCTCCAGTGAGCTGGGAAGACATTGCCAGCCTCACAGTCTTAACTAAAAGGGACCTGCCCAAAAGTTAGACCAAATCCACTAGTTTTGATCACTGTCCCTGGGGCAGGGGATCCCCTGGGCAAGACACAGCCCTCAGCCTCACATCTCCTTTGCCAGCTGTTTCATGGTCACGCTCTGTTTAATTTTAGCAGGGTTATTTTCGCAGCCTGTGTTTCCACTGTCAGCACTGCAGCCTCCCCACACACCCCTCTCCATCATGGCCATGTCCTGTAGCTGGGAAACCCCCAGGCCCATCTCTCTGGAGGGGGCTGCTTGCTCCTAGCTGCTCTGAAATCAGGGACATCTGATGGAGCGTTAACAGGATCTGATTTTCCTTGTAGGGTAAAGCAGACACAGCCTGGGAAAAGGCACACTGATGCCACACTCCTGTACAAACCACCTCAAACAACACAACCAACTGCTGTTTGCCTCCAGGTGTTAACGCATCGAGAAGCCTCATCTGCAAGCCCTGAGACAAAGCAGCCCCATTGATGTGTCAATGCTTTGGCATGGAAAGGCACAAAATAAAACAGAAGGCAAAGCCTATCACAGAATTAGGATCAGCAAATCAAGCTGGAAGTGCTGGAAGAGCTGGTGGTGGTACAAGCCTGGGAGCGGGAAGGGTGTGAGTGACCTGAGCACCTATTCCACCACTGTGCTGGTGATGCCCATCACCCTCTGGCTGTGGGGCTTTTCCATGAGGCCACAGCCCCTCAGGAGAGGTGGGAGCACATGGATGAACCCTGCTTCCCCTGCTAATGGCACATACCACCTCTCCACCCTGCCTTAAAGAGAAAAGCAATTTATCTCAGCTGCTCAGGCAGATTTCACATCCTGTAGCACCATCTCCCCTTGCCAACACCCTCACTGAGCCCCACAGTGCACTGAAAAGATGGGGAGAAGATGCAGAGAGGGGTCTAAGACCACTCTAGGCTCACCTGGGTAGCCAGGGATCATGGCATTTGGCAGTGATTTCACTCCAGCCAGCTTACCAATGGCAACAACTCAGGAATTAATAGAGCCAGGCTGGCAGGATGCAGGAACATCATCCATTTAGTGTCATATTGCAAGACTTTTAATTACTGGGGGAATATGGAGTCATGTAATGATTACAAGAACAAATACTTAAAGTGTGTGGAAATTAACTGAGCCTTGGCAGTAATTAAGCTTGAAGATTAATCAGTTGTTAGCAAATAACACCCTTTGCAGGCTGTGGGGAAGAGGGATGACCAGGGATGGCAACACTGCAGACCTCAGCCTTTCCCTCTGCCATATCCTTGTGGGATGAGGTGGGCAGGGGCAGCTCAACTCTTGGAAAAGGGCTTCTCTGAGCCCCAGCACTGTCAGGTTATGGTGCCAGCTTGGGTCAGCCACTTCAGACCCCCTGCTCATCTTCCTCCCTCCCAAGCACCTTCCATCAAGAGATCAACACTTCCACTGCAAACTAATATTTCCCCTGCCCAGTAAACAGCTCTCCAGGAGGCTTCCATAAGTACTCCTAATTTCCTTCCCCTCTGATGATTTACGAGGGTTGCATTCAATTAACAGCAGTATTGATTTTTCTGCAGCTGACTGGCAGGCTGCTCACCCTCGTTAGGGAATCCATCGCTTCCCTTCCCAGCACGGGCAGGGGGCAGGCAGGATGCAGGCAGCAGGAAGCACAGGAAGGGCTGGAGAAGGGATCCAGCAACACCCAGGGTTCACAGGTGCAGCCTGCATCCTTATTCCAGCATGACATCCCACACAACCCCGAGGCAGCTCTTCTAAGGAGGATGTTGGACATTTGGGTTTTCCAAGAGTTTCATCTGAAGCATTTCAAGAGTCTGGTGGGCACCTGTGTGGTATTCAATCAGATAGTCCCCAGGGAGCAAGAAAGCTCTTGGAGTGACATTCAGCCCCATGAAGCTGCCTTTCCTGGCAGCTGGGAGCCTTTCCATGGCAGGTCATTAATTCCACCCTGTATATCTAAATTCCTCTTTGCACTTTCCAAGGGGTGAAGCCACCCCAGCCCTCCACTGGAGTGGTACAGCACTCACAGGCTACTCCACAAAGCCCACCAAAGCCTTCACCTCCTTCCTCTCAGCCAGGGCTCTGCAAAACCAAGCCCTTCTGATTTTTCAGAGATCCAGCATTAAGCTGGAGAGCGTTTTGTAAAAACAAGAATTAATCCACTTTTGGGCAAGTGGAACCACAAAGCCCCCGCTCGCAGCTTTGCTGAGCAGGAAGGACACCAAGGCAGCCCCGTGCAAACCAGAGAGGCTTTGAAGACTAAAATCCCTTTGAAATTAGCACCCTTTAATTGTATTATCTTTCGCTGACAGCTTGAAGTCGGTCACTGGTGATCAAAGAGACAGAGAGAGGGAGGGAAGGAAAGAAGCCCTGGGGTGGAATCCCAGGGTCCTAATGACAAACAGCACCCGGGCGTCTCCCTGGGGCCGATCGGGGCCCAGGAGGCACTGCTCAGTCCCAGGGTGGTTGGAGATGCCCATTCCTCCTCAGCACAAGGGGTCTCCAGGTTACCCCCAAAGAAACAGGGACCTCAGCACCCCCATTCCACAGGGTCTCAGCCCAGGTTTTGCACCAGATGCTATTTGGTTGCCCCCCTGGGATGCTCCACTCAGCTCTGGAGAGTGTCCAGGAGGGTCAGCATGGAGCCAGGCTCTGCTCAGAGCAGAGTGGCAGACAGGGTGTATTGGCTCTACACCCTTTCAGCTGCCTCATGTACCCTGCAAAGGGTGGCAGGGACTGGGACAAGCCAAGAAAGGACACTAAAGATGAGGGAGAACAAACAGCAGCAGAGATGGAGCTGCTCAAACCCAGCAAAGCTTCAGCACTTCTAACACATCTCCTCTGAGCACAGACCAACCCAGGGCTGCAGGGAAGGAGGGAAAAGCTTGGGAAAAGCTTCACAAGTGTTTGCAGATGCTGCCAGTGCTTTACAGACAGTCACAGCAAGAACTAACCCAGAAGAAACCCCACCTTGGTTGTTGCCTCACCTGGAGATACTCTGCCCCACAACCAGAACCTGATCTCCAGAGGCCATGGCAGAAAAAGGAGAGGTGACAGATCTGTTCAGATGCAGGATTGAGTGAAGGGACTTGAAATTCAATTGATTTGAAACAAGCAAAAGGTGATTTATAATGAGCAAAAAGTGATAAACTGATTTCTGACTTTTTATTCCTGAAAACCAAGACGTGTTAATCTCAGCCGCTCAGGCCCATCTGAGCACACACACAGAACTCGAGGCTGTTTTGATGTGGGTCCATAAGCTCCCACCCTCTCTGGTCTCCCCAGGTGATGGCCTTGGAGTCACCAGCCACACAGCAGATCTGAAACACCAAATCCCCATTGCCAGCATCTGCTGCCAGCCCACAGAAGTGCTTTTAAGTTTATCTTTTGGCTGCTGATGTACAGAAACTACCACCACCTGAAGCCACCGCTTCTTTTAACACAAGATTGGCCAAGGAAAACATTAAATGTGAGCAAGCACACTACATTGGCTGGCTGCAATAGCCCTGGCCATTCCTCTCCAGGATTACCAGTGATCTCGTACACTTGGGAACCAGCCAGACTCGTAACAACAAAACCCCCAGCACCTGCCATTACCAAGGTAAATCATGGGGGTTTTTTGGTGGCTGAAATGATGCTACATAAAAGGTGCTCCATGGCTGCCTGTGCAGCTCTAACTCAGGTGTGCAGGCAGCATGGCAGAGCTCAGCCCCTAATTACAGGCTCACTTACTCTATTTTCCAAGGCAGGCACAAAAGAGGCTCGTAAGGAAAGCGAGGGAGAGAAATGGAAGTGGTGGTGGGGAAAGGGAGGCACAGGAAGCCCCAGTGACTGTGCAGCACAGAGATGGTAAGAGGCAGAGGTGGGAATGCCAGGTGGGAGTCATTGGAATGCATCATTGCACTGGTGGCACATAACAGGGCAGCAGTGACCACTGCGTATCACATCCCTGCCATCCACCTCTCATGTGCCACCTGTGACTCTCCACCTGAACAAAACCCACGCTGGCATCTCTTCCACACTGCAGTTTGTCCCCAGTGCTGCCCACCTTAGTTTTTTTCATTTCTGCTCCACCGCCCTTCCAGTCACCATCTTTGCAGGTCTTGGCATGACACTCAAATTAGTATCAATAAATGTTTAAAGGCTCCCAAAGCACAGGGAAATGACTCTTTAGCAAACCAGCATGTCATGACAGGTAGGTCTGATGGCATCTCTCAAGCTGCCGGCTGAGATTTGCATCATGGGGAGCCAGGGCACCATTATAAGCTCTTCTGCACATTTTAAGCCTGGCTCAACTCCAAGGCTAAACATCTCAGCCCTGGATTTCAAGTAACAACCAGCTCCACAGCTACCTGAGCAGTATGGGCAGAAAGAAAGCGTCCTGAGCTTGCTCTGGATTTAATGGCAGAGGGAACAGAGCCCATGTACCAGGTGCTGCTCCAGCCCTCAGCTGAGCTCCACCACAGCACAGCATCCTCCCACACTGCAACACCAGCAGCCAGGACAGATGCCTCAAGAAACTTCAAAAAATCACAGTAAATTCAGAAATTCCAAAGGAAAAGAATTCCAGAAGTGGCAAACAACAAGACTACACAGAATCTGTCCAAGCCCCTTGTCCTGGTGGGCCCCACCCTCCCCACACAACAGCTCAGCACACCGGGGTGTTTTGCTCCACAGGGTCTGCACGAGGCATCGGCCAACTGACCTGTCCAGAGGGAATCGTGCTTCATCCCCTTTGTGGAAGTCAGTGTTATTCTCCAGCCTGGCCAGGATGTCCATCCTCTTCATCAGCATCTCCAGCATGTCGCTCATCCTCCGCAGCACCCCTCGGGACTCCAGCGCGCCCATCACTGCAGGCACACAAAGAGCAAGTGAGACCCGGCCACGACTGGGCACTGCTGTGTCCCACCCAGAAAATCCTCCTCCCCACGGCCTCAGCCCCAGAGCTGCCCATGGTCTTGTGCTCTCCAGCCCCACAGGTGGGCTCAGTGGTGTATGAACCATATCAGTGCTCTGCTGTCTCCCCAGTATCCCCTCCCCAGCTCTGCCAACAGACCCACAGCCCATCATCCTGCCCAAGCAGGGTGAATCCCTGTCTGTGCCCAAATCCAGCTGGGCTGCTCCAGCTTCTGAGAGCCAGCAGTTATACCAGACCTGGATCCTGCCTCCTCACATGCCTCCCCAGGTATCAACTCCTGAATTATCCAGCCTGTCCTGAGGGTTTATGAGAAACTAACTTTATTCCCAAGCACTAACCAAAGAGCTTTGCATTTTGCACTTCTGTTTTTCACTCTCCAAGACCCACCTAGCCCTGCATCCTGTCTTTGACAGCAGCCTGCAGGGGATGCTTAAGGAAAAACTGAGCAAATAGGTGGTCATCCCCCAACACATCCTCTCAGCAGCACTGGATTTTCCTGTTACAGAGAAGAATTTATTCCCTACCCAAATCTGCTGTGGGGTGGGTGGTCCAGCACTGGAAATAGCTCTGTCTCAAACGCTGCATCTCAGCAAACACCCCCACCCCAGGAGAGCAGGCCCCCAATTCCCAGCCCCATTTCACACTCTGGGTCCCAGGGGTTTGCACAGCAATGACCTGCTGCTGCACTAAAAGTGCTGGGGATACACAGGAGCCCCTGGCTCCCAGTTTGATTTGCCATCTAGTGACAGGCAGCCTGAGCCTGGAGCCAGGGAACACAAAATAAAGCTCCTGTTTCATCTCAGAGCAGCTCATTTCACGTTGGTAATAACTTAATCAGTGCATAATCCCCTGAACCTCTCCCGTTTAGCTTATCTCTGCCGTGCCACTCACATGTGCTTTTCAAGAGGCAGCACATATTTAATTTAGGGAGCAGCAGGAGCCGGGCGGGCAGTGCTGGGAAGGGAGTGCCTGCTGGACACCCCGGGGTGGCTATCAGGTGACTATCAGCACTTAGAACACCTCCTGCATCCCCAAACAGAGGCACAACCAGCCTTAGAAAGCCAGAGCGTGGCTGTGCTGGTGCATCCCCGGGATCCCCCACCCTGGCACAGCCCCCTGCACCCAGCTCAGGTGGTGGGATGGGCATCCCAGTGGCATTGTGTGCTCTGGCACGGGTTTCTCCTCACCACAGGAGCTGACTCAAGCTGCTGAGCACATCAAATAGCACAAAGGCCTGAATGCAAGGCCTGGATGGTTTGGGGTTGGGATGAGAGCAGTGTATGGCTGTGGTGGGATCCGGCTGCTGCAGAGCCGCAGTCCCGGCTCCATCCCCACTCCCCCAGTAATTCACCCACTGACTCCAGCTCCAGATGCTGTGGTGCTGGACCCAGGGGTTGGTTTCCAGCTCTGATGGAGGAAGGCTGCCCTGGCACTGCAGCTGAACAGGGGGCTCCAGCACCTGCACATCCCAGCTCTCATCCCGGCAGGCGCTGGGAGAGTGTCGGATCACTGCGGCTGTCAGACCCACAGCATGTGAACACAGGGTTACAAGCCAACCCTTAACCCCTCCAAGAAGCTGACACCAGGCCAGCCAGACCTCGCCAAGGGCTGTCTCCCACGCTTGGCTGAGATTATCAGCAACACATTATTTTTCCTGACGCTATCTAACGAAACGGAAGAAACACCGAGAGCAAAAGCAATTCCTCAAAAAAAAGAAAAAAACACCACCACCATTCAGGAAGACCAAAACTGGGCTCTTCCCCGAACATCCCTGCAGTCCCATGGCAAGAAGTCAGTGGCTTCTACTTGAACTGGTGGGTGCCCAGACCTCCCTGGGTGGGTCTGGGAATGCAGGAGCCACCTTTGTCCATCCCACCAGGAAGGTCTCCCAGTCCCCCAGGTGAGATACAAGTCACAGCCTGTCCCACTGAAGAGCACCAGCACTAATGAACTTGCAATTAAAAAAAGCTATGGGGGGAAAAACATAGAAATTTGGAGACCCTGGAGCTCCATTTTGACAGAAGCCACACCAAACACAGCTGAGCAAGTCAGGCAAAGGCACAGCCAAGGAAAATAGAAAAGCTCCAAGATGGGCTCAGGTCAGAAAATCCACATTACTTATTTGCCCAGATTGAACAGACTGAACCTACTCCAATGACATCCCTCCCACAGCCAGTCTGTGTTCATGGATCACAGTTCCCAGCACTCTGTGCCCACCCCAGGACTGACCACCCCCCAAATGGGAATTTTCCACTCAGAATTTGCTCCTGCTCTGACATTCCAGCATGGCCAGGAGGCCAAAACTTAGACCTTGAACTCAAGTTTTTGAGTGAGATGGACAGCGCTCATCCTTCTTGGATTCTCCTGTGCCGGTGGGCGAAGCTGGAGGTCAGGAAAGGGACCTGACACAGCCCCTACAGCTGGCCAGAAAGGCTGGAACCACAACCATTGGGTTTCCATGGGCAGAGCAGTACCCCTGGCCCAAGGAATTGGATCCCAGCTTGTCTGGGGGGTGGTCAGGCTGTGATGTTTGCTGGAGGACACAAGGATCATGCCTGGGAAGGCAATGGAGATGACCAAGAGCTGCTTTAGCAGCTCAGACTGAGCTGTCACCCCAATCTGTAGCCAGGCTGCATTTTGTCAATTAGAGAGGCCTGTTTAGTGGTGCAGCTCATTTGAATTTTAAATGGCTGCTCTAAAAGCCTGGGCAGAGCTGGTCCCTGCAGAAGAGACCTGTGGGGTCTTTAGGGGTTTGGGATGGGTCCCAGGAGCCTCTCCAGCCCCACCAAGGGAGCCCAATGCTGGCTTGGGCAGGGGGACAGGGAAACTGAGGCATGGAATTCATCCTTCTAGCAGGCAGCAGTGAACTGATGTCTGTGCCAGGCACCCTAGGGTGCTCAATGCCAAGTCCCCACTGCCCAGACTATGGCCTCCAGGGATCACCAGCGGGTGGAGATGGAGATTTCCTGCTGCTCAGGCCACATCCCCACTCCAGGCAATCCAGGCAAGGATGCCAGCTCCGAATCCTCACCACAGAAGCACAGCTAACAAGACAGTTGTGCTCCCAAATCACTAATGAGGAACAAGGATACTCCTGCTGGGGCAGAAAACCATTTCCCCCCAGATCCCAGAGAAGCCAGCAGCAAGTGGAGCTGCAAGCTCCAGCCCCACAGCTGAGCCCCCACCACCAGCCCGGCCCCCCCAGCGCTCCCACCGGCTTCCCTGAGAGAGATTTCCCCTCATGCCACTGCCACCATCCAATTTCCCAGCTGGTTTCAAGTGATTCCAAGATGCTTTTCAACAGCAGAGCTCTGAGCTTGGCTGTCAACAGTGAGGCGAGATACTCCTTCTCCAATAAAGAAATTTAAAAAAAAAAAAACCTAAGTAAAAATAGTGATTAAAAAAAAAAAAAAATCCCAGCCTTCCCTGCGTTATCTTTCGGGGCACCCTGCCAGAAAAGCAGAGCTGTGGCAGGGCACATCTCCCCCCAGCACTCAGAGATGAAGTCAAAGCTTTCCCTCATCAACACCTCTCTCTTTCTGTTCCTGGTTTTTGTTGTTGTTGTTGTTCCAGCAGCTTAAGGAGGCGAACAACGACCTGACATTTTTGGCAATGATTATTACATCTCTTGGAAAGTGTGTCTCATTAAAAGCAAAAGAAAGGAGGAAAAGTGCTGAAGCGACCCTTTTAAAAATGCAAGAGCCAGGATTAATTTGTTAACCTGAAGCAGAGAGCCAGACACCTGCCAAAGGGCTGCTCAGCTGCCTGAGCCATTGATGGGGATTCAGAGGATGGAAGCAAGCCCAGCCAGGACCCCCAGCTTCTCCCTGAAGCCAGTGATGAAGACCCCCACAGAGACCTACAAACAGCACTGCAGGCAGCCAGGATAAACCCAAACCTGACTCAACAGCACGAAACCCCAGTAAAACAGTCCTGCAAACCACTTCCTTTAACCAAGCTGCTAATTACTAAGGAAGAATATTCTAATTTCTCTTGATAATCAGCAACGATGGGAAAGAAAATATAAGTAAACCCGATCGACGGATTAATTGGAGTTTGCTAAAGTGTGACAGGGTTTTGACAGTTTTCCTGAGTGGCAGCCACGCTTTCAAGGCAATCACTGAACTGACAGAGGTTTTCATAGCAGCACTAGGAAATAATGATTGCAATCAATCATATCTTACCGGATTTCATGAGACATGCTGGTAAACACAGCAGAGGGAGGAGAATTATTTATGGTGCTTCAGAAGAGCATACAGCTAAGTAATTGGATGAAATCAGGGGAAAAAAGGAAAGCATCCCCTAAGGGTGATGTCTTGTGGAAAAAGGAATAGTAACTCTGTGAAACCAGTGGAATAGTCAACAGCCAATATGCTCAAATTTGGATGGGTTGAAACTCAAGGGAATTCACTAATGATGCACTTCTCCTTAAAATACCTTCTTGGAGTGTACACAGCCATGGGCAGGTATCACCCCCCTGCCACTACCTGCCACTGGAACCTCCAGGAACAGGAGCCAGGACGAGTGTGGGAGGGAGTTTTGCTGCATGTGCTGACCTGAATGCGAGGGTGAAGTTCAATGCCAGATGCCTCAAGGATTCAATGACCCTTGTGGGTCCCTTCCAACTCAGGACATTTCATGATTCTATGACTGCAGGAGTGGGGAGCAGCTGAGAAAGCACCATTTCATGGAGCATCTCTGGCACAGGGACTCCCTGAAGGGCTGGGACCAGTGGGGATGATGTGAAGTGATGCTGGCAAAGTCCAGGCTGTGCCACAGGGGAAGGAACAAATGGGAAGGAAGTTTCTTTTCTCAGACACTGTGATTTGGGATGTTGAGCATCCTCCCCACACCATCCCACCACTGCTCACACTGGGAAGCCACCCCTCAAGCAGGGATGGAGCTTGTAGGATGTCAGCCTGTCACACAGGTTTACGTGGGGCTCATGGGTGCTTGGGCTGAGGTTTTCAAAAGGAGATAAAACCCCTCAGGAGAACAAAAATAGCACTTTGGGGCCATGTTCCCTTCAGCCACTTGGACTGATTCAAACTTCCTTCCCCTGCAGAGCTGCTGGACCTTGATGGCAGCTCCCTGTCCCTGGATCACTCAGCCCCATCCTGCTCCAAGGGGACTCACAATGCTCAGCACCAGCTTCATGCTGAGAAGATGGTAAAGAAAACCATTTCCAGCCAAATCCAAGTCATTTCAAGGACAGCAAAAGCCTCCTTTACCCACCACCAATTTACTGCAGGGAGACCAAGGCACAGCCTCGACCCACATCTCCACAGACCCATGTGAACAGCACCCGAAGCATCTCCCGGACATTTAAAATGCAATTCCACACTGTATCCCCACTGTCCACACCACAGCTGGTTTGCTGTTGGTTCCCCCTCTTCTCAGACCATCAGGCACATCCCTGCCTGGCCATCTCCAAATGCTCTGGTCCAGGAAGGGAATTTGCTCAGAGATGGTAAGATTTTACTTACATCCACTGAAAATACCGGCTGAATTAATTTCAATCAAAGCGTCACTTGCTTGGCTTTGGTTTCCTCCTTTAAACAACTCCAGGCTACTCAAACCCCTCTAAAGGACAATGTTATCTTGAAGGATTTATTGGAGAAGAAACTGTTGGATTCCCAACATGGTGCAGCCAGGCCCAGACCTCACTGCCCAGCTCCTCAGGTGGTGGTACCCAGGGCTGCTCCCAGCCCATCCCAACTCCAGCACATTCCCAGGGAGCAAAGCCTCAGCCTTGCAATTCTCTGCCCCTCTCATGTTCCTCTATTTACTTTCACTATTGATTTTGATTCAAGCAGATTAAAAGACCAAACAGCCAACTAGCCAAGGGCTAACCCTGACACATAATCCATTACAATCACAGCCCAGAGACCCAGCACTAACTCGAAACAAGAAAGTCCAAGGCCAGGCTCAGGCTGGCAGTGATGGCCACTTTCCATTTCCATCCCTTAGGGGAAGCTGCTCCAGGAATGGATGAGGTCCCACTGGGTGGCTGTACCCCTCAAGGGCATCCATCCACCAGCACGGGCTCCCAAACAGTTGCTGCCACCAGCAAATCCACCCACATCTGCCATTAAACTGCTATGGATTTATTAATTTATACAGAGAAAATACAGACCTGCTTAGCCAATGGCCCAACAGAAAAAAAACCATCAGGAGCTGCCACAGACCTGGAGGCAGTTTGGGGGCTACCACTGAAGCAGACACTTTGGTACAGCTCCAGCTGCACCATCGACCTGCTGCTGACCTCCCAGCTTTCCTACAGCCTCTACACACACCAGCAGTGCCTGGGGTCCACACAGGGGTGACCAATGTGCCACAGAAGTTCCCCAGCTGACCCAGCCGTGCCATGGCACACATGGTGCCCAGAGCAGCACCAGCAGGTGGGAAACGACCGTGTTTGGTCCCATAAATCTCTCCTGGAGGCATCCTGGAACCCCTACACCTGGCACTAGCCCACCTACCTCACTTGGGGACTGCCACATCCTTGGGCTCTGTTATCCTGCATTGCCAATGGCTTCAGGAGCAGTGAGCTGTACCTCCCTTCCCCTCCCACAGGGCAAGCAGGTTTGAATCAGTCTGAGTGGCTAAAGGGAACATGCCCCCAAAGTGCTGTTTTTATGCTCCTGAGGGGGTTTAGCTCCCTTTGAAAGCCTCAGCCTCCCCCACCCCAGCATGCTGCAGGTTCTCCCTGCAGGGTGATGCCACACAGGAGGACGATGCCCCACGAGGTTTCATGGAGGAGGTTGGTTAGGGGAAATTACAGAGGTCCTGAACACACCTCAGCCTCCAGCCAAGGCCCTACCAGCCTTCTTCAAGCCTGCATAGAGCATGGAGAATGGTGTTCCTGTACCAACCCTGTTGGGTCTGGGGTCTCATTCCTCCCTTGGGGCACCCCTTCAGCTGTGGGACCCCAAGCTGAGCCTGCAGGAGGGGCTCCTGATGCTTCTCTACCCCAACCAGCTCCTGCTGTTCCCACATCCAAAAGGAAACGCCCGTAGGAGCAGCCTGCAGGTCTGTCTCTGCCCAAACACTTTCTCTCCCTATTTCCATACAAATAAGAAAAGGCACAGAGCTGAGCAATACAAACAGACACTTACACTCCCAGCCAGGAGCGTTTCCTTGCTGCAAAGAAGAGCACACGGCTGTTTCCCCCAGGTTTTACTACTTCTTACCTCCCCACACACACCAGAGACCTGGTGTTGTTCCCTCTGGGACATGGGGACAGTGTACAGGATCATCTTCTCCTCTCCCCAGCAGCCCCAGGAGATGGGCTGGGGGAGTTGGAGAAGAGGAGATGAATACACACAGCCCCAGCACAAGCTACAGCTCAGCTTTTATTTAGGTTTTTTTTTTTAGCCCATCTTTTTCCTCTCTTTTCATCCCCCTTTAACTTTCTCTTTTTAAAAAGTAGCAGCAGGGAATTTTTAGTTGCTTCCCTATTGCCAGCCAGCACTATTTTAAACTGCATTTTAAGCTTTTCTGCAGTGCTTCAAACACCTCACACTGCAGGAGAGGCTTCCAAATTACAAGATTAACATCGATTTTAAATTGCTTCCTAAAACACAAGGGCAGCTGCTGGAGCAAAGCCCAGAGGACACAGGAGCTCCTGGGGCACAGCTGGACCCCACACTGGGCTGGATGCTGTTGGCACCAGAGGCAAAACCAGACCCTGGATTTGCAGCTGGGACCCCCAATTCCAGGTGAGGAGCAGCACACACTGTCCCACAGGACAGGGGCCAACTTTCATTTGGGTTTTTGGTCTTTATGAGAAGCTTCTCTACAAGGGCATCAGCACTGACTCAACTGGTTCTTCTCCTCACCGCCCCCGTTGCTGATCCAGAGAAAACTACTATCAGGAGCCAATGCCTCTAGAATTGCACGAAAGGAAGGATTTGAACCAGCATTTGCACACCCCAAAAGCAGCCAGAGGAAGGTTTCAGGAAGCTCAGCACCAGCATCACTCCTCCAGCTCTGCACACCCAGCACTCGAGCCCACAGCCGCATTTACAGCTGTCCCAGAAACGTTCTGCTTCAGAAGCAGCAGAACTCACACATTTAACACTTCCAAAATGATTACCATTCCTCCTTCAGCCAAAAATATTGGCCAAGCAGTGCTGGGCACCCTGCCACCCTGCTTCCAGGGCTAATAAATCATCCCCTTCTTCCAAACCCATCAATCTCCACGGGGCTCAGTGGCTGGATCCTTCCAGCAGCAGCAGAGTGGGGCAGCAGCCCCAAGCAGAGTCTGCAGGATGAGTCTCAGCTAATCTCTGCTCAAGCTGAACCAAGCCCTGGACTCTCATTTAAGCCAGAGAAACAAATAAATCCATGGGAAAACCCAGCTTTTACAGAGGCTGCTATGGTTCCCACTGTGCTAGTTTTATTTTCTGAAGTACCTGCTGCCTCCCAGGCTCCAGATGAATTTTGATTTAGGAGTGAGAAGGGGTAATAAAAGCATAAAGAGCCATTAACATTCCTCCTGGCCATGGTGGGGTGTTGGCGCATCATGCATTGATGAAAATGCCATTTGACTTCCTTATGAGCTATAGAAAACCAATTAATTGATTTAATCATTCCCTGGGAGTCGTTGCTTACGGAGATAACAGAGTGCCAGGGCAGCAGGATGCTGTTCCTGCCTCCTCCGATGTGGGGACAGCAGGGAAGGGGCCAGTGTACATCCCTGCACCGAGGTCTTCACCTCTGCTCCCCCCAGACTCAGGAATTTACACTCCCATCTTCCAGTAGGTTCGGTGGCATAATTTTTTTCTTCTCTTTAAGCCTGCAGGCATCAAATTCTGAGCAGCAATTCTACCAAATAGGCACTTCTTCAGTAAGAGACATGTTCACAAGGTGGATTCAGTCTTAACCACTGAAACAGCAGTCCTGACCTTCCTTTTTACTCCCCCCAACATGCATTTTCCTCCCTCAGTACATTCCCACAGAAGTGGGCAGTAACCCCCAGTGCCATGTGGAACCCTGCAGATGCCTTAACTTGCCTTATTTTAACAGCAATCATTTCCCCTGCTTGCAACAGCAATTTAAGAAGAGCAGTAAAGTTTTACACTTGCACTTATAACACCCTTTCCAAGCATGGGTTGGGGATGGGAGCACAGTGCACCTTCTGATGGGGGACACCAGCAGGAGAGGACACATGCTTTTTATCAAGCCCCACTTTTTTGTGGAGACCCCAACAAAACAACAATGTTTGAGGCAGAAAGCCCTCACCCTGCATCTGGGTTCTCCATTAACTCCCTTCTCCCCACCAATGCTTGGATAAGGAAGGGGGAGAACAGTCCGGAGCGGCAGCAGCTGCCAGAGAGTTACCCCCACTTACCCAGGAAAAATCAGAAGCCCATCAGCCCCCAGCACAGCTTCTCACCAACCTCCCAGAATCAACCACCTCCACTTGGCACCAACCAGGCAACTCCTCAGAGCATCAGCTGGCTGCTCCAGCCTCCAAGGCAGCTTGGAGCAGCTTTGGAAGGGATGGATGCAGCGATGCTGGAAACGAGCCCCAGGCACTGAAGAGCTGCCCAGCACACTCCTCCCCACGGGTTATCCCTGGCTGGCACCCACGGGAGACTCTAATCCAGCTCTGGATGCAGCAGCAGAAAAACGAAGCACTGGGGACATGCAGGATCTGTCCAGCTGGTGCCAAGGAGGTGACACACACCCACTGACCCACTCCCTCTCCTTAGGGACCTGGGAAAATAATCTGGATAACAGCCCCACAGGCACTGCAGGAAGAGGTGATCAGAGAGGGGAAACTCCTGCTGCCTTTAGAGAGAGTTTTTGCACAAGCAAATTCTGGATTCAGATCCTGAGAGGAGCCTCATCCCCCTGCCTGAACCAGCATCCAGCGCCATCCGGCGAGACACGTTCCAGCATCCACTGATCCTGACAAGCTGCTTACAAGCTGCTGCAGCTACCCAGGGCTGATCAGCAGACAACATCAAAACATGACACAGGCAGCCCGGGAGAGGGTTAGAACTCACTCAGGAAGAAACTGGGAATAATTAGCAGCGAGTTTGCTGAGCAGTGTCTGCCCAGCTCCCTCCCTCCTCTGCCCACGCACCCCCCCGTCACTGTCACTTGCTTACACGAGTCTTCACAACTGGTTCTCCTGTCACCTTCGCTGTGCATTAAAGGCAGCAAGATAAATTTATAACTCACATGGCTTTTTGAAAGCAAAGGGAACACGAGCATCCCTGGAATTACACATCTGTGCACCAGGTCTCAAGGAAGGAGCAGTTGAAGCCCTCACTCCTCTCTCCAGCCAGGTCAGTTAAGAAAAGGGATTCTCAAAGCCACAAAGCAACTCTTGGGTATTGTGCCCAACTCAAGCTCCTGCCAGAAGAAGTGTGTACTCTGGAGAGAAGCAGACTGAGATCTCTCACAAGTGGCAGCAACTCAAGTTTGCAAATGGGTCCTGAAATTACCTTTCCCAAGAGAGAGGGAACTGGGATGGGAGGGTGAACACATCTGTGTTTTACTTTAGAGTTCCTTTGGGCTGAGCAGCATCTCACTGCAGCCAGGACAGAGCCCAACCAAGCTGTCCCCTCCTCTGCTGTCATCCCTCTTGAAGAGAGGATACACAGCAGGTCAGGATCATGGACACAGACCTCCTCCTCCTCCTCCTCTCCCAGCACAGCTGACTGTGACAGAGGAAAGGGAGTTTTCTCAAGCTCACTCTGAGCACTGGCAAATCCAAGCTTGACCTTTCTGCATCTTCTGTGAGAAGAAATGTCAATGTTACCTGGCCATGCTAACCCAGCTGGGATGCTGCTGCAGCAGAAGGAAAAGCAGCAGAGACAGGAGCAGGAGCAAAGGACCCCTCTGAGGAGGTCATGCAGCTTCTCACATTTCTATTTGGCTTCTTTGCTCCACTCCTGAGGGAGCAATTCAAGGGATTGAAATAACACGAGATCCTGTTGCTTCAGAGTACTACAGCTCTAAAACAGTGAAGATGCCCTACAAAACCCTGAGCAACTTCCAGCATTTTCTTCTGCAGCACAATTCCCATCCCTCCACCAACATCCCTGCTCTGGAGAGAAACAAAAGGCTCGAACAACAAAGCTCTCAGCTGTGCTGCACAGCCCTGAACCATCTCCCTCTCTCCTCTTCTGTGTTCACTGATGGAAGAAATCATTTTAAGCAGGTGAGATTCCAGGAACTGGAGCAAGCATCAGCTGCAGGGGAGGCAGAGCACTCCAGTAGCTGGAACAGAGGAGGGGTGCTGGGTTTGGGGAGGACAGGGCAGGATTTCTGCCAGGTGATGTTAAACACCATTTCCAGCACAACATGCCTTGGCTGCTGTCTCTGGACCTCTCCTGATGGCCCAGCATGGCAAACCAGAGCCACTCTGACACCCCAAGGAAGCTGCAGTGCTCAAGTTTCCCCCACAGGCTGCATGCAGGGCAAGACACTCCAAGCCAGTAAGGGGGGCTTCCCTAGTAGACTTTCTCCACAACTTTTCCAGAATTTTTTTTTATTCCCTCAAAAATGGACATGAATGATCAAGCCTCAGAGGTTTTTGCAGCAACCTAGGAAAAGGCACAAGAGCCTTGCAGAGGATGTGCTTCACCCCTGTTTGCTTATATTTTCCTGTTTATGCTCTAAAATCAGCTCTCCACCACCCTTGTCCTTCCTTCATCCCATCCCCATTGATCCCTTTTCCAAGGCAGTTGAGGAAACACAATGCAGGAGCTCAGCTGTGGTCACTGACAGGAAAACAGCTGGAGGTGCTGCTGGGAAGCTTGTTTTGGGGTGGAAAAAGGCAGGTGCTGAGAAGCAGGAAACACTTGCAAACAGGTTAAAAAGACAATAAACATACAAGTCCAGTCTCTCAGCAAACCACCGCTTCCCAAAGGCATTGGGATTCAAGGACCTCAGCATGAGAACTGCTGCTGCAGTTCTCACAGACCCCAAACACTTGTATCTCCCAAAGCCCTTGTACCAAAGCACCACCAAGGTCAGCTGATATTAAACCAGACACCTCTGGCAGGAATCAGAAGCCCAGTGGGAGGGCAGAGCTCAGCTCCAGCCGATTCAGGATATCAGGACCCGTCCCACACATCCCCTGGGTCTGCAGCAAATCCCTCCAGCACCTCACACCCAACCATATAGGAACCAACAGCAAGAGGAATCCAGAGGTTTTCAATTTTTTGAACAAGCTACAGCCATTCCAGGCAATATTCCAGGCATTTTAACACTTAATAACCTATTTTCCTCTCCTAATCCCCTGCAGCAGCAAACTCCACACAGGATGCACATCCCCACCAAATCCAGCCTGGGGCACGGCCACAGGCAGGGGGACCATTGCCAAATCCTTCCTGGCTGCACTGCCAGCACCAGGATTATAGATTTTGGTATTTTTTCAGGATCAGCCCCCTGTCCCTTAACTCTGGCAGTAAAACAACCCCAAGAAAGATGCTTGGGAAAAAAAAGAAACACCAGAACATCTTAAATTCTAAAGAGCAGGAGAGAAGAGGGCACAAAAATCTCAATCTCTTGAGTCTAGAGTCCTTCCCAAAACATCTCCCACATTCAAAATTTATAGATCTCTGTTCTCTTTTTTTATCTACATCTTTGTTTGCAGAACAAATTCTCTCGGTGGCCATTTCAAAACAAAGGAACCTTTGTCTGTGTTTACTTGACAGCAGCGGATTAGGATAGAATAACTTGCATTTCAGAAGGCTTTTTTTTATTTATTGTCAAGATGCAAAGCCTCTGCTGCATCGAATCACCAAGCAGAGAATCCATCCAAGGAATGATTTCTGGCACACACTGAGGAACTTGGCTCTTGGAGACAACCGGCAAGAAAGGGATTCACATACAAAAATCAAATTTTAAATAGGATTAACTTTTGGACTGTGACATTATCCATTTCTCCTTTTCATGCTCCTGCCTCACATCTATCTTTATTTTGGTTATGATCGGCTACTCGCGCAGCTCAGAAGCCAAGAAAGCTCTGGGCAGGGAGGAGATATTTTCATGTTTCCCCTTGGATTGCAATATCTGAGGTTCAGGGTTGGGCTGGTCAGGACAGCCCAGGGATAGGAACAGCCCCAGCCTAAACTGGACCATGAGCTTTAGCATTGACCCACAACACAGAGGATCCCTTGGGTGCGAATGATTTTTAAGCAAGTGATTTTTTGACACCTCCTGCTGCTCTGCAGCCACCCCAACCCTCTGCAGGCACTGAAGCACAGGGGCAGCTTCCCCTGCACAGCATCACTGCCGAGCTTGGCAGGACATGGGGAAACAACAAGCAGCACAAACAGCCACAAAAGCCAGGATCAGCCCCAGGAAGGATCACAGGACCTGACACTCACTGGCCACAAGCCCACCCTGCTAAAGACACCAGCTCTGCTGGTAGAGCAGCCCACCTCAGAGTGCCTGGGAGGGGATGCTGCCAGCTTCCCTGCAACATCCAGCAGTTAAGAAATAATGCTCAGAAGGGCCCATAAACCCAGTGCTTCGATGAGTCCAGGTGGAGCAGGGATCCTTCCCCCCAGAAGTTCAGCCCCATCCCCACCTCAAGCCTGGGCACAGCAAACATGAGGCCACACATCCAGGAACTCCTCCAAAGCCACAGCCCTGAACCTGCCCAGGTTTGTGGGAATATCAGCCTGATTCCCTCTACTCCTCACACCAAGGGCTGATCAGCCCAGCAAAACTAACCTGCTCCTCTGGGCTCACCCTCAGCCCAGCACTGTGCCCTTAACAGCGGCAGTAACCACCAGGAATATTTCTTGGGTTTCCTTGGGATCCACAACACATGTTAATTAAATGCCAGCATGTTATTCAAACAGACCTTTTGAGACTTCACAGTGCTAATAAGCAGCGTATCCATTTCTGTTCCCATCCTCCTGACTTGCATTCCCACCCTCCTGCACGTGATCTCTGCATCCCCCTGTGGGACAGCCAGTCCCTATGTACCACTGTCACAGGAAAGGCTGAACCCAGTGTTAAAGAGCTGGAAAAAACCTTTCAGGTTGCACCTGCCAAGTCCTGGGGACAAAGAATATAACCTGCCTCCAATTTGGCATCCTTCCTCCAGAGACAGGAGAGAGGATGCTTTGTGTTCAAAAACAGTGTGTGAGACCATGAATGAGCCATATCTTCCCCAATAAGAAACACAGTAGCAGCCAAATGTGCAGCAATTTTTATCTGGAAGCAATACTTTGCTTGGCAAATGCACAGAATAAAGGGGGAAAAAATTGGGTTTGCATTGAATTTTTGAGCTTTCTAACAAAGCAGGACTTGCCTTAGCCAGTTAGAAACCTAAGAGACCAAAACTTTTAAAAATTAGAGGACCTAGATCATGATTTATTTCTTTTCTTCTTTAAATGAGACCAACCAGGCGTTACCAGAAGCAACATTCAACCTGCACCACCTCAGAGCAATCTCCCCCGACCAGCCAGGCTGGTGCTCACAGCCCTCAGCAGAGCTGGAGGGGCTCAGTGCAAGAAGCTGAACTCATTTACACACCTTGATTTAACCACCTGAAGCAGGAAGCCTGGAGAACTCAAAGGTGAGAGCCTGAAAAAGGAGGTTTCTTGTGATCCAGCTCCAGCACCACACTGACATTATACCCAGCAAACAAGACCCAGCCAAGGATGGAATCAGTGCACTCGAAGGTCTGAGTTAAACTGATGACAAGAACAAAGATGGGAAAACTATTCCACTCCAAGGCATCCAGAAAGGGGATAAAGAGACGAATAATTGTCTTTTTGCTATCATTTCACCCCAACTTTAAGGTCCTCTGGGGTGGCACCAGGTGCTCCTGCAGGTTTCTGGAAACTTCTGCTGCTCTTTGCAGCACGACCTGTGTCACCTCTCAGCTGTGCTGGTCCCACAGTTAATCAGGCCCTCTTTGCCTTTCTTCTAGTTCTCTGCAAACTCCTTGGGGACACTGGAGCTCTCCTGGGACAGAAGGCAGCTGTAACAGTGACACCTTTCATTTCAAACTCAGGAATCTTTTCAGGACCCAGCTCCTCAAAAGCCAGGAGAAGGCAGTGGTCTGGGGGCTTCTGTCCACCCTCCTCATGGGCTGCTCTTCATCCCAAGAAAGAAGAAATCCCCTATATCCAGGTTTCACTCACCAGTCATCCCAGGACTGTTCTTGGAATGGGGACAGAGACATTAACACAGCATCCACCTTCCTTAGAGGGTCAGGTACCGGGGCTGTGGCAAGACATGCAGAAACACTAAAAAGCACTGATCCTACAACCTGCTCCAGCTCAGGCTGAGGTCACCAGGAAAACATCAGTACCTGGGGCTGCTGACGGGATTAGGGGAGCAGAGAGGGAAGAACACCAGCCACCATCCACAGGGAGAACACAAACCAGCTGCCCATTCACCTCTCTGAAAGTCACCTAAGCAGTTCAACAAGCACATTCCAACTTCTGGAAACCACCACTTTAGTCTTCTACTCCTGTAAGGAACCAACTAGCACTTCCTCCAACACCAAAAGGAAAGGATTTAATGTCTCAACATCACATTCCAGGTGAGGCTGTGGAGCTCAGATCCCTCCATGCCTTTAATACAGAGGAAGAGAAGACCACGGTGGCCTGACCAAGCCTATCTCACCCTGCTCAGCAGAGTTAAAGTTTGGAATTTCCCTCTGTGCAGTTCAGTCGATTGGAATCACAGAGGAAAAGTCAGGGGGAAGCTTGATTCCTGGCAGCAGCATCCTCCCAGAGCAAGGGCAGGACATGACCCTCCCATTGCAGAAGCTGTCGGCTGAGCTGACTTCATGTCTCGCCAAAAGAGGTGTTTTAAAAAATGTAACAGAACACATACTTGCTAAAAATTGGATTATTCTCTTCTATGTTTCAGTACATCCACGAAACCACAAAGGCTTTTTCATTTCCCCTTCCCTAAGGAACAATTTCCACTCTCTGCAGACCAAAACTGCTCAAAACCACTAACCCCTCTGAGCACCTGAGCCAAATCCTCCACGTGTCAGAGCAGGTGCAGCTCATGCAACCCACACTGCTGCCAGCTGAAGGTCTAATCCCACTGTTTCCCCATCCCTCTGCTGCGAGCCAGGGTCAGTACCCACACTCCAGCACTTGTCCCCACTGTGTCACACCTCTGGATGTGAACACAGCCAGGTTTTACACACATGGCTGCAAAGTGCCCCACGCCACATCAAGAAGGGGCCAACAGGACCCTGAGCCATCCTGACATCCATGAAACAGGCCAGGAGGGACCCATGGGAATGGAGGATTCAAGCACCATCCTCCTGCATCCTTGGCACCACACACATGAGGGCCATGGAGCATCCCATGGCACAGGATGGACACGGAGCTGCGCTTACCTTCAGTCCGGACGGTGAAGGGTGAGTCCCCCAGGCGCTTGGCTGAGAACTGCCCTCCCAGAGAAGTCATCAGGAAGCACAGGGTGAAAAATCCAATGCCCAGCACGAAAATCCTGCAGGAGAGAAAGCAGGGCTGGAGGTGTGATGAGGAACCAGCTCACTCCTGGGGCAGCTCCACCACTCTCCGCCCCCAGGGTAACCCCTCTGCACAGCAGCAGGAGCCACTTTGTTTTGGGGTGTCTGGGACCATCTCAACTTCCCAACTGCTCCATCCCCACAGGTCACTCCATTCAGCACAGGCAAGGAGCATCTCTGCAGCCCCAGTCCCACGAGAGCACACCAGCACCTCACCCCAACCACGGCCAGACCCACACATGCTTCACAAGAGCCCCAGGGGGCTTCTGCCCAAACCCTGGCACTGAGCAGGCAAGTTTTCCCTGAGAACACCCTCCAAAATCCCTGCAGCCTGCTCTGACAGGCAGGCCCTGAAGGGGGAGTGGAAGACTTGCACCTTCAGTGGGGAAGCTGAGCCAGACCATGACTGCCCACACGATGCTCCACTAGATACAGCCCAACAACCACAGGAACCACTACAATGAACAATACCCATGTTCCTCCTGGGAGAGTCCAGAGTAAAGAAAGGCCTTGCACCTTCCCTTCCTCCCAAAAGATCTAAAGAAAAAAAAAATTCCTTTTTTTTTTTTTTCTTTAAGTAAGATCTTCTGTTGCCCTGTAACTAGGCCACCAGCATTTGCCACTGTGTCTGGCACAGCCTGTGCAGCACGGGCAGCCCTGTGCACAGGGGGATGAGGAAGGACCTGCACTGGCAGCACACACATGATCTGGGACCATCCCATCACTGCTTTGTCCATCCAGGCTGCCAGGAAAGCAGCTCCCACAGGGACACACCGGGCAGGATGTCACCCTGCATGTCACTCCCACCCGAGCTCACGGTCACCTCCAGCTGCACGAGAAGCAGGAGCTCTCAGCACCACTCCTGCTCAGGCCAAATTCAGGCCAGTAACTTTACAGGGAGTGAAAAGGCTGAAGGCAAGAGCAGGAGGGTTATTGTGCACCAGGGAGCACAAAGCAGAGCACACTGTGCCAAGGGATGGATGCCTGGCCTGCTTCCACTGCTCAGAGATGCTGCCGTCATCTCCAAGACTCCGTGAAGGTGCAGGATCCTCCAACAGACACACGGGAAAAGCCCTGGCAGAGCCACTGCCAGGTGCCATGTACAACAGCTCCCAGAGCCACGGCATACCAGGGATCTCAGCCACCAGACCCAGGGAAAATTTCAAGAAGGTAAAGGAAAAAAGACATCTATCTGCCAGGGTGCCTTGTGGAACAACAGGTTTGTCATCTGATAAATAAATAACACGTGGGACAGGGAGCTGAGGAAGACCCTGAGCCAAAGGGAAGCAAACCATGGAGGGCAGGAACCAGCAACTCTCCTTCACAAGCTCTCAGCATTATCCACAGGGCTCGGGAGCTGTGCACACAGACCCACAGCACAGACACTCAACACCCAAACCAGGCTTTTCCACAGAAAGGCTTGCAAAGGAGCCTTCCATCTAGGCATTACTACACAGCTAAAAGGCAGAGGATTAGGAACCAGCCACCAACTCAGAGCTACAATGCACCAGCACGGCAATTATCTGCTGCTGAAAAGGGCTGGCAAATAAAGTGACCTGCTTCAAAGCCCTTGTTAGCAACAGGAGATGTTGTGGAGAGCTGAAGTACAGGGTCAAGCAGCTCAAGAAGGACTGAGCTTCCCCAGGGAGATCCACTGGAGGAGCTCCCAGGGCAGCTCCCTACTGTCCCAGTACAGCATTGCCAGGCTTTCCTTGCCTGGAAAGACTCCTGGGCAGGACATGGCACCTCCACAGGACCCCATGAGCTCCCTACCTCCATCCCACCAGTTCCAACGCTGCTGCTGCACAGACAACACACACAGCTGGAAGTTGCAGTGCAAGAACAAAGGGTTTCCTCTCCCCACTCTGAAGAGGATCAGCCTTGCTCACAGCAAACAGACATGTAACCCTGGTCCAACCTCCTGCTCCCATGGATCAGCCCTGCCCCATCCCCAGCAGATCAGGGGCACCTGGCCATGGCTCTGGGGGAGCAGCACTGTGCAGCTCCCCACCCCTTCTCAACTAATCAAGTGAAAAAGCAACACCCTGGGCTTGTCAGCATTAACAAGCTCTGACAGCAGCACACTCAGCACCAGCACAAACACTCCCTGACAGTCAGGCCGGGAGATCTGACCCACCTGGGAGAGGGGATGCTCAAGTGCATCACTAAAACTGCCTGACACCCCTGTGCAGGCACTCCAGGAGTGAAGCAGCTCAGGTCCCTTTTATTTCTGAAGGAGCCTGCCCTGCAAGGGTGGAAAGCAGTCTAAACAAGCTACATAAGTCTCTGCTAATCTGGACTCCCATCCCTAAAGGCCTGGCTACAGGCATGGCTGGAGTGCCCTAAAGCAGTAACTAATGGAGCACAGCCATCCCCTCCCCAGCAGACGCTGATAAACCATCGAGCTGCAGCATCTGCACATGGAGATAACCACAGACCTCAGCCCTGATCCCAAAGCAGACCTCAGAGAAGGGTTTCCAGAGAGTTGTGGTCCAGCTCCAGCAGGGAGGTGATTGTGGAGGCAGCAGAGCATCTCTGATGCTGCAAAGCAACGTGGTGTCCCATAAATAGCCTGGAGAAGGGGTGATCTGGGGACATTAGTGCATTCCCATTATCACACCCTGTTCCCAGTGCAGTGCTGGGTCTGGAAAAGCCTCTCAGAACACGATGGAGGGATTTGCAGCACCCAGCTCAGCTTTGGAGGGCTGAATTTGTCCTTAGAGAAGCAGAGGGAGGCCACTGTCTGCCATGGTACTTCCCTGGCAGGACAGGGCAACAGCACAGAGGAGAAGAAACAAGCTGAAGGAGGTCAAAGCCCAGCAATGCCCTGCGACCCAGGGTCCTCCCTGGGAGCACATCATGGTACAAAACCCACCCAAGCCCCCTCCTGCTGCCACCTGCCCCCTCGCCCAAGGGACATTTTAACAAAGCATCACCTGATTAAATACTCAGATCTGATCCTGTTCTTTGCTCTCACCCCTCCTACTGACAATATCTTCATCATTATGCAAGACCTTGTTTACGCTTTTTAATCTTCGTAATTATACTCTGGCAAGGAGCGATGGTTAAACACCAAGCAGAAAGAAAGAGGGGAAGGGAAGCACAAGGGGGAGAAAACAAAAAGGGGAAGGGAAGAAAAAGGTATAAAGGTGCTCTACTATCTCATTAGGAAACAAAACCTTTTTCATTTTTACTGGATTACAGAGAGAGTAGAAGAGATGCAAGATGATTCCTCCCTAGAAAAAAAAGGAGGATAAGAGCCTAACTGGAACTGCTATGTTTGGGAGAGAAGTGGATCCAGCCCAGCAGCAGTGCTCCAGGGAGCAGGGAGGGTGTAAAGATGGGTTCTCAGCCTGAGGACGCCATGTCTTTTACTTCTGCTGGTCTTCTCCAGAGGATTTTAAATGCTTGGCCAAGCCTTAACTGAGCAGACTCTATATGCAGAAAACAAACACCATGAAGTAGGTAAAACATAACAGTCCCCAGATATTCCAAATTGTCCAAAGGCACTGGGTCCTCTGCCCCAAAATCAAGTCTGACTCCCTGCAGACTATGGAGCTCCCATGAACAAGTAACATCTATCCTGCATGCTGGCTTTGCCTGTCATCCCACGTCACGTTTAATTCATCTCCCAGGCACAGTTCTGGTGCCAAGTCCCTCTCCACATCCTCCCCAAACTGAAATGTTCACAGTTCTGGGCTCTGGCTTGGTGCCAAAAGAGAAGGAAGCCAAATTCCCTGAGTCTTTAGTGAAAATTGGAAATGATGCCCCAGTCGTGGCAGATTTTGTCCCATGGAACTGAAAGCTGGATGTGACCGGGAGGGTCTGAGCACTGAGCTGGGAGGCAATGGGGGGAGGAAGGCCAGCAGCACCCAGCAGGACAGGGCTGTGACACTGGTACTGTGTCCACAGTGCTGCATCACCCAGCTGGGACCCACAGGAAGAATATTACACAGATGCACAGGGGAAAACAAGGGCTACAGAGAACAGGCAACACCTTTTATTAGACAAGTTTTCAACACCCAAGTCTCTTAAGCTCAGAGGCTGAGCCACCATTCCTACCAGCAGCAGCAGGCAAGTTAATAAAAGATGATCCTTTTCCTGCAAACCTTTTTTGCTCAGAGCCCAACGCCATCACAGCACTGCTGAACTGATGCTCAGCCGTGGGCACCATCTTCCACAAAGGGGACCAGAGTGAACTCTCTTACTGACCAATGTTATATCACATGGAAAGCCCAGCTTTGGTTTCCAGCTGGCAAACTTGCCTAAACTCCCCACAGTGTTCTACAAAGCCAAGGGCTGGGCGAGCTGGACCAGGGCTGCAGAGTGAATTCGTGACTAAATCTGGCACCGTGGGACACGCACAGAGAGATGTGCTCTCTCTTCCCTTCCCCTTTGCTGCAGGAGCTCTCACAGCTCAGGGCTTTGCATTGCTTTGCTAAGCATGTCTGGAAGGTGGATAATGAAATGTTTTGGTGCAAAGGATCAGGTTTCCTGTCTGCTGTTTGACAACAGCAGGGCTGCCAGGAGTCTACACCAGGCAGGGGATCGCACCCCGGGATTCCCTGGAACAGCGAAGCTTTGCCCAGCCAGCAACAAGGAACTGATTTACATCCTGATTGTCACAATCTACTCCCACTCCTGTAGGTGATCCACATCAGCTGAGTATGTGGGTGCTGATTTTAGGACAGGGGTGCTGATTTGTGCCAGGTTATGGCTGGAGCAGGGCAGTGCCATGCTTGCCCACGCTGGGCTGGGAGCAAGGTGACACAGGACTGTGGCATGGGGGGGGGGTCACACTCACCATGACAGCAGCACAGAGGAGGTGCAGAGGTCCTGGATATTGTGGGACAGCTAAGAGAAGGTCCTGGGAATTTCCCTTCTTGCACAGGGAAAGCCTGATGGTTAACCTGCTGGTTCCCATGGAACCCATACTGGTCTGTGCTGGTTTGAGAGTAGAACCCAGCCCAGGGCACACAGACAGGATGGTGCAGGTCCTCCACACTGCTAGAGACACCAGGGACCCTCCAGCCACCACAGACCCCTCATCTACACACATCCTCACCTCCAATGGGACTTTCTCCTCACCCTGTGACATGCTCCCTGTGCTCCCCCACCCTGATTCCAGGTCTCTGCTGAAGACAGGTTTCCCCTGCCCCAGGAGTGATGTCCAGGGCACAGGGGACAGAGATGCTCAGGCCAGTCGTTTCCTCATTATGGACTTCAAACCCAGTTAAAACAAATAGCCAAGTGAAGAGCCCAGGGCACATGTGTGCTTCTCCTCTCTCTCACAATCCTTCCCCACTCCACACTCAGAGCAAACCTGAGCCGTGGGGACCCTCACGCCTCTGCCACCACTTTCTGACATCCCCTTGGCCAAGTTCCCCAGTCCCAGGGCACTGCTGCGGGATCCAGCAGCAGGAATCCCTCCAGACAAGCACTGCAGAGCCAGGCAGCTCCGGGGGAGAGGCAGTCAGCACCTCCAGAGTGCAAGAGAGCGGCACAAGCACAGCTTGTCCTCCCTGCCAGCTCCGGGCGGTAGCCTGGGCTAAGGAAAAAGGCAGCGACCAGATCCCTCCGGTGATCCCAGACCTTCAAACACAGCGGGGAGCGCCGGCAACCTCTGGGCCAGCGGCGCCCCACCTTGAGCTTCGTCCCACGGCACCATCTCCTCTGTCGGTTTTTGGGGCCTCTCCCCACAGAAAAACCAAGCAACTACCAGCGTCTAAGCCTGGGAGTAACCCAAGGGCATCTACAGTGAAGCAAGAAAGCTGGAGAGCAAGGACTGGGGAGGGGAAGCGAATGCATGGAAGCAAACACGAGGAGTTACACCAAGGGGAAAAAAGCAGTGGGTTGGTACGGGTGTGCTGGAAGGTGTCAGGTTTGGATATCGACGCCAGCCCCGCTGCCCGTTCAGGGTGGGTTTCAAAATCCTCATCGGCACCAGCAGGTTTAAACCACAGGAACTGAATCCCGCCGAGCGCTAGCGTCTCTGAGGATGGTATCAAAAAAGCCAGCGGCGAAGAGCCCAGTGATAACCCCAAAGACACGGGCGGGAGGGGGGAGCCGGGGGCCGCCAGCCTGCGAGAGCTGCAGGACCCGCGGGCAAACCTGCCTGGATCCCTGACATCCCCCTCTGCGCCCAACCCGCACAAACGCCCCCCGTCCAGCCGCAGCCCCCCACGCTCCGCCACCCGCTTCCCACCCGCAGGAACCGGGCGAGGCGGGAGCACGGGAGAGACGCAAACACACCAACTTTACCTAAAGGGTCTCAAGGTGACGAGGCATCTTCTGACCATTATCTTCCCATCCGCGTTGACTGTGATCATCGTTCAAAGTTGCGGGGAGGGAGGGAGGGGGGCGGCCCCCGCACCCCCCTGACACGCTCCGAGGGGCTCAGCGGGCGGNGCCGAGCCCATGGCCGGGCCGCTCCGCTCCGCGCAGCCCCGCGCAGCGGCTCCGCTCCGCCCCGCACCGCCCCGCACCGCCCCGCGGAGCCTCCGCCGGGCTCCATGTGCCATCTAGCGGCAACCCGGCCCCGCCGAGGGGGTGCCCGGGCTGGGGGGGTGCCCGGGGAGGGGGTGCGGCAGCCCCCCCGAGGAGAGGGGATGGCGTTTTGGGGGCCAGGATGGCCGCGCAGAGAGCGGCCGCATCCCGGGGCGGGTGACCCGCGGGGACCTCGGGAGGTGGGGATGGCCCTTCCTGGCAAAATGGGGTAGGGGAGTCAACCCAGAAATGCCACTCCCGCGGGTGCTGTTCGCTTCTGGGGGCTTGAGGAGCAGGGCAAACCTCTTTTCTTAGGAATGGGGGGTCTGGGCTCTGGCTCTGACAGCACCAGCCCGCGGCTTTGCAGCCCCATCACCCTCTTTTTCTTTCTCGGGGGGCAACAGTCACAGCCCATGATGTGGCTTCCCAAAGTCCCCGGACACTCCTGGTTGCTGCCGAAAGGACCAAGGTGGTGTCCTTGGGAAAGACAAAGGGGCCGCGAGAGCTGAGGCGGGAGGAGCAGCTGCTGAGCTCAGCAGAGGTGTTCCCAGCTCTCCCGTGAAAGGTGACAGGCACAAAAAGCCTCCCAAAGCTTGGGACTTAAAGGAGCCGAATGTGCCCAGAGCTCAGAGACATCCCCCTCACACTGGTGCATGCTGCACCCAGCACCCTGGGGGGAGCACAGGATTGCAGAAAGCTGGGAGGAGGACACTGTTCCTGGTGTGCTCATCTGGCCAGGCTCCAGGACAGGACTGGGGGGAAGGCTGTGGTGCCAACAGGGCCCCCTCATGCCATGCTGACCCCGTGGCTGGCTGTCCCTCTCTGCCCACCACCAAAGCATAGGCTGACACTGAGGAAAAGCTGCCCCTTTGCCTTCCCTATTGCAGGACAATCTCCTCCCATGGTCTTTCCCAGCACTTCTCCACCCACTCTTCCCACAGCAAGAAACATTCCTCCATCCCCACCTGCCTGGAATGGCTCAGCAATCTACCCCCCAAGTGCTGAGCAATTTCAACACCCTCACATCTCCAACAAATCCCCTCTATATAAACTAACCATGGGTTCCCTTTCTTGTGCACAATCCTAGTGTTTTCCCATGAGGCTGATGAAGAGGAAATGCTGCTGTGATACTCTGATTTCCATAGGGATCCCAGACACTCACACTGCTTCCTTCTCCCTGATGGAAACCAGAGGGGGGCTTCGGTCATCAGAGCTCCGGGGAGCGTATGCTTCATCATCATCAGCCACAGCTGGAAATCTACCACGAAACAGCACTTTCTCCCCATGAAACAGCAAATTTTTTTCAAGCAGAAGTGAGAAGCAAAACTGTACTCTTTAGGGCTTCATAAATACAGAAGGATTTTTGTGTTCCCCCAAAGGGAAGGAGTCATTGCCACACTGGGTCTGAGCAGGATGATAGTGGGCTGAGGCAGACAGACACACAGGCTGAGGATTTGCAGGAAGTGTGGCTCAGGAACAGCTGCCAGATAAATCCAAACCCTCAGGTCAGCTCTCCCTGAGCTTCAATACAGGCAGCCCAACATCATGGCAAGGACATCCTTCTCTGAAGTCCATCCCATGTGGACATCATGGATACAACTACTGCATGGACAGATCCAGCTGGTGTGCTCAGTCCTTGCCATTTTAGGTGCAGTTGGGAGCTTCTGGCCTTCCCTGCAAAACCCACCTGGTTTTCTTCACCTGGTCATTGGGCAAGGAGAGGAGCAGCAGGCTGATGAAGGGTTGTGGGGATCCTGTCACTCCTGATCTCCTTGCTCCTGACTGCTCCCCTGATTTCCAGCTCCTGCTGCTCTGACAGGACACTGTTAGTCCCCATCTGAGCTGTAAATCACCTAAAACCTGGTGTTTCCTTACTTGCTGCCCCCAAGAGCCCAGCTCCAGCTGGCAGCAGGAGGCAGAGCCCTTCATTCCGAGATCAGCTCAGCTCAATGGGGCTGGAAACCTTCCAAATGCACATAAACACACTGCATGGAGTGGTCAATGGAGCAGCCAAATCGCTGCCTCCAGTGTGCCAGGAGCCAGCTGTGCCTTCCCAAGAGCCTGGAAGGAAAAGATATCATCCCATCCCATGGAAGGAAAAGATATCATCCCATCCCAGGGAATGCAGAGCAGGGGGCTACCGGATTTCCAGTGTGGGATGAATTCTGTGGGGTGAGATTCCCCCTGCTCCCCTCCTTAAGGATAATACCAAGGTCCTTCTGTGCATCCCACAGGTTCTGGATCATGCCAAGCAGCAGCTCTTCCTCAAGGCCAGTTGCAGGAAAGGGCTGGGCTATGGTGAGTACTACACACTGATTTTTTAAGATTTAGGGGTGAGTGATATTGAGGGAGAGAAGGGACCATGGAGAAAATGGTGTCTCCCCATTCCTCCCTCCAGGGCTGATCCTGGGCTGGAAGTGGCCCCCTGAGGGCTGTTTCTTGGGTAGCAGAAAGTGTGTCAGCTACCCTGTCTTCCTCCAGGTGCCTCCTGCAGCACCAGCCAGGAAACAATAGCAAATAAAATAACATAACATTAAATAAATAAATAAATAAATAAAATAAAATACAGAAATATGCTCTTGGCAATCTCCAGGCACATCCTGGCAGGGTGCTGGGGTCAGCAGGGAGCAACTGCACTCGCAGTGCTGGCTGGGGAGACAGGCAGAGTTACCTCTGCTGCTTCCAACTCCTGCCAGAATCATCCATGCAGGATCCATCACCCCATGGACGGGAATGTGGCATTTACTGCACCCCCAGGGCCCTCATCCCTGAGGAGAAACACTGCAGTAGACAGTCCTTTCCCTGTGCTGCTGCTTGAAACAAAAGCTTAATTAACTACCAGCTCGCTGTCTGTTTAGAGGGATAAATCTAAAATCCAAGGATGGTAATAAAGCAGTGAATTATCTTCTTCAGCAGCTGAGAAGCAGTGGCCCCAAAAATCAATATGCTGATGTTATACCACACACACAACACACACACACATGCATGTTTGTTATTCCAAATTCAGCAGCAGCAGGGAATGGAGAGTACCAGCTCAGCAGCCAGCGGGTACAGAGGAAACCAGTGTTCCACCAGTTAGAGGCCCTGCCCAGCCAGAGGTAGACATGGAGCATCTCCAGTACGGGCTCCAGGCAACCACTCCACAGCACTGCCTGTAACTGGGGCAGGCCAGAGTTCCAGCTCTGACACTGGAACATCCTCTGGCACCCAGGACTCACCCTGTACCACTGGCCCAGGAGAAGACCATGGGAATTTTCAACTGATCTTAAGTAGCCATGTTCCCATGAGTCCCAAAGCTCCCTGAGGAGCTCCCTGGGCAGAGCACAAAGGTTTCAATCACCACAGCTGGAGAAGAGGTTATGAATGCAGGGTGGGCTTTAACCCACCAGAAATAAAGCTTAAAATGTCACAGTCCTGCAAAGGGCACAGACTCATCACAGCTCTGCTGTGGGCACCTCCAGACAAGCCAAGCCACACTAACAGGATTTATGTTGCTTTTTGCTAAGTGATGATCATGTGCCAGGGCTCCAAAGTCATCCCAGGACCCTCCAGAGACTCCCCACTCCAGCCTGAGACCCTTCTTTATTGCTTTCCATGAGCCTGGGGGATGGATCTGCCCAAGTTTCTTCTTGGAGCCTCCTCTCAAGCCTCAAGCTACTTGGTCTTCATGGAAAAATAATGATCCTGGAGCGGGAGAATCACAACAAACCACTGAGCTGTAATGTGCTACGACAAGCCACTTCCTTAAGTTCTCCCCGCACACAATCTTGCCCTTGAGATAAGAGATATAATTTGATTGCGGGAGCTGCAATGCCCAAATGCTCAGGGCATAAGATCACTTAGTCACCACAACTTCTCCCTGCCCCTCAAGGGACATTGCTGGGGACAAGGAGCTCTTTATTGATACAGAACAACTTCTCTCCATCACTGGCTCACCCTCAATTACTGCATTCACGCCTCTGCCCATCTCTGTAGCAACGAGGCGGAAAAGCTCCAAGCCTGGTACTGACCTCCCTCACTGCTGAGCATCTTTGACTGTGCTGGGGGCTCCCACAGGCACTGGAGGGCTGGTACAGGCAGCCCTGCTCCACCTCTGCTTCCTGCCTGTTCCCAGGGGCAGCAAAAACCTCCCTGAAGTTACTCACAGGTCGGTGTTTAGAGAGAGCACCGAGCAAATGGCAGGGAGGGGATGGCAGTGTCCCGAGGCCACCTCTGCACCCCCATGCACAGGATAACCAGGAGCTCTCCACGGCTGCAGAAAGGGACCAAGAGAAACCAGGAGGGACTGTGGCTGAACTCCTGTCTCCAGCAGCAGGCAGACAAATGGCCTTGCTGCTGCCAGAGCACTGAACCAGCAGGTAGTGAAGACTCATCCATGGGCTTGAGTCCCTGTGACTGCAGTCTCCCAAAGATGCTAAAAGGCAGTGTTGAGAGGGCACTGGACACTACACTGAGGAGTGTTTTACCTGCTGTGAGGGTCCCCAGGGCAGTTCTCTGGTCCCTGGGGCTGTCTGCATGGCTGAGGTATCAGCAGGGTGCAAGGTAACCCCAAGAGGACACCGATCTCTGCCCCCTTCTTCCCTGGGACAGCAGCTGAGGGCCCAGTGGTGATGTACAGCACTTCTGCACTGCCTGAAGGTCAGAGCCAGCAGCATCCCCTGGGTAAAGGTTTAGAGGCTGGATGCAGCCCTCAGAAGCCAGGCTGGATTTTCCAAGCTCACCAGATTGTCCATGGCACCTGGGGAGCAGGAGGAGTGTTCCAGCCCTCGGATCACCACGGATGCTGCAGCACAGCACAGGACACATGGTTCCAGTGCTCAGGTACCTGCTGGAGGTGCACAGCCAGGTCAGGTGTCAAACATGGGACTCTATAGCTCCCATCAGCACAGGGCCATGTCAGCACAGCCTCTCATGGGGAATTTGGGAAGCTCTTGCCCTTGCAAGCCTGTCAGCACTGTAAATCCTTCGCTTCCATTAGCTGCTAATTCACTTAAAGCAAAGGAAAATAATGGAGGTGAGGATCACTCCTCAGCTCCCAGTAGGATGATGTGTTTTGAGAGCAGTGACGAAGCTACATTCCCCTCTCTCTTCTTGGTTAAAGAAACTAGTGCATTTTTCTTACTGTGTTAATTAAACCCACCAACCACCCTGGCTTTACCAAGAAGAAAACACAAAAGGTGAAAGGAGAGCCTGAACCAGCTTTATCAGTCAGAAAGGGCTCCTGGCTGCCCTGCTGCAAAGGGAGATGCTCAGAGGAAACAAGAGCAGCAATTAAAAATTAAAGAGGGAGGAAGATCTGTGCAGCAGAGACTGGAGATGCATTTATATTGCTGCAGTGCATTAAGGGGGGAACTCCTGACCCCCTCAGGGAGAACAGATCCCTCCATGGGCAGCTCTGCCCAGCTCAATCCAGGCAGGGAAGAAGGAACAAAGAAGGGACCAAGCCCAGGGTAAAGGGCAGGGTGGGAGATGCTGAGCCATTCCTCCTGAAGGGAAGAGAGCATCCTTCCTCCTTTCAGGTGAGGTTATTTGAGGCTAATCCCCCAGAGAGCCCCCACAGGGTAGGGGAGCAGGAAAAAAAATCAGAGAAAGAGTCAGCCCTGAGGGCTGGATCTGTCCCTTTGCCAGGCAGACTTCTCAGAGCTGCCAGTTCAGGTTTACCTCCCTCTCTGCCTCGCTGTCACACTCAGCTGAGCAGCAGTTCCCAGCCTGGTGCAGTCCCAGGAGGACACTCCGTATCTCAGCCGTTGAATTAGCATCCGAAGGGCAAGAAAATCTGACTGGAGCAGCCTTCCAGGCTTGCTAGCACGTTATCCTGAGCTCCTGCAGCAAGTGCTGCCTCCCCAGACCAGGAGTGTCCAGGTGCCCCCCCATCCATCTCACTGGATGGATTTTATGTCCCCCCTGTCCCTCAGCTGAACAAGCTCAGTGACGTGGTGGCATCAACGTGCACAATGGGGAGACATGTTTGAGCTCAAGATGAAAAATGCTGCACCACAGGGCTGGGAAGAAGGGAGAGGTTGTAACCCCCCTGACAGGCTCCCACATGCACACGGGGCACAGGGTTCACATCCCAAAGTGAGCCTAGCAGGACATTTATACCCCCTGCAACACGTCTTGGGAGTGCCAGCAGCATGCTGAAGGAAGGCTTGCACCACCACTAGCCAAATTAAGAGGGAGAAGACATGTCAAGCTTCAGCTGTAATTAAAGAAAATCATGTCAGGGGTCAGAAGAGCAAGAACTCTCCAGCCTTTTAATTACTGTAGGAGGGTCACTGCTGTTGCATGGCACTCACAGCCCTTTCCTGGTGGGGTCTGTAAGGAGTTTGCTGCCTCAACCCCACATGCAGGGTGTCCCTGAGCCCAGCAGCCACAGCCCAAGGGGAGCTGAGGGTCTACATGTCCATCCCTTGTATCCCATCAGAGGGAAGAGAAGTTGTCTCAGCTCCCCCCAGACGCTGGTGTGCCCCAGGCACAGCTCCCATTCCTCTCACCTCGACTGTCCCCAGGGAAGGAGCCAGGGAGGGTATAGAGCCCACCCCATTAATGAGAACTGAGAGGTGGTACAGACCAGCTGGCAGCCAGGGCTCTCTGTAGGCTCATTTTGCAGCCCCACCTCTGCCAAAACACTTCAGAAATCATCCAGGAAATCATATATTGTCCTGACTTATCCAAATTCATGAAACAACAAATGGAAACCACCCCCCAGCTATGGGCTGAGATCATGCAATTAGGCTGTTAAAAAATAAACCTCTGCAACCCTCAGACGTTCAAACCTGAGAGGCCAGATGAAGAAAAACGTTTGCTTTTCACATACAATGAGTGGAAATAATTTTAGATTTTTATTATTATTATTATTTTAGAAGGGAAATAAGCATATTTCAATCCAGTCAAGAGTGAAATTGAGTTTAACAACAAAGCAATTTCTATTAGTGGAGACCCAAGGAAAAAATACAGATGAATAGGAAACTGTCACAAAGAAATGTGTCAGACAATGGTGGAATTAGGAATTAAAAGCAACTTTGCTTTACTGCTGATAATATAAGCACATAATGATCTACCTCTCTGCTAATGTGCTCCCTTCCCATATAAACACTATAAAACCACAACAGTGGGAAAGACTTGGATTTAATTCTGCCCCCCATCCAGCAGGGAAGGGAAGGGTGTTATGCAAAGGTGCTTTGCCAACATCAGGGCTGGTCCCCATCTCCTGGAGAGCACCTACTTGTCCCATCCTACCCTTCTCCACCTGCTCTATTCTCTGCTGATGCTCCTGGGGACAGGCAGGATGCAGCTCTCCCACGTCCCCCATCACCACAGGGCCATGAGGGACCCCAAGGGTCCCCATCCCAGGGCACACAGTGTCACCCTGGGTTCTCTTCAGGATGCCAATGTGTCACTGCTCCTCATCTCATGTCATCCCCGTTGCCAAGGATTGAGGCCCTTGGGTTAAAAATTTAAAGTTTTAGTAGTCTTTAGTATCAAACCCTAAAGCAATTACACTGCCCTAAATCTTTAGTGGTTTTAGAGATTAATTTCTCATCTCCAAAGAGACAGCTCCGCCTGATTCTCCTCAGCAGGGTCTGAATAGGATTTGAGTATGGAGACAAAGGAATATTGATCACACCCTATAATGCTGAACAGAATTTTTTGTACCCTCTTCCTCCATTTTTCTTTTTTTAATATTGTTCTTCTCCCTCAGATGAGCCAGTGAAGGCGAACTGCTGCAGGAGCTGGGGATGGAGCCACCAGGTGCTCTGTCACAGAGGCAGAGAGGAATGCAAAACTCAATTTTAAGTAAGTCCTGTTCCCTTTGAAATCAATTAGGTGACTCTGGAGGCCTTTGGTTGAAAGGAGACAGACGGAGGCAATCAAGGGGAGAAGCACTTGAGTAAAAGAACAGTAAAAGCACGGAGCAATTCCCTAAAATGCTGCTGATCCATCAGCTAAGAGGGTCTGTGAAGGAAGGCAGGATTTTTAACAGCTAATTTCATACCAACCCTTCTCTCCAGAGCGTGGCTGGAGCACAGGGTCCCAATAGGTGGGACAGCTGTGACACAGCACACGGTGGCTTTCCCTGGGGTCAGGTCCAGCCATGGATTAGGGACACAAATGTGTCCATTAGGGATGAGACCTCAGGCAGCCCCAGAGGGCACTTGTCCCCATGCTGCCCTTGCCTCAGGCTCAGCATCCCCCTGGCATGGCAGGCATCCAAAAAGTGACACCACAAGGCATTCCTGTGATCCAGAGGGGCCCTGGCAGGGATGGAAATCCAACAAGAACAGGCAGTTCCTCAGGGCAGGATGGTTTAGGTTTTTACCTCTACATTTCCTTACTCAGGAGGGAAGGGTACGCTGCTGGCAGAGCTTGTTCCCACATTTACCCACATCAAAGCTGGCTTGGAGTAATTCTCTCCTGAATTTCCAAAGTGAAGAGGAGAAAATCAGGATTAGCAAACTGAGGAGCAATCGGAGCTGCACTTGGCCTTCATGAGGATTGATAAATCTCTTCCAACACCAGGAAATAACCAGGCTTTGCTCCTTGCCTGAAGGAGGGAACATCCCCCCTCCAAACACCTGCAATAAGACACTTGCAATTACTGCTTTGTCTCCTGGAAACTAGTAAATAATTCAAACAACTCTCTTTTTTTTTTCCTTTCCTTTTGTTTTCCATTTTAATTAATCCACCTAGAATTTTGTCCTCCAAACACAATCACAGCAGCCCAGGAACAGCAGGTAGAGAATCTCATTACCCAGCTTCCCAGCCATATCCTCGAGCCATTATTAATAGAGACTTCATCGAGTGAGGAATTAATAAAACCCGTTGGCAAGGGGGAAGGGAAGCACTTCTGGAGCACATCACCCTCTCCACCTTGTCCCAGGGATGGGGCTTCCAGTGGTTAGAGGTGCCAGGGGGCTTAGGCAGAGCCAACATCCTGACTCCTGCAGCCAAGTGTCACTGTTCTGTCAGTTCCTGTGGTCCAGGAGGAGGTGCTGGGTTCAAAACTAGGTGAAAAGATCAGGAAAGACACCTCAGCATACACAGGTCATTGGCCCAGCTGCTGGCAGGAGGCAGAGTCCAAGCACATGTTTTCACAGTTAATCCTTCCTTTTTCTCCTTACACCGGTAGCAGCCACATCCTTGGAGCTCTGCCTTGGCACTGGGAACTGCTTTCAAAGATGGGGTGGTGGCATTATGGAGTGCAAACACACAGGCCCCTCCAAGTACCTGCAATGGGAGGAGGCAGCAGGATCATGGCCCCCCCAGCAGCCCAGTTGTGGGGGTAAAACCTCATGTCCAGCTGATTTCAGGGGGTTTGGATCCTGCCCCAGCACTCAAACCCACACTCTCCCTACGCTCATGAGTGTCCTGCAGCAAGCACAAACCCACCCACTCATCCCTCCCTCCACAGATGCTGGGTGGCCCCATTGGGAGAGTGTTTTTGGAAGAAGGAAACATCTCCTCCTTGGAGCACCCGCTGTTCCAATGGGGTTTTCCTGACACAAGGCATTCCTGATAGGGCAACACTGCCCACAGGCAGGGGCACAAGGGACACCCTTTTGCCGAGGGGTGCTGTACACACAGCACATTCAGCAGAGAGGAGAGTGCCAGTCCCTGCAGTCCCTTGCACAGAGACCAGGCAGGCAGCTCGTTCTGCAAGGTTTTTTTCCTATCTGGATTCTTTTCTCCTTGTTTCCCCCAGACCCGGGAAGCGCCGTGCTGGGCGTGCAGCCTGCAGGGAGCTGCGATTGCACTCGGGCTCGGAGGCTTCCCTGCCTTGATCAGCTGCACTTAGATAAACAGCAGCACATCAATAAGCAGCTCTAATTAGAGGTGTTAATAGCGCTGGGAGCTGGGGGAAAGCACATCCAGGCAGGAGGGAGAGCAGTGGGCAATCTGAGGAGAGCAAAGGGAGGAGCTGGGAGACCTGGGGTGCTCAGGACCTTCCCTTTCTGCTGCAGGGGGGGGTTGCACACACCCCGCGGGTGGGACAATCAAGCTCCAGGAGCCCACACGAAATTGCCGGGGAAATATGCCCCGTGCTGATTATCTTGAATAATTTATGCAGATGCTCTCATGCATTCATATTTTATGGAAGTCTTGCAAAGCTGTGATCGTGGTTACTCACAATTCACTCCCTTCCAGAAGTCTCTGTCGGTGGTGGGTGTGGGAAGCTGGAGGGCAAATTACACCTCAGGGACCTCAGTTCTCCATGGCACTGGGGACAGGGCATGGAGCTGCATCAGGGCAACTGACTCCCACCAGGACCCTGCTCCTGCACCCACCATCTCACAGCCCTCCCCAGCCTAGATCTTGCAAAGCAAAGAGGTTCAATGGCCACAGGGAGGGACCTGGGACAGGCTCAGTTCCCACAGCACCATCCCCTCTGCCCAGGAAGTTATCCCACAGGAATGCAAGAGCTGCTCCCAGGGGTCCCTCTGACCCTGATGGGTGAGATACAGGCTGGGGCAGAGAGGACCCTTGGGGTACCCACAACCTGGGTGCTCCCCAAGGCTGGGAAGGAGCACAAGCCACCCCCACACCTCCCCCCTGCTCCACATCTCCATCTGTTTTAGGGTCAGGAAGACTCAGGGCCTTGACTCAAAGCCACATAGGGAAGGGTGGAGGAGAAAAGGTGGGAGTAAGGGGAAAATTAGAGAAAACTAAGAGGTGCTCAGAGCACACTGGAGGAGGATGTGGCCACAGGGAAGCCTGCCAGCACCCAGCAGAGCAGAAAGTCAACAATACTAAAGATAGGACACTGGATATTTTCATTCCCTGCAGTTCCCTCTCCTCAGAGGAGAGCGAGGATGTGTGAAACGCAAGCAGAAATCAAACAAGAGGTGCCTCAGTCTGCCTGTTCAGCCTGTAAAAGGTTTGGGGAGCAGAGACACAGCTCAGAGGGGGGAGAAAGGACTGGCCCCCTTGTCACACAGCACCAGACTCTGGGTTTCACTGTTTTCTTTCCCTTTGGGGACACCCCAGGAAGCTTTTGCTCAAGCCTGGCTGCCTCTCCCTGCAGCAACTTCCATCCATTTCAATTAGAGAATCTTCCCTAAAAAGGGACCAGAAACTCCAGCTCCTGTGAGACAGAAAGGGAGGGCACACACAAACAGCCCCTGCCACGCTTGGGCTGCTGCTCTGAGCCTCATTCATCATCTGCTGACCCCATGGCCATGTCCAGCTCGCTGGGCAGGGGACCAGCAGCACCCCATCACTGGCAGGTTAATCAAGTGTGGCCTCTGCCAGCAGCATCCCCCAGCCCAGGGAAGGAGCACGCTGCAGATCCTAAGGCAAGGAGGTGCCTGGGGACTCACCCAGAACCAAATTTCCTCCAGGAGTTTGCATCAAGCTCAGTTAGAGCACTGGTGATTTATTTGGAGAGCTACTCCTGGGAGCAGTTGCGAGCTATAAGGCTGTAGGACAGAAATCTGCTGCTCCAGGGAGGGGTTGGGAGCAACACAGGGGGATTTCTGGGGCAAAAGCTGCTGGTTTGGCACTGGGTTTGTAGCACAGGGTCACCCTCGGGGCAGGAGAGCTGCAAAGGAGGCTACAAGCCCTGGTGCCAGCAAGCTGAGAAACAGGAGGCAGGGAGACCACAGCTCAGCTCCAAAGCTACAAATGAGCCTCTCTGTTTGATCTTTTCCATGGAAATGGCTTCTCCAGTTTTTGTCTAGAGCAGCCAATCAAACCCAAAGAGTTGCATCCAACTGCGAGGGGAAAAAAGAAATCCAGGTCTATTAAAATTGATGAAAGACACCTTGACAGTGTCCCCTTAATGTAATTAAAAACGTATTTAAAGGCGTGCCAAATGTTTACTAATTAAACGAGCACTTCATTCTGTAGCTATAATGAAAAAAGTAATTGGGATACCTTGAGCAAATCCCCGGTTTTTAAAGAAATAATTACTTTATAGAAAATTAGTTACTAAATTAAACCATTCTTTACCTGCTGTTACTTTGGCTCTTTTTTCTCATTTTTGTGCAGCTGAATCCTGAAATTACCTGGGACAGATTTTTATCCTGGATAATGAGTATTTCAAAGGAAACGGGAAAAAAGAAGAAGAGTAGGAAGTGCTGATGGGTCCCCAAGTGTTAATATGTGGCTGGTGGGGAAAGCACAACAGGTTTGGAATAGACTGGAATGTGGGCACAAGGCTGCACACCTGGTGCTGTGCTGACAGATCTCCATCCCACCATCCCACTGCTGCTCCAGCACTGCCACCAAGACACATGAGAGTCACCAGCTGGGGATGGAATGAGATGACCTTTAAGGTCCTTTCCAATCCAAACCATTCTGTGATTCCATGATTGACACAGAGGGAGAGGGGAGGGAAACCAAGCATTCCCACTCGTGTCATTAACACCCACCACAAGAGGTTCGCTCTGTCTCCTCCACCTCCAGAGCAATCCTGGCCAAGGCAGGGCTCTTATTTCCATACCAGAGCACACAGCACTCAATTTACTGTGGCTCTGTAAACCACTCAGTGCTTGCTTTTCAGCCAAGGTGTGTGGGCGGCTGTGGCTCCCAGTGGGTTACCTGGCTCTTCTCGAGAGCAGACACAGACTCTGAACACAAACCCACTAATCTGAGATGACACCAGGCTGAATCCAGAGAGAGGCAGTGAAGGCACATGGTGACCAAGCATCTGTGCAGGAGGCAGCGGGCGGCTGTGGCTCCCAGTGGGGCTGCAGGGGCCTGTGATAGCAGATGGAGAGTCTGATTGCATTTGCTGATAATGGATTAGGAGGCTTTTCTTGGATCTCCACTGTCTCCTCCTTAGCCAGTTCCTTGAGGGGCTCTGCAGGGAGGTGTTACAGGAGATTTATTAACAAGATGAACTGCAATGCCAGGAAAAGCTGCTCCTGCAAAATGCACTTTCCCTCTCACATGTGCACCAGGCTTAAGCCCACCTCGTCTGAAAGCACTCAGCATCCTTCCTCCTCCTCAGGGGGACTCCAGCAGATCTGCTCCTTCCCTCACAGCTGGCAGTTTCACCAATGCAATGGGAAGCTGCTGCACTCCTTGTCCAGCCATCCAACATCCAAAATATCCTTATTTGGCAACAACAGCAAATGTAAGCCCCTTAAAAGCAAGGCACCCATGTCAGGAGAACCTGTGGGTAGAGGTGGTGTGTCCCCAGCACCACCACAGCCTTTTCCCAGGGCCAGATCCCATCCTGCAGGTGAGGAAGCCAAGACCTGCCCTGAGGCACCTGTCTAAGGCCAGCAAAGAAGCCAGGATCAGAAATCCAAAGCTCAGCTCACTGGACTGTATCACACATGGACATGGCCTGAGATGACACTGCTGAACCCTGGAGACAGAGGTGACCACAGCTCCCTACCAAGGAGGAGCTGCAGGGGAAGGGGGGAGTGAGGAGAAATGAGATGCAGTGAAGGGGGAGGCAGACAAGAGGCAGGGAAAGTAAAGGAGAAAGAGGAAAGCAGGGAGCTAAGTGAGCACAGGGGTACAGGAACAGGAGCCTCCCTGCTGCATGGTTCATCTTATGCTTCACTACAAGTGAAATAAATTGCCTTTTTCTGGAAGGATGGATGCAGTGCACACCCTCACTGTGCCTGGGAGCCTGGCAGCACCTCAGAACCAATGTCCAGGGTGAGCTGTGGGATTAATAAATGCCAGATCAGAGCAGTTGTGATGCCTTTTAGCAGCTTGATTGCTCCATGAGAATTAACCCCTTATCCTGTAACCCTGTCTCCCTGGGGAGTGGTGTTGCACTGTCTGGTCCCTGAATGCCATTGCAAAACCCCAGCACAGGAAATCCCCAGGGATACAGCCCAGCAAGCCTTGTCTCTCCATCAGCACGTGGGATATTTGCAACAAATGAGGCCACAGCCAGAGGACTGGGGTAAGTTACAGCCCAGGCTGCACAGGAGCTATTCTTGTGACTGCCTTCAGACCCAAAGATGAAAAATGAATTCAGCAACTCAGCCACAATTCATCTCAGCTGGCTGAGCTCTGCCTGTGCAGCCAGAATCCAAGCACAGGCACCACTTAGCCTGTCCAATTTCCTGTGTCTATGCTTCACCCAAGACCCTGGAAGAACAGAGCCATTAATTACAGAGGTTGGAATTGTCTCTCCTCCAGATAAGATGGAACCAAATGCAGGTCAGGAGCTGGATGTGCCCAACAGAGGAATGAACTGCTACAAACCAGCCCAGAGGGGATGACATAAGTGCTGAGTGCTCAGCTAAACCCCAGCCAGGGCTTCCCCAGCTACAGGTCCTGCTTGGTGGGTGGAATACGATGCCTTGGGGAGGAGATGCTGCCACGCTCAGGACTTTATTGCCAGCTGTAGCCAGTGAGAAGAGGCTTCTCCACTCCCCTCGGGCTCCTTGCAGCTGCTTATTGCCTCCCACTCAGCTGCAGGAGCTTTGCAAAAGAGGTCAGGAGATCCCAGAGGTGCTGTGTCTGTGGTCAGCCAGCAGCCACAGGGACAGGATTGATTCCCACCTCCCAGCTGTGACACATCCCCAAATCAGGGCAGGTAGGTGGGCTCTCACCTCCTGCATCCAAGCCCAGCACAGACCCTGTAACCCCTTTGCTCCAAGGCTGACTGTGCCATCACACTGGGAGGGTGAAGTGGGTGTGGAGGTCACACACAGCACCCACCCCTGCCAGGCTTCTGATAATTCACTTAACTGCAAAACCCTTGCCAAGTGCCTCCCATTCCACACAATGTCCTCAGAGGATAATACCCGGAGGCTCTTACCTTCCTGAAGCAACAGGATGAAGCTGCCACAGCACAAAGAACAGAGGAATTTCCCAGGAAATTTGAGCCTCATCCTCAAATGCCTGACCAGACCAGTATCCTGTCCACCAGTCCCTTTACCAGCTGGCTGTGAATTTCCCACCAGCACCACATCATCTCCCCCTCCTTTCCTGTGTTCTTTTTACACTTCCCCCCTCCAAACCTCCCTCCTCTACAGCTCCATTTGCTCCAAAATCCAGCCCTTCCCAGTGCAGAGGAGGTCAGCCCCACACTTCTCCCAGTTCCTCCCATTATTTCCCACTGGAGCTGACCCTGCAGCCGTTCAAGCAGCGACAGTGGCTCCTGCTGACTCTTGGCTGGAGCAAGGAGTTACCTTTACACCTGGGTGCTGATGCAGCTACTGATGCTGGTTTGCCCATCACAGGGGACCTGTCCCAGCCCATCAGCAATTCCTGGTTTATGTCCTGTGACAGCAGAGCAATGGGCCTGCTCACACTTAATGCCTCAAAGCAAACAACATCACTTCATTCCTTTCCTTTTGCTCTGTACAGAAGATGCTACAGAGGACTCGATTATAAACTAAAAAGATCTTCCACCTGTGTTGTACCACATCAAACAACTTCTTAATGAAGAACAGTTATAATTACTGACATAGGGGTAACTGCAGAAACACCATCAGAGCAGCTCTTATTTGGGAGCAGCTCAGCTAATCCCAGCTAACCACAAAGCATCATGTTCTGGCAGCTTCAGGTGCATGCAAGACACCCTTTGCAAACACACAGGAAGGACAACCTGCCCTCACTCAAGTCTCCTCCTGGTTTCTAGTACTTAGAAATTGGCTCAAATCCCCCAGCACAAGGTCTGAGAGCCCTTCTACTATTTCTGTGGTGATTAATTATGACAACTGGGTCTCTATCAGGGTTTTACAAGCTGGAAGTGCTACAGGTACAACACCTAATTAACATTATGCTCTTGGTCTGCACGACCTCCCAGCCGAGCCACAGCTCTGCCAAAACACTTGCTACAGAGAAGGAAGGCAGAGAAAGAAAAAGAAAGAAGGAAAGAAAATGATCTTGGCTCCCAGCCCAAGCCTTTCTCTTTTTAAGATGCATTTCAAGAATCTGCTGGCTGGTGACCTCCTCGAGTTACAAGGGAGGCTGCTTGTCAAAAGCTGACCTGAGCTGGATTTAATTGAAAGCCAGTTGCTGGTGGTGGGAACAAGATCCAAAGGGCACCTTGGGGAGGCTCCGTGGAGAGCAGGAGAGGACGGAACAGGCACCAGGCAAGCAGAGAGCACCCTCTGCAGCCACATCAAGGACAGCCTGGATGTGGAGAGGGTTTGTGTTGGAGAGCCCGGGGCTGGTTACAGCTACAAGCAGCTCCCAGGAAAGCAGTGTTGATGGGGGATTTGCAAACTGGATTAGCTGGGAGCAACCAGCAGCTAATCCCAGCTCCTCCACTGAGGTCCTTTGTTGCCTTAGGCTTTCCACTTCAAAATTCTCCTGTTTTGCAATATTTATCTCCTGCATGAAGTTTTTTGGAGAGGAAGAATATATTAATAGAGGAAAAACAAATCAACTATTCTACAGCAGTACTTCCCAGTAGAAAATATTGACCAGTTTCCACATCTAAGTATTATCGATATCCTAAGCCTTCAATTCCACCAGAAACAAAACAAGTACACTTAGGAGTTTCAGTCAGTGAGTCAGGAACATTATCATTCTTGCTAAACATCGCCCCTCAGGAAAATATTGACCACCAAACTGCACTTTCAGCTGTTTAGAACTAACCAGGGTATTCAAACTCCTTTATTCCCCAGCCTAAGCACCTGCCACCTTAAGGCTTCATCACCATCTGAAAAGAAGTTTAATTTTTCATGGAGCATCGTGACCTTTCATTCCCCTTAAAATGAAGTGACACATGTTCACACAGAGCAAAACCAAACCACACCACGACATGCTGTGAGTTCAAAAGCCAGTGAGGAGACACAGAGCTCTTTCTGTGCTCTGCACAAGGCTGGCTCACAGGTTCATCTTCCCAGACAAGCAGAACATGAGCTTTGCTGATCCCTTGCTGCTTATCAACACATCATCATTTTGAAACTCACAGTTGCTTGAATATGAAAAATAATTCCCTGTTTTCCTTCTGCATATTTAATCACTCACCTCTGCTTCCCACCTGGCTTGTTATGAACCTCACCTGGGCACATGTTACAGCCTTTGGCTCCCTCACAAGCCAAAATCTTTGGCTTTGATCCTGCAGGGAATCCAGACCCACAGTGGGGGTGAGCTGGTTGTTGGAAAGCAAAGTGAAGCGCATATAATATATATTTGTTCCCCAGACTTGGGGTGGGGTGCCTAAACTGCCAAAGCAGAAGCAGTTTATGCCCTGGGAACCCTTTCCCCAGCCCCATCATGAAAGCCAAACAATATTTCCCCCGTGCCTGCTGAAAGGAAAATTCTCACAGTGGGTAAAAATCAAGGTCTGGTTGTCCATGACCTTGTGACAGCCCCAGGAATGCATCCATGAGCCCGGAGCTCCATCCATTGCAGACCCACTGGTTATCAGGGCAGGCTGAGCTGCTCAATGTCCGGGAGCAGCCTGGACAACCCTGCAAGGCAAAGCAGTGCCATCCCCAGCAAGGGCACAGCACCCAAACAAGGACCTTTACTAACAGCATCACACAACATGCCAGGGTCTCACCCAGCACAAAGGTGTGTTATCCCAAAAGCATGAAATCTTTGACACAAAGCAGCATTTCAAACCCTCCCTTCCCTCCCAGTCCCTGCAATTGGTGGCTTGTTTGCCGCAGAACGTCATAAATATTTTTGTACCCGCTAGCAAACTCTAAATCCAACTGGTTTCTGCATGAAATGAAAGCCAGTGTGCATAATGCCCTTTTCCTTCCCCTACAGTAATTTTTTTTTCTTTTAATGTGTGTATCAAATCACAGCAGCACTGGGATGAAAGCACAGAGCCTGGGCAAAGTGCTGTCCCACGCTGAGCCTGATGAACACCCACAGGGTGCTGAGCCCTGTCCCTCTGCCACTCTCTGCAGAAGGGCAGCACTTCGTGTCTTACCAACACGGCTGAGACTTCACAGAATTAAGCTCTTACAAAGTATAATTATTATAATTATTCATAAATGTCATCAAGATGTGCCTGTGATTGCTGCTCTATCTCGCTCTGCAGTGAGGTAAGGGTAGCAGATGAATGTGAACGCTGGAACACTCATTTTTCAGGCTCACTCATGGCCTATTTTCTCCAGAACTTCCAATTACAGCACAAGTGGCAGTTGAATCTCAGCCCCAAGGGGAGGAAGAAGAGATATTTCCATGGCTGGGTCACCTGCACACAGAGAACACACCAAAAAGGAGTGTTGGGTTTGCCCTGTGTCAAGCTGAGCATAGGAATACATGACAGTGGTCATTTATGCCCCATGTAGACGGGATATTTTATTTCCTATTTTACAGGAATACATATAATGGGAAAGAAGGGCAATTTTAGAAGTTTGGCCTGCAAGTTTTAGATGAGCATCTGTATAAATTTCAGGAAGGGAAGAGGCTGAGCACTCACTGCTGTCCTCCACCTTTGCTTCCCTCCATCAATGATGCTGTGGGAACAGGGCAAAGACACTCCAGCAACTTGTGATTTTTTCCACTGCCACTGCCTGCAGCTCCCAACACTCAGTCCTGTGGCAAAGGAGCTCAGCACAGATCCTGCTGCAGAGGAAATTCTTCCTTAGCACCATCACTCAGCTCTGGAGCTGTGAAACAAATGCTCTCCACCACAGTTACACTTTTGTGAGCATGAAACAAATAATGATGTATGGTGGTGAAGCTCTTTTAAAGAGGTTATTACCTGTGTAATTGGCTGTTGGCTTTTAGGTGTTTTGCGTTTTTCACACAGATTAATAATCATAAACTCTGCAGGTCAGGCATTACAAGATGAGTGGCTCTGACAATAAGCAGTCACCACTGCATTTAACTAAAGATGCTTAATTGAAGCTAATTTCACTAAGGGACCTTAAATAGCAATTCCCCTTTCATATGACAGAATGACTGATTTTTTTTTTTTTTCATTTAAGGCATAAGCCTTCTATTTTTTTCCCCCTTTCATGATTAACTTTGAAGTGCAAACTCCTAAATGTCCTTTTATCCAAGATTTAAAGGGCTGTGTGCAGCAAAAGTTAACCTGCAAGGTTCTTTTCTATTTGTTCACATAAAGGACTGTACAGTCAGGTATTGAATACAGATTCTTTCTCTCAGAAATCAGAATGCCAAGGCCATCCAAAGATCACACCAGCAGAACCACAGTGGAATCTGACAAATCTGCAAATTACTGACTCTCAAGGGAAAAAGTGCAGCAGGAAGAATTAGTCTGTACTGGCCTCCTTGTTACCTTCCCTCAGCATTCTCACCTCTGCAATAGTATTCTTTCATGTATTCTCCAGACAAAGGAGAGGCAGCAAAGCTGTTCCCTGCTGCTCTGTCCATGCCCTTCAATCACAGGATAAAGCCCAGACTGAATCCTGACTTTTAGCCTTGCAGTGTCTGCCTGGACAATGGCCCTCCACACCTACATTTAATTTTAGATAAACAGGACTCAAGCACTCCACGACTCTGATTCATACTGTGGAGTCTTTCAGATATAAAGCCCTTGAGTTAAGAGAAAAATAACTGAAATCATGGGAAAGGATACTGGAAAAGAAACCCCCCAAAAATCCCAACCTAAGATTAGACACGTTGTCCTCTCAACAGCAGCACCAGTTTTCTTAAAATGGGCTTTCAAACAGAGAAAGAAAACAGGCTGAAGCAGCCACCCTGATTTCCCTGAGACACTTAATTAGTCTACACCACAACTAGAATTAAGCTGTTACTAAGGGCTACTTAGCACTAAACCGAACATTTCCCTCTTCTTAAGCAGGCCCTGTCTCCCTTTTCCAAAGCCTCTGGCATAACTGTGTAAAACAGTGACAAGAGCAATCCCGACAGCTTAACAAGCCTATTAACAAAAACAATGTCTGTAATTCACTTTTATTTGCGTGGCTGCGACCATGAAAAGAAACAGTCAGTACACTCAGTTGAAATCAGTGTTTTCATTGGGGATAATCATTGTGTGAGCCTGCTCTCAATTACCACCAATTCGAACCCAAAGACACCTTTCATTAAGATAAAACAGTTTCAATCATTTGGACTTCTGGCCAGCGTCAAAATGTAAACAAAAGGAGGGCTTGGGGGAACACACTCAGCAGCTGAAATAACCAACTTTACAGAGACACTATGAACTAAATCGAAATTGAGCCACTGCCCAAACTCAATTGAGCAAAGCACCCTCTTCATGTGCCCACTGAGACTAATTCTTACTTCCACATTTGCTCTCTACTGCACTTCAAGGTTATTTTACCCCCTCTCCCATTAGTGCTTCTCTGTGGTGCAACCTCTGGAGTTGAACTTATCAAGGCACCTCTCTGAATTTATCCATGAAAACTACAGGAGTCTCAGCCTCACTTCTGAACCAACCTGGTCACGTCAGAAAGGGCAAGGACCTTGTTGAGCAGCAAACTTCCCAATTTCAGCTCCATCTAAATTTCCCCATCTTTTAATATTTCTACGTGCACGTCAGCCAGGGACCACAGAAAACACAGTATTACCAATCTTTGCCCTAAAATGCCATCTTTGGGGTTCTCTTTATACACCCCTACTCCTCAGGAGCCAGCTGCTGGGGCACCTCTGTCACTAGGTCAGAGTCCAGGGAACCACATTCCCCCTCTGAAGCAAACTTGTGGAATTAAAAGAAAGTCCAATGGTACTTTCATCTGTCTGGTTAACTGAGTTATGGGTTTCTACACTTATTTTTTTCCATGAAGTTACACCAAACAACCACCACGAGGTTCTCTCTCCAGTATACTTTAAAATGGTCACAAAAATTCTATGAACTTACCAGCAGAAGGCTTTTTAAAAAGTTTTTGATAACTGTACCACAGGAGGGTTCCTGCTAAAATAGGGACCATAGTAAAGCTTTGGAGTTTTGGGGGGGTTCTGGTTGTTCTATGGGGTGGGGGTTTTTTTATCCCTGTTGAGTTTAGCACTGTCTGCAGAAAAATTATAGACTAGATTTATAAATAGTTCTTTTCCTTATCTCAAACTTGACAACATAGATTGTATCTAATGCAATTAACACACAAAAGGTCTACAGTTGTTGAAATTCTCTTTCCATACATTCATGTATCAAAAATGAAACTCAACTGGCAAGACAAAAATATAGATATGTTTATATGATATTCATTAAAGACCGATTTTTTAGCAGCTTCTTTGGCACTCAAATGTCAAGAATATCAGTTTTCATTTCCTCTTTAGCATTTGTTTGAAAAACCTGGGAGTGTGATATGCCAAGATATTAAACCTTAGTAACAAGCTAAAAGGAGAAGGGGGAAAAAAAAAAGAAAAGACTTTTTGGCAAACCCAAACAACTTAAATGTGTCATTTTTCTTAAAAAGATAAAATCACTAATATAAAACAAGCCCATGATACCACAGATACAGAAAAAAAACCTTTTTTCAAATGCCACTTAATTTAACAGTAAACTCCCAATTCAGATTAACATTAAAAAGCCACTGAGGTGAAATGAAGGGGGTGCAGCCTCATGGTTGGTAAGTGCTGATAAGCAGATTCAGAGATGGAATCATAAATGCATGTCAGCATTGCTGTTCTTTATACTGCTACACCAAAGATTTCAACCAAACTAACAACTGTGTATATTTGAGAGGATTTTTCACCTCTTGACAAATCAAAGAAACATGAATAAGTGAAAAGCAATCACATGAGCAGCAGCTTGAATAACTGAAACTTGTCTCTTCAGATCAAATGTCAAAAGCAATACCTGTGAAGTTAATAGTAAAAAAGAATAGTTATCCATGATACAGTTTTGAGAATTTCATGATTTCTTGTAAAGCTTGTCACAAAACAATACTTCCCTTTAATGACCCAATAAATAGTTCTGAGCAGCCTTCCAACATCACCTGATACTGAGTCAGGCCAGAAGAGAGGAAAAGAACAGGAGAAAAAAAGTAAAGCATCATATTCACAAAAGTACTAAAAACCCACGTTCCTAGTTCATTACTATCCCTATAAGTTGATTTCAAAATGGTTTTTGACACTGCATAAACTTAGCAATTTTTAAATTTCTAATGAAATAGTCCATATAACTTATATGGCAAATGAACATCATAGAAGTTCATAATTAAAAGGAATCAATTTGAAAAGCAACCTCATGAAAGCCATAACCTACTTACAATTAAATGGCATTGTTTTAGAAGCATTTAATTACTCATCACCAGAAGACCCAAGAATCATTTTTTCCCCCAAATATCCTGTAAGACAAAACTGCCCCTTGTGAACTTTCAAGTCTTTCTGCTCTTGTTGATATACAAGGAAAAACAGGTCCCAGAAAGCATTTGGAGGGGAAAAAAAAAAAAAATCAGTGATTCCCTATCTGAAAAAAACCCCAACTTATTTGTCCTGTTTGGTACTTTGGAGAAAATATAAATGTGTAGCGACAACAGAATTTTAATCACAGTCAGCATCCTATCATCTATACCTTTATAGTGCTCAGTATATTAAAAAGAGTACACTTCAAGTTACAGGATAACAGGAGTGGGTGAGAGAGGCTTCAGCAAGCTGCTGGTCACATTAATCAGATATTGATTCAATTCTGAATGCCTTTTCAGTTTGCCTGACAAATTGGAATGCCTTCAGCAACCCCTCGCTCCAATGTGTGTTCTGTCTCATTCTCTTTTACATCAGTCATTAAATCTCCCAGGAATACACAAAGCCTTTCTCTCCTGCCTGTCCTCAAGCATTTCTTTTGCTTGCTGGATGTTCAGGTGCCCTCTCGTCCTCCCATTAACACCTTACTGATCTCACAGCAAAAAAAACCTGCAGTGAATTTAAAAATCCCGTTCTGTGGCCCTGTAAAATGATGCCCCTTGGCTGTTCTGCTGTGCTTCACAACTCTGTGCTTCACAGGGGTTGTGCCACTGCTCTTTGAGAGCAAAAGTGACAGCAAATGTCACAGGAGATGCCACCCCCCTCCCTCACCAAGTTTAACCTTGGGTACACCTACCTAGTTATGACACATGGGAGCTACTGACACGTAATGAGTCGACTTTAACTTGTCTTTAAAGACATCAACATCCTGACTGTGCATAAAAAAAGGTTGGTGAGTGGTACTTTTCTAAAAATAGCTACGTGGAGTGTCTAAAAACACCTTTTCAGTGTTCCAGCCCTGCTCTCAGGTGCATCTTGTTTGCCCACCAGACAGAAACATCACTGAAAGGACTACAGTGCCATGCAGACAAAGTCAAGGTGAGCTGCATTCACTGCCTGTTATATCATCTATAACAGTTTTGGATTAAACTGTAGTTACTATGCTAGTAACCTTGTTTTCATATTTGGTGGAGTAAGATTACAGTACAATCTTCACAAAATACACTGAATACAGCAATTTAGGACAAGTATTTCAGGTGTTTTCAGCCTATGCAGTAGAATAAACACTGCAAGATTATTCTGACAATTCACATTCTGAGTCTATTTGTACTTTTTAAAGTTATCTCAGACAAAGCTCCCATCACAGATTTTCATCATTTTATGATGAAAACTCCACTGAACTCAAAAGGATGATCTGGGAGTCTGTGAGGGAAGCCATGGATTGTGGTCCTTCGTATTGCACAGCCCTGAGGAATTTTCAGCACCTTTCCCAACACAGTTCAATTCTGAGATACTGAGCCAAGGGCCTGTTTTCAACCATCAATAATTCACAGGCCTTGGGATCCCATCCTTAAGATGGCTAAGGGTAACATCTTTAAATTCTTGTAAAAGCTTTCATGTCACACTATAAACTGATTCATTTTCTTACAAAAAAAAAAAACAAACAAAACAAAAACAAAAAAGCACGAAACGAAAGAAAAACAAGCAAACAAAACCCCCCACGGATCTGAAACCTTAGGCACATGAAATAGATTAATAAACAAACTGTTGGGAAACAAGAAGCTGAATGATACAAAATAAGGCAACATTTCCCACAGAAATACTTGAGCGTAACTAATTGTTAAAAAAGTCAATGCCAAATTGATTTCTCAGTTGTGCAGACAATCTGTGATATAATCTACCTTATAAAAACATCACTCATTCAATACCAGAACTCATGTGTCTGCAGAACTGGAGTATAGGAAAAATAATTTAGGGAGCAAAAAACAAAAGTAATTGTGTAGTGCATGGTAGAGTGAAATTAGGCAATTACATTCTGAAAGGTACATCTCAGAGCAGAATTGTTCAATCCATGGATCTATACGTTTCCTTCCAATGCTAATATCAGGTTTTTAAGAACACTTATACCATGCTTGGTTGAGTAAAGCAAGATAAAAAAAGAAAAGCCTTTCAAATTTGGCTTCTTTTCCCTCCTATTTCACATTCAGTTGGACTGATGGTGATTTAGTAGCAGCTTCCTCCATCTCAACCTCTGCAGCAGCTTGACCTTTTCACATCACTTTCCCAAAAAGCATGCCTGTGCTGTTCCTTCTATCAGGCCAGCCATGGTTATCAGGATCAAATGCTGCTGTAGTCTGAGCCACGGGCAGCCTGAGCTGCTGCTGCTTCCCACTCCACTGCGAAGAAGGTAATTGTTCCAAAGAATCCCACGATCACCATGATCAGGAGCTGCCACTGCAGAAGGAAGTAGTTGCTGTAGAAATAGGCAACTGCAGCACAGATGGACTGAGAGGGAAAAAAAAAAAACACCAGGTAAAAAAAAGATTATCAGTGGAGATTTCCAGGCTGATATTACTACACAAGGATTACCAAACTGACAGGAGTTCAATGTGCAGCTCTCAGTAGACTCCTGCTGTAGGAGATAGACAATCTTAAGGCTTCATTATACCTGAACATATGCCTTGATGCGATACACAACAGATTTAGTTTTCACTTGTTATTTAAACAGTGTTCACTGGAGAAAATGAACACCAAACTCAAAAGTGTTTGGAGCATTGCAAGTGCAGCTCTCCGGTATTTCAAAGCAGTTTGTCTAGAAACAACACAGCCAAAGGTTTAAGATCACAGTCCAGGAAACTGTTTCCAGCACCACAAACTACTTTACACCAAAATTCAGGATGAAATAATTTGCAGAAGCATCATTTTTCTCAGCTCATTAAAAAGCCCAACCTGGTATTTCAGTAACATCCCAACAGTTCGAAACGTTTCAAGAGTTGATTATTACCTGAACAAACTTAAAGATGGCAAAGGCAGGAGCACTGTCTTCTGAATATAGGAATCCTAAAATACTGAGGAGCTGGGTGTTGAAGCAGCTGTCCCCCAGCCCCAGCAGGAAGCTGCAGAGCATGGCCACCTCTTTGCTGAAGGAGAAAAGGGAATCCAGTTTAAAAGCCATTTGTTCCAACAGCTCACACATCTATAAACTAGTTTTGGCAGATTTATTTGGAATTTGAGAATGGAAAGGTATCAAACTTTTAATTTCACTGGAAAAGAACTGGGAATGCCTGGCTTGGCAAAAAGAATGGTTTCATCAGCTTTTACTTTCTGGAATGCTAAGACTTCTGTTACTGTTTACCTGCAGTCAATTCACACTGAATGAGAATCAGGAAAAGAATTCATTTTGGTGCTTGGAGCCACAAACCCCACACAGCAGTGGTTAAAAGCTGAGACACATGGTGAATTCTTAAGCTGCAGGAATATTAGAGAAATACCAATTCATTTTGCAGAAAAATACCCCAGTTAAGACCAGTCACCTGCACAGGCACAAATGCTTAGAATTCCAAGTTAATCACTGGGTCTGCACAAACTAAAAACATTGCATTTTCACACAAATTGGCAAGAATACACCCCAAAAGACAGTTGCAATGGTGAGATAATAAAGTTCCCCATATTCTTTCCCAATTATTAGAGGAGACAGGCATAGCATGGCTTCAGTTAGATCAATTAGAATTTGACAATAAGCATTGAAAGACTTTGTTAATGGGTGCCACAGCGCAAGGCTGGTGCTCCCTGATGTAGTAAAACTGAGCCCAAGACTGTTTTAAGATAGACTGAATTCTTCACACCTACTACAATAGTTGCTGGTCTCACTATTGTGCTACATGTCAAACATCAGCTGTCGAGTGACAGAACTGCTGCCAATCATCCTCAGGCTTTTTATTCTTATGCTATTTAAGTTCCTAAATTGGGTGCACGCTGGTAGAGTACCTATCTTTAATAAAAACCAATTTCCTGAAAGCTTTTCCTGTGGAGTTAGTCACTACACAGAAAAAACAGCTTCAAGGGATTTTCTGTGGAGAAACAAGCTGTTTATAAACAACCAGCAAAAGGAGAGAGCTCACATACCTTGGAATCATATAAGCAACTTGATCTGTTCCTTCCATGGGAGCGATAGGGGCATCGTTTGGCATGTTGAAAAAAATTAAATAAAAGGCTATGAAGTGGACAAGGATGCCCAACATCACCACTGGGTTCCTGCCAAAGCGACTGTTCTTGCTCAGCAAACCAAAGATTCCTCCACCTGCAGGAGCAGAAAGGATTGGATAACTGGATCAGAACTGAAGATTTAAAGAACAGAAGAAAACTTTAAATACTGACAGCTTGAATTATAAATGTGCCCATACTGGACAACTGAAAGATCAAACATGAAAACAGCCCCAAGGATCTCCCAGCCACGTTTGCCACATGAGATGAGCTCAGGGCTGTTACAGGTGTCCAAGAAATGGGGGCAGGAGATTTATCAGATGGTTGCTGATGAAAACACTTCACCTTTTAGCAATTACTTTACTCCAGTACTGCAACAGTATTAATTGAAAATGGACAACCTTGTGCTTAGCTCCTAACTGCAAAAGCCTGCAACTCTGTGGACCTAAGCTGCTGATGAATAGACAATGTTTTTTTTATTAAACATCACAGTTCTTCAGTTTACAGAAAAAAAGAAATATTTACTTAACGAACCTTCCCTGTACCCAATTTGATTTAAATATCACATCTTATTTAACACAAGTTCTTTTTTTAAAACAAAGATATCCTGAGGGCAGCAATTCATTTAAAAAACTTAGAAGTTACTATATCACTCAAGCAATAAAAATGTAAACATAATACTATTTTAAAACAACATTTAAACAGCAAAACAGTGTCAACTCTCTAATAACACTGCAGCCTATTGTTTCTTGCATTTTAAATCTTGTGTATTTCTCCACACTAATCCAAAGAGAATGCAGAATGTTAGGATTCATAGGCAGCAGTATTTCACATCCTGGTCTACACCCACTTTACACAGTGCAAGGTACAATTCACAGTGCAATAAGCAACCATGTTGCCAAATACATTTCTACTATTTCAATTTTTGTTCACATAATCACTGCTGGAAGCTTGAAAACACTCTATTTGGTTAAATACAAAACCCCCATTTTGAATAATTACACCACTCTAATCCTTTTTTTTGTTTTTTTGCCAAAAGGTAGCAAATTTAGACTCACCCAAGATTTCTCCAACACCAATAAAAATACCAGAGAGACCAATAAGGCTTTTCTCTTCACTGCCAAATCTATTCACAGCACCAATGCACGTTCCATACACTCCAGAAAAGAATGTTAGTTCCAAACCTTTGAAGGAAACCAAACAGAATTGACAGATGAACTATCATGAAAGTCATGAAAAAATTCTTTATGTCTAAAGGCTCTTTTCCCCTCAGGTATCTTTCAGATAATAAACTCAAATGAAGTCTGTGTAACAGAAGCAAACAGGGAATTTTAAACTATGTGATTATTATATTCTCCAATGCCAGCTTACAAAAACCACAACAGAAAAAACAGTTTCACTAACTGGTGTCCTCAGGTTCAGTACTGTTGACACAATCCCTATAAACAGTTTATATTTCTACTTTTCAGGAACTTTGAAATTTCATCTAAATAAGAAGTGCCATGTGAAACAACACTTCAGGTAACTGAAGAGATAAAACACAATTTCAGTATAAAATTTCCCCCCCCCAGGTTATGACACTCCTAAGAAATATTCTGCCTCCCCAAAAACTAATAAGAGATTAAGATTCTTAAAATTGACTCTTCTACACATACATAAGGATTTTAAACTGAGAAAGAACTACTGCTATTTGTTTAAAATCCTTTCTTCTTTCTATTTCCATTAATGTGAGGGAAGGTGACACAGCAGAGTCCAACCAACATGACTATAAGCAACCATCAGTATAAAAATACCAGCTCCTTAATAAAAGCAGCATATTTAAAACAATGCAAAGTGTTCTGCCTAAACAGAGCAAAACAGTTCCAAATGAAAAAAAAACCTGCTTCTAATTTATCTCCTTTGCCATTTGCTACAGCAAAATTATGGCCCAGCATATCCTGGTCTGCATTTCCAGGCACCCAACACAGCAGATGAACTGCACGGCTTCAAAATTCAGGTGGACTTGGAGCAGTCTTAACCCAACCATCAATTCTGGACTAAAAGCCTTTGTTGGCCTTATGGGATTTTGTATTTTGCTACAAAAAGTGGCAATATTGGCAATATCAAGCCACCAGATGGCAGCAGCCATTTTTTCCCCCAATCTGGAGTGATTTATTTTTATGCCACCTGTAAAACCGAATTTCGGAATACTCAGGGAAAACCTGACTGACTCCCTCCCCTTGTCATCCTGCTCCACATTCCCACTGCACTAAACACCCAAGAGGAATTCAAGTGAGTTAATCTGGCTTAACAAAACTGTGTGGAATAGTTTGTAACTCAGATTAGTGCTTGGAACAACCCACTTCCAGAGCTGCTATTGCTATTTATTTTCCAGGAGCTGACTGGAAACTTCAGCAGATGTTTGGGAACTGTTCATAGTTTGTTCACATCTAAGCTTTCCTATTCACCTACAAGATCTGGCAATCTTGCATAATGGTGACTCAGAGCTGAGGTTCTGAAAATGCATTTATTCCTCCAAAAACTTCATTTGATCATGAACCAAACTATATCTGAAGCCAAATAAGGAGCAAGAAACCCCACACAAATCGATTCAAGGATCTCAGAAACATTTTTGAACATTTGATGGTATTTTTGCAGAAGAAATGCTTTAGTTTATGGCAAAAATAACTTTGTTTTTCATTTACAACTCATACCTTGGGCTAATAATGGCAGACCAAGGGTAACTAAAAGTTGCTAAAAAGAAGGAAAACTCTTGCCACAGCAAATACTAATGACAAAAATGGCTGAAAATGGCTAATTAATATGATTCCCAACCAAGACTAAAATGAAGGCCATCACCAAACTCCCACATCTTAATGAAGGTGTGATGTACAAACATTATTTTAATGCAATTATATTAAATGATCTACAAACTACTGGTAGTGTAATATCAAATCACATGAACGCCAACTGTGTAAATTTTCCCTAAAATTCCAACCAATGCCCTGACACTGCTCCATGATGATACACTGATGGCTTCATACCTGTGTAGGCTGTTGTGACACTGAGAAGCATCATCTCTTTGGTGAAGCTCAGTGTAATAGATTTCTCTGTAAAGAAACAATGATGAAAATTAAATTAGCTTCTGATAATACTAAGATCATCTACACTTTCTTTTGCTCTTTGCCTAAAACAAAAACAGGTTAGAATTATATAAAATGTACATTATAATTTTATTTACTGTTTATTACAGTAATGTGAGTGCTAAATAAACCAACCCTGACATGCCATCTAGAAGAAACGTGTAATCCAAAAGTCATTTTTGTAAGAAATGCAATTGGGGAAACATTAAAGAGGAGATACAGTTTTCAATTAACAGGCAATTTTCTGCTCATTGTATTTTTGTATTCTCTCCCAGCTCATGGCAATTGTCTCCTGAAATAAATCCTCAGTGAACATCCCCATATTCTCCAAACAAACTTAACAGTCACAGGCCAAAGACATCAAACTTCAAAGGAAACTACAGATGCTCTAGTTCTGAATTGTTAACTGGTATCAATTGGTGACAAAGTAAAACCTGTAACTTCTTTTTATCTTGTTATGTTGGTTGATTTTTATTTTTTAATTTTTTCACACAGTGACTTTCCCAGTGGTGATCTGTTCTTTTTGTCTTTGTCTGTAGAAGGAAGCTGTTGAAAAAGCAGCTTGGATCTGAAACTACAAAGAAGGAACACTTCAAATTTTTCCTGGACTACACCAGTACATGATTGAAGTCTTTTTTTTTTGCTTTCAGTCAAGCTTTGTATGTCCCATGGTCACCTGAAAGGAGCTTTGCTGAAGTGCAGGGAGCCAGCTCACACCAACCCCATGTCCACGCTAATTTGCCCTCACTTCAGTTCAGTGGTTCCAAGCTTTTCCACTTCCAAGCTCCATTTTGGATAGGTTCAAATTCACAAGATGCTCACACACACATCTGAATTTCTGTCTGGCTCAAAACTCAGTCCTGTGTCCCTGTGTGACCTGACATCCCTGGGCTGGAACCCACTGCCATCTGGGAGTCCTTTTTCCAAGCAGACCATCCCTCAAGGTCCATATTCAAAGCAGAATAACTGAAATACACTCTCAAAATGTTACTTGTTCACAACTTCTTGTTCCAAGTGATTTTCCCATGACCACATTATCAGCAGAACCACGGAGAGCTGGGAAGAATATCCCAGTATTTCATGTGGAAAAATACTTACTGAAAGCAGCCACTGCCCTCATCATTTTGTTTCGTGCAGACCTGGGTAAACAAATGACTTGGTCAAAATGGAAAAAGAATAACCACACTGTACTTCTATGCTGGAAGGCACCTTCATTTCTTTAAACCTTCTGTACATTTTCTATCCCAGCACTATATACTGGAATATATCAATATATTCTTAAAAGTTTGAGATCTAAACTACTAACCACAAAATTTATTTGCTGTCTGCAGTAGTGAATGCCTGCTTAACAGAATCCTTCTTCTGAACATTTTTAGCTTCCAACCTTTTTTCTGTGGGCATAATTATTCATGTTTTTTCTAACTTTTGCCTTGTTCTTTAAATAAAGCAAAATATTTAAGCTGATGCCTCAGGCAAAACTCCACAGAATCTGTCTGTGTACTTGTCATTTTTAATGTATTTATTAGGGTGGCATATATATATTTAGAGAAGACAAGAAAAACATGTTCCAGTTTGTAAAAAACCCATAAAAAGGGAGTAATTTCTGTTTATTCCAGCCTTTAAACTGGGCTGATGAGGGCAAGACAGACTCTGAAAGGCAGATAAGTGTTTAATAATAATCACTTGAGAAGTGAAAGGGATCTTTCCCAAGGCACTTACTTATTAAAAGAAAAACTTAATGTGCAGTACTGCACTCCGCCCTTGAGAATATGCCATCTAAAGAACAATAATTCTCCCTTGTTAAAAGAACAGACACTTTTCTAATAAATCTGTACATTCCACAGGTTGTTGATAACATTTACATTTCCAGCACAGAGAGGGAAGTCATTGCAGAGCGTTCCACTGCAGAGCTGGAACACAAACAAGTAGATGTGACAACATGTTATTGCCATGAGCACTCACGAGCTCTCCCCCAGGATTTCGTTAGTAGAATCTTCATCCCCTGGAGCTTTTGTGTCCTCTTGTTTCCTAATCAGAAAGAACAGAACTGTGCCCACAAGACTGATAACAGTCAGGGCAATGAAGACAGTTCTGCGATCGCTCTCTGTGGGAAAACAAACAAGAGTCGTAACCAGATGTGCAGAAAGCAAATAAAACCAAATTCAACTACCTTCAAACAACTAATACAGACACACTACAGTGTTTAACACATACTCATTTTCTAACTTACCTTCAACATGGAGCAAAAGGTACCCAGCTGCTGGCAAACTCCTGTCTCAGTTTTATGATGCTAATAAAATATCAGCATATTAAAGTGTCCCTCGCATTTTCTGCACCATGCAAAGGCTATGACCAAGCAGGAGCCAATTAAAGGAAGTGCATCAATTATTAGCAGAAGAAAGCACATCTTTGAAGACTTACATAATTCAGAGTGGAGATAAACACCCTAAAACCCTTCAGATCTCTCAATAAACCCTCTTTACCAGCATTAGAAATAGCAGCACCATGACATCATGAACTGGTGGGCTTGGAAACTACAGAGGCCTTAAAGCCACCAAAACCTCAGTAACTGCCACAGCAGCTGCAGGGTGGCAACTGCTGCCCTGTGCACCAACCACCTTGTTTGGCACAGACACACTTAATACAAAAGTTACTCCAATTTACCAATATTAAGCAGGGGAAAAAAAGCCAAGAAACAGCAAATACATCTGATATAACTACTATATGACTCTGAAGATATTGCCTGTGCTTGTATTTATTTCCCCTTTGGCTTAATGGCAAATGCAAAATTGATCAAAAAGTAACTTGTGTGTGATTACAGATCAAAAAGAGAAAGTGCTTCACACCTGGAACAGTCTGTAATATTTGTATATAGGTAGTAAAAAGAAGAATCAATTTTTAAACACTATTAAACCTTTTAATATAGTTTTTTTTCAATAAAGAGGAATCTCAAGACATTTAAAGATGGAGGAAAATGTAACAGCAGAACTGCCTTGTAGTTAATTGCCCTATTCTGTGGTTAGCAAGAACAATGAAATTTAGAATGCAAGGAATTTCAGGGCCTCCAGGTTCAAAGTGTCCCCAATACTCTCAATAACACTTAAACCTTTGTGCTATAGGTGAGGGAACGCAGAAGATGACCTGTAAAATTAACCTTTGCTGTGCTACTGTGCTGCTTTTCAGGAGAACCTGAAAAGATGGATCTAACACAAGAAAGAAGTGGACTGTTCATCTCAATGGGGCAGAATTTCTGAAGCCTAATAATCATGATTTTAAAGCCAACATTTTATTCCTGATTGACTAGAGCAGAAGCAGCCTCATCTGTTGAAAGTTAAAAGCTGTCTTCCCTCACTGCTTTATTTTACTTTAGGACTACAACAAGGAAAACTCTCAGCCATTATGGAACAGGACAATCAAACTTCTTTGTTTACAGAACACTGTTTTCCTAGAAGTGCTCATCTTTGGTAATTAAAATCTTAGTCTTTGCTCTATTTTCACCACTGCAATTTTTTTTAGTGAATACCCCCACATACTTTGCCTGGCTTAAACAGTTACCAGAAATCTTTGATTTAAAAACACTTAAGTCTCAACCACTGTCCAGCTTCTTAATAGTATTACTTAAGACCCCTTTCCCCAGTTATTGCTCTTTACCAGTCTAGCACAATAACAAATGGAAAAACTAAAGTATTAATTACAGTCCCATTAGGAAGTTAGTCTTCATAAACTATGCCAAGAAAGGAAGAGAGAGTTCTTTATTCCCTCTGCCAGCAATGCTGCCAGTTTACACAGCAGCAGCCCCTTCTCAGCCCCTGTCTTCCCTCACTGCTTTGTGCCAGCACAATGAAGCAAACTGGGATGGTTTGCCTTTATTTCACAGGTCAATCAATCTCCAATATGATTTAGAAGGACAGCCTACACAAGGAACTTGCTTTAGAATGGCATAATATGTATAATATTAAACATACAGCCAGAAGAGCTTTCCTCCCAAATAGGTGTGCTTTGGCCTAAGTGTGCCTGCACAGGGAAAATCCCAGAGTGGCTATTGTGGAAAATCTTATTCTCAACTTGCATTCTGAAGAATTTCATACACAATACCCTAAAAGAAGGTACTGAAAAGTTCATTTCAGGCAGGAAAAGAACATACATAGTACAAGGGCTGTGAGTGCCAAGAAACACTGAATCAAAATCATATTCCAGAAAGAGACTATCTAACTGAGGGAAACTCAGAACTGCTATTGTATAAGCTTTGTGCCATTTTCTAGATCATCATTTCATCTGTTTATTCATGGTAATTTATGGTAATATTTTAAAGGATGTCCTAATATATAAACAAGCAGTACTCACCTGATATGTGAGTTTTCCCTCGCCAGGCAAAGTATATATAGAGGTTTCCAAAAAACAAGCTGTAAACAAAAAGAACAACCAAGATAAGGTGCATTTTTTGTAGTAAGATTAAGGTTGGGTTTGTGGAAATCGTTACTCTGATAACATACCAATATGCTAATTCTTGAAGAAAAAACTGAAGGAACAGAATGAGCATGCCACTGGCTCAGGGTGATGTTTTACAATCCAGGATTCTGCCCCCACAGCAGCATTAGCAATGCCATCTAATGCAGGCTCACCAGCCTAAGCATTCCTGCAATTCATTCCCCTTGTTATCTCCCAATATCCAGAACTGCTGGACCACAGTGAGGTAAAAGGGATCCCTCTTCAGGAACCACTTCTGGACCTGTCTCCCATCAACTTGCTGGATTCCTTTTTGATCTTGCTGACACCATCCAACACTACACCCTCCTGTGGCAGCAAGTTCCAGAAGTTTAATCAGCCATTGCACAAAGCAGCACTTTATCTGTTTCAAACAAGTCCTCTTCAGCCTCACCAAGGCATAGGCACAGCTATAACTGAGCTGAAGAGCTGCACTCACTCCTCCATCCCAGCTCCAGAAGGGTCAAAGCCCCAAGGCTGAGTTTAAACGGGGCTCCTGAGCCCGTGGGAAGGGTGTGGTGGAGGTGCCAGGTGAAGCTGCTCAGGACCATTAGGGCTCATTAGTGAACTCAGGAACCTGACACAAATTAACAGAGCTCTCCACAATCAACAGGATTGCTGTGACAGATGTCAAATGCTCTCCTAACAGAAATGGATCTTTTTAGCCACTCAGGAGCAGAGACTTATAATATCCAACTTTGATTCTCTGCTCTGTAATGCACAATAGCAATGAAAACATTCAGTTCACTCACTGCAAGGTACCAGTGGAGTATTTTTGGATGCAGTCTCCCACTTATGAAAAGATGTAAAAAGTAGAATGTGTACACAACCAAAAAAAAAAAAAATAAGATTAACAAATAAACCTTACCTGAACTGTAGAAGTGCCCAAAATACTCCACTGTTCCTTCCAATGGTGTTTTCATCAGAATTTACAGTCAAGCAACTTCCCTGTGCTGTCCAGAGGACTGGAACAGACAGAATATATTGCTCAGGAAATAAAAATATTTTAGAGGTATGTTCAAATATCATAAAAAATAGTCAGCAGAGTAAGAACAATGCTTACCAGCAGCTGCAATGCCAATAAAAACAGAAGCAGTGTAGAAAGCCCATGTAGTAGGTTGGATAAAGACTGCAATGTATAGGCTAGAATAGAACAAATCAGTTTATTGGATACAGACTTAAAGTGGACAGTGCTCTTCAACAATCAGATACCTCACTGAGCTGCTTCTAAATCAACTACTCTCTCCTAAGAGACCTTGGAAAACAGGTTAGTTTGTATGTGAAAAATCTTACTCTACTAAGCACATAGAGATTTTTTTATATAGTCATTAATCTGAGACCACAACCTGAACTCCACAGTCAGCAACGTCTGGAAGTGCTGTGGAAAAAAATGTGCTGTCTCCAGTAGGCTGAAGTACTCTGCATTTACAGATCTACACTATCTCTGTGAGATGCTTTTCTTGGCCAGTACAATTTCATGTATGGCATAGTAGCCTTAGGTGTGAGAAAAAAATTAAAGAAATATTTCAAAGGAAGCAGCCAAAGATTCAAAATTAATACTTACCTATAAAATATGCCACTAACAACCATGGAGAATTGAGGTCCTACTATTGCAACCACTGAGGGTGATATAAGATTTGATGCAGATAATACTCCATAAATAATGGCCATGCTGTATAAATAAACAACAGATATGATTAAGTACTTCAAACATACAGTGTCACTGCAACTGATTTAAGAGTGTTCAGCAGACTTCAAAATATCCAGTTAAGCACATACACAACTCAAGTAATTCCATAAAACTTCCATGGTCCATCATTTCCTCCCTTCTGTTCCCTTCACACACTGTACTCCATATGGGAATCCAGAAGTATACAATGCTTCCTGGATTGCTGAGTAGAGTCCCAAAGTATTGCAGGCAAGCATGGTTAAAATTTAAAACATGCATTTCTCAAACTGCCTTAACAACAGTTACTGTATTTTGTACCCTGTACTTCTAGAGGAGAATGTTTCAGAGCCTCATTTGTCAGAGGTTTTCATTTTCTGCCAAATACACCACAGAAATTCTGTAGATATATTTCATGCCAGTTGTATTTTCAATTTAAACTATGACAGCAAACCTTTCAAAGCAGCAATCAGGTTTTTCTACATGACAGAATTAATTTGGCATACAAAAGGCTCCTGATCATGCCTGGCAAGTTTGGCTGTGCCAGTGCAACAAAGAGAATGGCTTTTTGTGGCTTTGCTTCTGTCTCTCTGACTTCTCCTTTCACATTTACATTGCAGTATTTCCTGGGAGCTGATCCACACCCCCTGTTCTGCACAAACACACTGAGGTGCATCAGGGCAAACAACCAAGGCCTGACTTAGCAGGTTTTTTTATTTTTAAACTTCCAACGTCTTCATCTCCTAAGATAAAATGCTGAGAATGTGATGATGGTGGTTTTTCTCCCTACAAAGAAAACATGCAAACCAGATATGTAGTTCAGCTAGAAATAATTCAGAGCAGGGCCGTGAGAAGCCTGTTTTATTTAAAGTGCTTTAAGTATGTCAATAAATTGTGAAGTCAGCAGAACACTCCAATCTCTTGAGAGTGTATCTCTACTGGATGAAACTGTAACCAGCTTCACCCTGCTAGGAGTAAAGTAATAAGTAATAATTTACAATCTGTGTAAATTACCTTGTGTAGCCACTGCCATGGAAGTCGGTGTTGTTTAAATTCGTGATAACTGTTTGCTGTGAGGAGAAAACCATACATTGTAATATGTCAGAATCTGTCTTGTAGTTTGAGAACACTTGCATCAGTTTGCAGTCAGTAACAAACATTAGAATTAATCATTAATAGACTCTAAAAAGTACTTAAAAGAATTGAAAATGTTAACTACGACTCACACCCACCCCCACAACAAACAGGCAGGAGATGTTTGGCAGGGAAACATCTATGTGTGAAGCAGTAATTAGTACTTTACTATTAAATTGTTATTTCACCAGAGACCTTAAAATACTTAGCAGAACTTTTGTTTCACTAAAGACCTCTCTTAGGTAGATATGTATGACTATCTTAATTTAGTAAGTGTAGGGAAAAGGAGAAGTTTCAAAATACTTTTAACTTGACCTAACTATGAATTTCTAGTAAGAGTTTCCATTCTTTCTGGATTCTTGTTATTTCCCTGTTCCTTTTTTTTCCTCTTGAATCAGCTTTAGTGATCATGAGACCATGTAATTAGTCGGAGTGGCAGGCAGATCTGGTTGAAAGTAACTTGTAAAGACTTTTATGACAATAAACTACATGACTGCATGATCACAAAGTCCAATTCAGTGAGGTGCTGAATGTATCACAGAACTTCTAAGATCACTGGGCTGTACTTTTGTGCTCACAAACAGTATCACACTGCACTGTGACTTACCAAAACTAGCCCAAGTAGTTATTTATATTGTAGTGAAGGACATTTATGTGTCTGAACCCAGAAAGGATTCTCCTTCCACGCAAGGAAAGAGCTGTAAGACCTGCAGGCTCAAGAAGGATGTTGAAATCTAACTGCCTTCAAGCACAGAACTAATACCAAAAGCAATGTCAACACTCGGGAAGTTAAAGGGCTGTGTCTCTTAGCAGCAGGAATCTAAAAATTTAAGTAGTAGCAGTAAATTTGGATTATGTTATGTTCAATTTTGCTTCTGCAGACAAAGGGATACATGATACTAAAGCAGTAAATAAGTTCTTCAGCTGGAAGGTGACTTGGCAGTTTAGCAATCGTGCAAGTCTGGCTATTTGTCAAGTGTTATCCCCCTACCCCCCCAAAATCAACTTTGTCAGAACAGAAAAATATATTAGATTAGGAAAAAACAGTTGATAATTGTGTGCTTAATAATAACTTAGGCAAATATTTTGAAAAGGACTATAGAGAATATGGAATATAGACTATAGAAGGTTCAATGTAATTCAATGTTTTCTGAGCACGCTGGCACAGTTATATGTGTAACTATGCTATCTTAAAGAAAAAAACTGCTTAATTATTTGGTTAACCAAGTTAATCTACTTAACACTAAACCAAAGGAAGACAAAATGCACATTAGAAAATCACAAGTAAAACAACATTAGAGCAGACAAAAGACAAGACAGGATAAATAACTGTAATAGAAATGTGGCACATTTAGAAATTCACACCTACCGCAATATTTCCACATGTCTGGAAAGCAGTGAATATAAACATAAACGAGATTCCCAAAATAATGATGTTGAAAAGTTTTTTTCCTTCAGAAGACATTTTGTGTTTTCTCACCAAGTCCTCGGCTTCAGTCTGGAAACACTTTTTTTTCTTTTAAAAGTTTCCTCTTAACCTCTGTTAAAAAAAAAAAAAAAAGAATAAAAAAAAAAGCTTTGCAAATTATGATTACTTAGGGCTCCTTCTTAGCTGCTAGAAGATAACCCTCAATTAATTAAGAAATCTAGTAACTTAAATAATGTACAGCAAAATCAATAACTTGGAAAAAAAACCAGAAAGATCTAGTACAAAAGGTAAAGACCAGGATTCCCTCTACCTGTTCCCATTAAGTTAACAGCCTGCAGTGTGTTATTTCATGACATCATCTTCCCACACACGAAGCACTTTTCCCAATATCGAACAGGTTAATCAGCTCAGCTTCTTGCCATTGTTGAAATCAGAATCTGGTCCACGGCCCTTCAATCACCTGACGAAGGAAAGATGAGCCATTCGCACACACGAGTCATTTCCATGCACTGGACAGGAAATAAGGCACATTTCACCCTCTTGATCAGCTGATCCAGCTCTGAGAGCCCTTGTGCACTATGGGAAATGCAGTTTTTTGAAAGCACTTTTTTTTTCCCCTACTTAAAATGGTGAAAATCTCCCAGTCCTTAAAATAAAAAGGTTTCAACTACGTTTTTAAGAATTACGATCTCTAGCCTCTAAATAAGATCTGGGAAGATTAAAAAAAAAAAAAAAGGGGCTTAGAAAGTCATCTAAGAAAACTTTAATTAGCTGAATTCAAACACATAAAGTCATTTCCAAAGGGCAAATGAATCCCACCTGGAGAAACTATGTCCCTCAGTGCCACCAAAACACACACTCGGAGCTGTTGCTTCTGCCTTTCCTTGTCTCAGTGACTCAGGAGAGGAGAGAGTCTTCATAATCTTTGTCTGCTTTGTCTCAAGAAAAAGCTTTTGGGTTTAGCAATTACATAGAATCACAGAGTGGTTTGGGTTGGAAAGGACCTTAAAGCCCATCTTGTTCCATTCCCCTATCCCAGGTTGCTCCAAGCCCCGTCAAACCTGGCCGTGGACACTTCCAGGGAAGGAAATTATACCCTTAATCTTTTACTTCACAGTATTTCTAAACAATAAATTTAAGATCAATTGATCTTTAGGTTGTGATGATCTCTGTTAGCACATCAGCTAAATTGACAGAGGATCAGACCAACTGAATGGCTGCTTTTTCCTCTTACCATCTCCTGTCCGTTCTGTTGGGCCCCTCAGTCAGGATTGGAGTATTCAGCTAAATCAGCTACATTTTAGTGCTGGCCAAAAAGACAGGTGGAAATGCAGAATTGACTAAAGTAAATGACAAATCCCCACATTTTACCTCTGCTGTCTGCAGTAAAAAATTTAAATGAACAGGGGGCTCAAAGTAGAAAAGGGATCTTAGCCCAGGAGTTACCAGGGCTCATTGGGAGAGCTTTAAACTTTAAATTTGAAAGGGGACACCTTGACAGGTGGGAGAGGTGGGCAGAGAACTGTCTCAAGTTCAACAAAGGCAAGTGCAGGGTCCTGCCCCTGGGAAGGAATAACCCCAGATTCCAGCACAGGCCAGGGCTGACCCTGGAAAAGCAGCTCTGTGCAGATGAAGAGGGGGGTCCTGATGGGCAACGAGCTGTCCCTGACTCAGCAGTGCCCGAGGGAGAAAGGAACTGGGAGAAAGGGGCACAGGAAACTTCTCTGGGTAAAAAAAAAATGAACAAGCACGAAGCAATACAAAATGTGAAACCAGAACTAGTTTATTTGATTTCTTAAGTCATTTTAGCAGGAAACAACTGTTTCTGGTTTTGTATCAATGTCACTGCTTACTTTTATACTTCTTCAGTGCAAAGAAATATTAAACACAGTTACACTAAGACTAAGACTTTAAATTTTAATACTGAAACTGCTTTTCATATTGATACTATGACTGAGCAGATCAGCAGAACAGTCTTGTTTCCTTCCTCGCTTGGCTTCCATAGACTGTGTATCCCTCGAGGCACATCCAGAGCTGGAGGAACCGAGGAGGCTTCACTGGGCACCGCTGCCGACAGGAGGTGAAGAGCCCGCGGAGAGCCCACACTGGGCCACCTAGTCCCTCACAGGGGCCACGGGAGCACAGCGGAGCGGGAGCAGGAAGGGCACGGAACTTCCACAGCAGCTGTCACGGAAGAACGACCCTCACACAGCCCAGGACAAGCGCCGTGAAGCGACTCCCCTCACGGAGCCGAACCCCGACCCGCCGCCCCTTATGACTCTTCCCTCACAACTCTCCCCGTCCGCCATTTTAAACCGTCCCCTCCCGCCCGCGCCACAACCGACTCCCTTCACAATCGCTTTTTTTCCCGCTGCGGCGGTTTTCCACCGCTCTCCCCCCTCACCACACACGCACAGCCCTGCTCTTATTTCCTTTTCTTTTTATTTTTGTTTTTCTTACGGTTTTCAACACACATTGTTCAAAAAAAATTTCCCCGCCTCCCCCGAGCTCTTCCGGGTCACGGTGGCGCCGTTTTAACGGCTACTTTCTAACCGCAGGGGCGAATTATTAATTTAGGGGCGGATTCCCCGCCCTCCCAGCGGGACCACCTCGGGGAAAAGAGGGAAAAAGAGCTCGGGGATCGGGGCGCCAGCGCCGTGGGCGGGGGGGGCGGCTCCGCGTTTCCCTTCCGGGGCCCCGCCGGCCATTTTGTGGCGTTAAGTCGCGCGCGCGGGCGGTTTCCCCCTCATTTCCTCGCCGCGGCGGGACGGGACGGGGCGGCCGCTCCTGGCGCTTCGCTCCGGCCTCGGGCCGCCCCTCGGACCCTGAGGTGGGTGCTTTTCCCTATGCGCTGCGGTTCTCCTCGTTTCTGGGCTCTGCCGCGCCGCCGCCTCGGCGCTCGCCCCGCGGCGTGAGGCGCGTCGCCCTCAGGGCCGCGCCGGCCGCTGACCCACCTCATCGCACTCAGGTTTATTCTAGTCGGCCGCCGTCGCCCCTCAGGGGCTCCAGCCCGCCATGAGTTACGGCCGCCCGCCTCCCGACGTGGAGGGCATGACGTCCCTCAAAGTGGACAACCTGACCTACCGCACCTCCCCGGACACCCTGCGGAGGGTCTTCGAGAAGTACGGCCGGGTAGGCGACGTCTACATCCCGCGGGACCGCTACACCAAGGAGAGCCGCGGCTTCGCCTTCGTGCGCTTCCACGACAAGCGGGACGCGGAGGACGCGATGGACGCGATGGACGGGGCGGTGCTGGACGGGCGGGAGCTCCGCGTGCAGATGGCCCGCTACGGCCGCCCGCCCGACTCGCACCACAGCCGCCGCGGGCCGCCGCCCCGCCGGTACAGCAGCAGCGGCTACGGCCGCCGCAGCCGCAGGTGAGCAGCGAACTTATGGTAGTAGATCGGGGGAGACGAGGCTTAGGTCCCGGCGGGCGGAGCGGGAGCCGCGTGGCTCTGTATGGGGTTGCCTAGAGGGGTGGTGGAGTCTCCCGCATCGGGGATATTCGGGTAGCTGAGTACGTGACATAATCATGTGCTCCAGTATGACCCTGCTTAAGCAGGGAGTGTAGACCAGATGACCCACTGTGGTCCCTGCCAACCTGACCGGTTCTATGATTCTGTATCCTTTTCCTAGTGAGTTTTGCGGGGGGAGTAGGGGTTTAGTAGCGAAGTCACGTGTGGACCCCTCAGAGTGGAAGGTTTTTGCCCTGTAGTAGATTTAGCCCCCGGCCACTCACTCTGAACAATGGCGCCCTCGTAACGTTCATTTTCTTGCCCACGTGCGTCCTGTCCCGCCCTCCCTGTCCCGCAGCACTCGCTGGATTCTGCGGCGCCCGTGAACAACTTTTAACATGCCTTTCTTTTTTTCCCCCCTCCTTCCTGGTATGTTTTAGCCCTAGAAGACGCCGTCGCAGCCGATCTAGAAGCAGGAGCCGCTCTAGATCCCGTAGTCGGTCCCGCTACAGCCGATCCAAATCCCGGTCTCGCACACGCTCTCGGTCTCGCTCCACCTCCAAGTCCAGGTCTGCCAGGAGATCCAAGTCAAAGTCCTCGTCTGTCTCCAGATCCCGGTCCAGGTCAAGATCCCGGTCCAGATCTAGAAGCCCTCCCCCTGCTTCAAAGAGGGAATCCAACTCTAGATCCAGGTCTAAGAGCCCTCCCAAGTCTCCGGAAGAAGAAGGAGCTGTATCCTCTTAGGAACATGGTAATGTACCTCGGGATCAGCACATGTTGCATGTTACTTTATTAGAGCACTTAGGTGGGGTGTTGGGTAGTTCTTAGAGCATTAATAGCCTGAACCAAGTGAATCCTAACGGGGCACACTGTTAGTTGTTGGTTTTGGTTTTCTTTTTCTTGAGCAGTGCTTTTTTTGGTTATTGGTTTAGGGAAATTATTACTGAAGGGTTTTCTACGGATTTTTTTTTTTCTACAGAGAAAATGTTTTATTGCGAGATTAATGCCTTGGTTTTATTAAAATATTGTATGAGACGCAACCTATGATGAAAATGACTATTTCTTACTGTATTTATCCAACATCTGCATTTTCCCCTTTAAAGCTGCGGTCTCCTGTTTGCTAAAAGAATATTGGCCAGTATTGCAGATTTTAACTGATTTGGCTGATCCTCCAGGGACCAGTTTCTGTGGGCGTGTGTTGGAGCAGGTTTGTCTTACACTGTTAAAGATACACTATCCTTTTAGAACGGAAGATCGGTTCAGTGGCCGTTGTACTGACTGGAGGTAATAAATGTCCTAGAAAAGGGGCAAATTCCTTGACAACGAGAAAACCATGGAAACTAGTTTTTCCTCGAGTCGACATCTTGGAAGAGGCATCTAAGGATACACCGGGTGGGGAAAGGATAGTGTGTCTTTAACCCTTCAAACTGTTTGGTCCTGTTTTTTAAAAGGAAAGGGCCTAAGCTAGCTCTGGAGTTAGATAACTGTAGCAAAATTAGTCACATTTTCTGTTTTGAATGCTACTTAGAGTTTAGTTGAGTCTTTATGAAGAAATGTTAGCTTTGTTAACTTTTATATAACTTTTAATAATCGACTGTTGAACAGGCTGAATTGAAGTTAATGGTGGCTGGATCTACAGCCTGGTGCTTGTTCTCCTTTGTAACTAAATACTCTGACAGAACCTTACATTTGGCCTCTGAAGTAAAGCGACACAAGGGGGGGAGGTGGAACACTGGAAATTCCTAAAACTTAATTAACTTAGGCAAAGCCAGTTGAAACACAACTAGAAGTATCCCTGAAGTCATCCACACCCAAACCAGACAAGGTAGAAACCTGGCTGAACTTTTTTTTCTTCAAATCTAGATGCTTCAGCTAAATGAGAACCCACATAAAGGACGCCTTTGGGGGGAAAAGATCGCTTGAGTCTTCAGCCCACTGGAGAGACCCTGGCCGAGCAACCAGCTGTTGAAAAGGTTATTTTGTAACATTTTGTCTAACTTTTTACTTGTTTAAGTTGCGCCTCAAGTGGCAGATTTTACATTTTTATGTGCCATTTTGTTGCTGTTATTCAAATTTCTTGTAATTTAGTGAAGTGAACGACTACCGATTTCATTATTGGCTTGGATATTTGAGGTAAAACTTCATTTTTGTTTATATAGTGCTGACTTCTATTGGAAATTAAAACTGATGGTAACTTGCTGCCTCCAGTTTCATACTGAGGAATCATGCAGCCATTATATGCTGAGTAGCTAACTGTCAGAAAGTATTCTCAATTTTGTTTTCATTCCTTAAATAAAATTCTACAGAACTTCAATTTGAAACTTACTGTAAATGCGCTTTTTTTTTCTTTTTAAAAGAAAAAACAACTTTGCATTAAAATAGTATCTTCAAATTCAAAATTGGTAGAAATCTTTTCAGGTGACAGTTGATATATGAAAGGATTGTTTTATCAGACTCAATTCTAATCTCTTCTCTTATGTATTTTTGTGCACTAGGCGCAGTTGTGTAGCAGTTGAGTAATGCTGGTTAGCTGTTAAGGTGGCGTGTTGCAGTGCAGAGTGCTTGGCTGTTTCCTGTTGTCTCCTGATTGCTCCTGTGTAACGATGCCTTGTCGTGCAGAAACAAATGGCTGTCCAGTTAATTAAAATGCCTGACAACTGCACTTCCAGTCACCCGGGCCTTGCGTAAAAAATATGGAGCATACAGTGAGCACATCTAGCTGATGATATACACACCTTATTATTTCCAGAATGGTAAAACTTACCAACCTACATATATGAACTTACATATGAGAAATGTAATGTTAAGAAAAGAAATGGTTCATTCCTTTGTAAGTACTGATTGGTGTATCTTTTTTGCTTAAGACATTCTGTACTATACCCACTGTCTCTGTAGTTAATATTAAACATTTTTCTGTGTTAACTTTTCTCAACTTAATGTCTTGGGTCAGCTTATTTTTAGCTTGAAAAGATTTCTGCAATTATATTGTCTATTTTTAACTTCTATATAGTAACTGAATGCATTCTACTGCTTATAAATTTTATCCACTGGGGTTGCTTTTGAATTACTGTGGGCAAACTTAATTAACCCAATGCTGTGTGGCAAGTGTTGCACACCAGGCTGTGAACACTGACCCAGCCAGGTCCTGGGGTGTTGTGGAAGGTCCACACTGAGCAGTACTAATTGCATTGCTGTGTGCTTGCCCAGGCTGCTGCTTGATGGGGGCTGATCTTACAGTGATGATTTTTCTTGATTTGGTACCAAATGAATTGTAACTTCAACCACCCTGTGTCAAGGGTCATTGTAATGCCTTGTTAATTTTATGCATGTATGTTAAATGGGAATGGAAACATCTGAACACTGGCAGTATGGCTTTGTTGAGGATTAAAAGTACTTTTCTACAAACTGGGGAGTTTTTATGTTCCAGGTTAGCACAGTCTGCACACACTCATTTACAAACACAGGGGCTGGCTTTTGTACGTGGATCTTTGGGGAAGGATTCTCTGTCCTGGGAAACTGATTTTAAGGGGCTGGTTTTTATTTCCATTTTATTTCCTTTCCATTGCTCAAGTTGTGGATTTAGGTTGGATCTTGTGGATTTCCAGGTTAAGCTGTGTTGTGTAGTGGCTTGAAATGATGGAATTGAGTCTCTGAACTATTTCATGGGCTTTGGGGAGGAGCAAAAATTTCTCATAAGCCATAGCTGGAAAAAACCAAACAGCTTTATTTTTACAAAGCATGTTTTAAGAATTAACTGCTTTCCAGAAATATACATGAGGTTTGTTGTAAACAGGACTGTTCTCTGCAGATCAGAACAGCTGAGTATCACCTTGTACTGGAACCTAAAGTGGAATAAACTGAAGTGCCCTCTGACTGTGCCAGTGAGATGATCATCATTTCGATTGTGTGCCTTCCTGGGAGAGACGAGCTGGCCAAGTGCTCCTTGTCTGCACCGAAGGAGTGTAGGGGAACATGGATGCTCCTCAGGTTCCATTTGCAGAGCAGAGCCTCGATAGACCAGTCAGCACTGAGGGGAGGATATACAGAGTGTGAAAATGCAACCCAAGGTTACAACTGCTGCAGTGACTATAACAGGCTGTCACCAAACTTAGGTACAGCACAGATGGGTTTGTAAGGGTTTTCTAGGCAACAGCAAATTGGGGCTTCTTGGATTACTTTCACATTGGGCTGCTTTTGCCTTCTACCCCTAGGATTTACTGGGCTAATAGCAGCCTGATGCACAATAAGGAGCTTTTCTGAGTCAGAGCAGTGGTGCCCCTGAGAAGTTAACACTCTTCAAAAGCTGAGACAGGAATTAAGGTTTGAGTCCTAAATATGGAAAAGATTTTACCTTCGGACTTGATAAGTGGTCCAGAATTGAGCATGTGGATTCTTCTCCAGCAAGAAATAAATAGTAGTTAAAATATCTTCAAAGTCTGTGCAGTTTGGGGAGATAAGCAGTCTTGGTTAGTGTCTGGATTCCAGGTATAGAGAACTGTGCTTGGTTCTATGAAATAGGAATTAAAAATCTAAACAAGATTACACCTATATGGGAGAACTGATAAACAGGGCCTGAAGCACTTAGTTATTATCCATTTTCTATTCCCCCTCGGTTGTATTTCTGACAGCTCAGACCTAGAATACAAGGTCAGTAGCACATCGTCACCTGATCCCTCCACAGTGTTCCCAGCACTACTTTGCCCACCAGCTCCTTGTCGCCTGTCACAAACCAAAGATACCCGAGAGAACATTAACATACCTTTGGGGTCAAAAAAGACATCTGAGCCTAGAATAATGTCTACAGGAGCAAGAGAGAGCAGCTCTGGCGACACGCGGCCCCAGGTGAGTCCGAGGACGGGCACGTGTGGCAGGCGGTTCCTGAGGCAGCTGCGGCGGCAGCTCTGCAGGCAGCGGGGCAGCTCCTCGCTGTCCGACAGGGTCACCTGCGCGCCGCACCGGGCGGCCACCACGCCCGGCAGGCTCACACCGGCTCCGATCTGCAACCACAGCACATTCGTGGGGTCGGGCCCGCGGGCACACGCGGGGCTGTGTGGGGGTTGCGGGCCGGGCCGTACCTCCAGCACTCGCCTGCCGGGCAGGCTCCGCCGGTGCGTCCACACATACTGCGCCAAGACTACGGCGCTGGGCCACGCGTACAGCCCGTACTGCGAGTCCAGCACCTGCAACACACGGGGCGGGGCGCTGGGCCGGTGTTCCCGGGTATCCCCGCTATTCCCGGTGTGCCCCGGCTGTCCCCGGTACCTCGGGCACGAGCACGGACAGCGCCGCCGGACCCTCCTCGAAGCGGTACCGCCGCGCGCGCTGCCGCGGCTCCGCCATGGAACCAATGGCGGGCGGACGCGTATGGGCGCCGGGCCGCGCCGGCCAATCGGCGCCTCCTCCCGTCGTGACGTCAGGCCGAGCGCCGCCGCGGGCGCCGATTGTGGCGCCTGTCCCGGGCGCCGCGGTCACACCTGGCCGCGCC
>VYXB01000435.1:154652-174855 GCA_013397135.1 Pachyramphus minor
CGGCGGCACCGGGTGAAATTTCTGGAAGGTGCGGCCGGAGCGGGGCCGGGACCGGGATCGGGATCCAGGGAAGGTGACGGCGGGCGGTGACGGTCCCCAGCGCCGCCGCCGTCGTCATGAACCACAAGAGCAAGAAGCGGATCCGCGAGGCCAAGCGCAGCGCCCGCCCGGAGCTGAAGGACTCGCTGGACTGGACCCGCCACAACTACTGCGAGACCTTCCCACTGAGCCCCGCTGCCTGCAAGGTCTGAGGGGAGAGAGAGCGGTGGGAATGGGATGGGGGAGAATGGGGAATGGCGTAGGGCTGGGAGGGTCCTGAGGGGAACGGAGGGGGCCTGAGGGACTGAGGCGGGGGGGTCCTTAGGGGAATAGGCAGGTCCTAAGGGAAGGGGAAATGACCCTCCTGAGGGGAACTGGGGTGGCCTGAGAGGAATGAGGGTCAGAGGGAAAGGGTGTGGAACGGGGGATGAAGGGGTTGGGATGCCTGAAGGGGGAACCTGAAGGGAAGGGGCCCTTTCCTGAGGCCGGGATTGCCCCAGAGCTGGCGGCGCTCTCCGCTATGAGGGAGAGAGGTTCGGGGAGGGGGAAGACAAGCAGCACCCACGTTTTTTCTCCCTCCACGTGGCGAGGGGTGCGGGGAGGTGCGGGCCCGCCGGGGTGGAACCGGCATCCATGTAATTCCCGGGAGTCCCCCCCGGTGTCCCCAGGGGGTGGAATGCGGCAATGGATGTGTCAGCCGAAAGGGCAGCGTGGGGAGCAGTGCCAAAGGCTTCAGGCTCCCCGTGTCCCTGGTGCGTGCGGGGAGCGAGCCAGGAGGAACAGGGCTGCAGCCTTTGCAGAGCTTAAAATAACACGTAGGCAGCTCCATCCCCTCGCGGTGTGTGAAGCTCTCCCACTGGGAAGCGCGGTCCTAGGACGTCAGCCTGTGCTAATATGTGTACTGCTTCCCTCCCCGGTCTCGCAGGATAACGTGGAGAGGGCAGATGCGCTCCAGCTGACGGTGCAGGAGTTTGTGGAGCGCTATGAGAAGCCTTACAAGCCCGTGGTGCTGCTGAACGCCCAGGTGGGCTGGTCTGCCCAGGAGAAGTGGACGCTGGAGCGGCTGAAACGCAAGTACAGGAACCAGAAGTTCAAGTGTGGGGAGGACAATGACGGCTACTCTGTGAAGATGAAAATGAAGTACTACATCGAGTATATGGAAACCACACGTGATGACAGCCCCCTGTACATCTTTGACAGCAGTTATGGGGAGCACCCCAAGCGCAGGAAACTCCTGGAGGACTACAAAGTACCCAAATTCTTCACGGATGATCTCTTTCAGTATGCAGGGGAGAAACGGCGGCCGCCCTACAGGTACAGTGCAGGGACAGCAAGACAGAAGGGGTATTTCTCACCTCATTGGCTATTCCTGAATAGCTGTGATTGTCTCACGTTAAAAGAAAAAAAAAAAGGACAGCTTTATGTTGTCCCTTAAAAGGAGTGTACGTTTGTAATCCAGGGAAAGAGAAGATTTGTGTGTAACAAATTCTCTTTCTCCCACCAGAGCTGCTACAAGTTTATGGTGTTTTTTCTTTTTTTTTTTTAATTTCCTCTTAAGTCAGTTTACATCACTTCCTAGATTTTTTTAAATCTACATAGTTACTGAAAGATATGAAGATTGATTTCTTGCTCTGTGTGCCTTCTGGCTCTCAAATTTTAAGCACTTCAGGACTGGCTCCTTGGTTTTGCAGGGGTGGCTTTTGTACAGTGTGGAATTTTGTTTAATTATGAGTCAGTCCTTTTAAGGTAAAGATCTTAAGCTAGATTAGGATCTAGTGTAGGGAATAGTTCTTAGCTCTCCTTCAGATGATTTTGAGAACAATATTTTACATCTGTGAAGTCTTTTCAACTTTATTTTATCTTCATATTGGAAAAGGATTGAAACAACTCTTCATGAATTCAAATGCAGCAACCTTGTACTTTGGCTGTTAGATATAAAAGCTATTTCTGTCTGTGTTAATGCAACACTTCATAGCAGTACTAGCATGAGCTGAACCCTCCCAAATAATTAAAGTCTTTAAAGTGATGTTATAATTGTCAGACAATGCCTTGGCCCTCTGAGTGACATGAGGCTGTGATGTGGTTTATTTAAATTAAACCAAACAAGTCATGAATAATGATACTTCCCTCTCCCGTTCTCTAGTCCAGACAGGACTTTTTGCAGGAGTGAAGCAGGAACTTAATTCCATTTAAGATCACTGAAGTGGGTGTTTTTGCAGTGTTGTAGCAGATGCTTTTTATAATGCTCTTCTAAGAACACACAGCTGTGATTGAACAAAAGCACAGGAGGTGTAGTCTGTAGTAGGAACTGAATACACTTACAGAAGTGGGAATAATTTATCCAAGCTACAGGTAAACAGATAATGTGGTTGTGACTCATTTATATTGGTGTCTCTCTCCCCCATACCCTTCCCATCTGCAGGCACATGCTGAGCTTCTGTGATCTTGTGTACTTTGTTCAGGAAAATGTGGGTTTGTTTCAGGCTGTTAACGTTTTTTTGAGAGGTGAGTGGTGTGCGAGAGTTCACTGATGCCTCCTGGAATTAGAGGGTTCATCTGGGTACAGAAATGGATGAAGAGTGTCCATGACTTTCAGAGCACAATTGAAAATCTGGCAGGAAATGGTACAAATCATATGATGAGGATATGAGCTGTACAGGTTGGCCTCTGGATCGAGAGGTGTGTGATAATGTGTAGACCTTAAAGTAAGAATTGGTGCTGTTCAGAGCATTTTTATTGGTGGTGTTCCTCTGTAAGATAAAGACAGTAATTTTTGGAAGCCATTTACTGAAGCAGCTCTTTTAGTTTGGGGAGGGGGGTTGGGGTTTGCTTTCAGATTGACTTTAGGAGTCGAGAAGTTTTTAACGGTAAATTTGATGTCTTGTGGCAAATTGGGTTTTGTTCATTGTAAGTTAATTGCCTGGAGGAAGATGCTGGTAAATGACAGTGTTGCTAAATAAGGGTTTTTAAACCTGCATGTGTAGATTCAGGTTATTGTCAGAAAAATGGTATTGAATAGTAAATCTGTCTGTGCCAGTCAGATCTCCATGAGTTTTATGTCTTCTGTCTTCTTAGTGAAAGCCTTGACTGTTCTGCTCGTGGTTTAACCAGCCTTCCAAGGCTAATATGAATCTAAAGAGTGAACTGACAATAGAAATTATGAACACTTGCTTATTTACAGCTCCTTTGTGAACAAGGAAGAAAGCAGCTTGATAGTCAGACTTACAGTCCTACAGTTGGTGCTGGCAAATGATACTTGAAGACCAGCTTGATTTACACCTGTGCTGGCAAGGGGAGATGGAGAACTTGCTGGATTCCAATATTTTCTGAACCTCTGTACTCCTGTTGCTGGGCATCACCTGCCTGTCAGCCACACCATGGAGGGATCTTGTTGTTGCTCTAATTTCTATACTCCCTGCTCCCAAACAAGCGTTTATTGCCATTTTTCCCTCTTGATGCCTGGTGTTAAGTCACCTCACGCTGGTTTTTCTGGAGTAGATCTTGCTGCTCTGTTCAAGGGGAATGAGCAGTTGAAGGTGCTCCTGCAGTTGAAGACACAGAGTAGATAAAGTTCTCTGTTGGGAGAAATAAACCTTAAAAGTGGGGAATGGGAATATACACCTCAGATCCTGAATGGTCACTGGAGAACAAGCTCCATGTAGTTAAATGTTGGAATGAAAAGCCTGTTGTGAACAGAAGGCGCAGAAAGAGGCCAGGGTTGCATAACTTGTTCTATTCCTTGTGTTGCCTTTTGTTTGTTCCTCATTGTTCTGCAGTTCTGAATCTGCTTGAGCAGCAAATTTTAGAAAACTGTAGGAGAACCCCCCTGCCTAGATCCTAACACAGGCTGTTGTGACCTAACAGCATTCAGAAACCTTAAAATCACTATATATTTTACTGAAGAACTGTTTAAAGCAAAATACAGCTACGAAATATAAAAAGTTACCTTCACTTTCTTGTCCCACAGTCGTTCAGGTTGGTTTTTAGGTTAAAATCCTGTTGTATCTTTTTGCTATAGTGTGAATCTAACAAAATCAAGAATGTAAATGAAAGAATTGTAACTATTTTGATTTCTAACTGTCCGGTGTGAAGGAAGGGAGCTCCTTGCTTGCTCTGTGACTAAAGGACTGGTTTTCTTTATTCCCATGCAGATGGTTTGTGATGGGCCCACCTCGATCTGGAACAGGAATTCACATTGATCCCTTGGGAACCAGTGCATGGAATGCCTTAGTGCAGGGACATAAGCGTTGGTGCCTGTTCCCAACCAGCACTCCCAGAGAGCTGATCAAAGTCACTCGAGAGGAGGGAGGGAACCAGCAGGATGAGGCAATCACTTGGTTCAATGTCATCTATCCTCGGACACAGCTTCCCACCTGGCCCCCTGAATTCAAACCCCTGGAAGTCCTGCAGAAACCAGGAGAGACAGTCTTTGTGCCAGGTATGTACAAATCTCTCCAGTAGGTAAATCTGGGGAAAAAAGGTGTATTTTTAATATATTCATGTGTTAGGGAGGTGAAGAGAGTATTTCAGCTCTTTTATACAGCCCATCTCTTACAAATAAAGTCTCCTAAGCCCTTTCAGAAAGGGATACATAGTGCAATGCTTATTTTGAGGCTGTCCAGTTATTTTCTGAGTGTCCCAAAACGTGTATGGCCTGTGGCATGGGATTGCATGTGGTACAGATGACAAAACAAATGGACTTGAGTAGCAGCATCACAGGAATGTGATCCTGGACTAAATTGCAGTAACAGGAAACTGTGTGGGCATAAAATAAGAGGTATTTGAGTACTAATACCTGTTAGACAAAAATGTTTGAGTTCATACACACTGTAGCAAATTCATGACTGAATTTTGTAGCCTGGTTAATTTGACTGCCTATGAATTTTTCTTAGCTGTGGGAAATGAACTACTTAAAGATGCTGACACCTTCCACCCACCTCTCTGTGGTTATGTTTCATCTTGCATTTGAAATCAAAAGCTAAAGAAAGCTCTGCTAAAGATGCCCTTCTCTTTGAGCAGCTGCACACTGTGAGCCCATTGTAACTGGTGGGTGAGGTGGTGGTGGGATGAACATGTGAGTTCAGTGCCAAATTCTGACCTCTGAATCTTGCATCATTTTAGTACAGCACCCCCCTTAGCTTGTGTCCACATTGCTTGTCTCTAACATACAGCTGACTTCATGTGTGAAGAGTGCCTTGTGATTGTCTTGGCACTTATTAGTGACTCCTCAGTGTACCTTCTGTTAAGAGTTTGTAGCTGTCGGGTTCCATTAAACTGTTCCCTTAGTCTTTTATGAGGTTATAAGTGGGTTGTAAGAACTTCACTGTCTATTTTTATCCTATGTGGGGAAACGATTTTGCAGCTATTTTTAAATGAAAGGTTAGTCTGTAGTCATAAGAACCTTACAAAATCAGCGTGGAAAGTGCTCTCCAGCTGGACAGAAAGGCCTCTGTGCTGTCTGGGTTACAATGGCTCCTGCTGTTAAATAAACCATCAGTAGCCAGTGTGTTGCTGTCAAGTCAGATCTTTTTGTGAGCTGGGTAATTTGGTCAGAGTGTGGAGCAGCCTTCTGTAACAAAACCTGTCAAGCACTGGAGTGAGAGCTGAAATTAGCCTGAGGAAAGATGACCTGGTGGCAAACTCGCCTGGGTGGGGGGAAATAATGTCCAGTTTCCACCTGCACTATGGGAAGAGTGTTCTTGAACTTGCTCTCTGCCCTGTAGCCAGCAGTGGTCATTGGTGTTGTGTTTTAGGTGGCTGGTGGCACGTTGTTCTCAACCTTGACACGACTATTGCCATCACACAAAACTTTGCCAGCTGTACCAACTTCCCTGTGGTGTGGCACAAGACGGTGAGAGGGAGACCCAAACTCTCACGGAAATGGTACAGGTGAGAGGTTTGGTGCCTTTCTTCTCATGTTCTCTATTTAAAACAAAACCTAAAAATACTCATTTACACGCAGTGTTCCAGTTCAAAGGCTAACCCTGAAATTTCAACTGGGTTTAGGATCCTAAAGCAGGAACATCCTGACTTGGCAGCCTTGGCTGATTCAGTTGACCTGCAGGAATCTACTGGTATCGCTTCCGACAGTTCGAGCGATTCTTCCAGTTCCTCAAGTTCCAGCTCCTCAGACTCTGATTCAGAGGTAATGCTTTTTACTGCAGTAAGTGATCCATATTCTGAAATTGTATTGCTTTTTCCATACCTGATCATTTGTCCTAATCCTAATTTTCCTGTCTTATGGAAGAAATTAATGGAAAGCAAGTAAACAAATCTACCTGGGGGAGGAGCCTGTGGTCTTAGCAGGTTCTGTTTGCTGAAGCCTCTCTGCATTGCTAAATGGATTTTGTTTGTTTGATCTATGTCTATATTATATACAAATCTGTCACTCATTTAGCTGATCTATGCTTTGTAAAATGGCTGCAAAATGAATGTTCTAAAAATGGGGAGGAGGAACAAGATCCAAAGCAGATCAGTTATGACAGGGGACTCTTCTAGGCACCTAAATCCATCACAGCCACTGAGTCTGCGCTTGGAAGATGAGATCCTTCAAGGGTCCAAAGGGAACACATTCCCATTGTCTTGCCCCAGTCAGCTTTAGTCAGTGATGAAATCTCAGAACATTCCTGGTCCCAATTTTTTTTTTAAGCGCTTAATTTGAAATTTGTCTCACGTGTCCAACCTCAAATAGCACATTCTTTGAACGTTTGGGGGTTTCTGAGGCAGCTCTGGTGGTGAATTCCACAGCACAAACTCTGAATTCTAGTTCCATCTTTCCACTCTCCAGTGTGACTCTGGCTCTGAGACAGAGGGGATGATGCACCGCAGGAAAAAGCGGAGGACGTGCAGCATGATGGGGAACGGGGACACCACGTCCCAGGACGACTGTGTGAGCAAAGAGCGCAGCTCCTCCAGGTGACCCGATGGCATCTGTTGTTTTTAAACAAGCACAAGACAATACGAGGCAGAGCTGGCAGACTTCAGATAGGTGATTCCTCAGGACAGAGGGATGGAGAGCAAGGGATTCCTTACAGGACATTAAACAGTTGGCCAGTGGTGGAATCCTCCCTTCATGAGTTATTTTAATTGCTCCAAATGGAAAACTTAATATTCTTAAATTTTTTAAAACTAGGGGTTTTATTTAATAAACAGTTTATTTCTTTTCCTAGTTGTCTGTTTTAATAGAGGTAAGGATTTGATTTTATTTTTGCTAAATGGCCTGAGAGGTGGAATGTTTTAACTGTGCTCTTCAGAGAGCACAAATGGATAGTGAACACTTAAAGATGAGGACTGGTCAGGCAGGACTCAGGTTTCCATGCCTGGTTCAAACAGAAAAGCTCCAAGTAGTGGTACGGTTTTTCTTACTGTTGCCTTGATTATTTCAATTTGATCCACTGTTTTATCTGTTAAAGGCAAAACTCATCCAAAATTCCAAATGCCTGTGTTTATATTTCAAATAAATAAATAAATAACAAGCAAGTTTCAGTCAGTCTGGAAGGAGGGAATATTAATATTACAGAATCAAGAATAGATATGCTTAGGGTAAAGTTGCTGAGGAAGGCAGTTCTCTGGACTTGTCAGGTTAAAAACAGTGGGACACTGGGAATCTGGGGGGTACAGTGCAGGGAGGAAGTTACTTGCACATTCTTTGCTGAATGAAGCATTTTTCTCATGTAGCAGAGGCTTGCCAAAATTCTTAAGCAAATTCCTTGCTGGACTGGCTGGCTGCCTGCAGTAGGGTGCTGGCTAGTTCCTGAGCTGTTGGATGCTGCAGGTTTGGCATGGGTGCAAGTGCTGTGGTGACTTACTGTGTGGCCTGCTAAAGGTGGTGTGCAGCAGTAATTTACCTGAGGAATTCCATATTCCCAGTATTGTGCCTGAATTCCCAGTGTAGGCTACTGCCTGAAGTGCTGTGTCTTCCTGTGCTGCTCTCTTGTTTTCAGAAGTTGCTTGTAACTGAATACAATGGAATTACAAGTACAGGGCATCATTAAAAGCTGGGGAGAACTGTACTGACTGCTTATTTTGCCCTGGAGGTTTTCACAATTTGTTTGTTACGACGCTGTCAAATCCCATTTCAGCAGCCACTGTGACTCCAGGCAGGGAACAAGCAGCAGGAGAGAACAAACCCTGCTGCAGACCCTGGTTTAGAAAAAACCCTATGAAAATGCATATCTGTTCTTCTGAAAACCCTGTGCATTTCTAAATTGTTTGCAGTTCAAATTTTAAACTGAATACCTTAAATATTAAAAATTAGCACCTTGTCTAGAACATTTGCTTTCTGGGTTTCACTGTTCTTCCTCCTGTGTGTTGGTTGTGAGGGCGGGTGGGCGTTCTGTTCCAGCTGTGTGATGGATTAGTTGATAGAAACGCTCCCAAACATGAAACCTTACCCTGCTTGTACAATTCTGGAGGAAGAAATAAGCCTGAAATTAATCTGCATGCTGCGATCTCGTGCCCTGATGTAAGGGGAAAGCTCAAAGGCAGTTGTACCTTTTTTTGACAGGATTAGGGAATCTTGTGGAGGCCGCAGCTACCCCTGAGTGATAACACCACGCGATCGAAGCTCCGTTAGCAGCCAGCCAGCTCTGTTCTACCCCCTCCTGCTTCTGTTTCTCACAGTCCTTACGTTTTTTGTCACTCTTCCTCGATCCAGACATCTGTCTTCGTTATGTCCAAGGTTGGCTCCTGAGTAGCTCGTAGGGGAGTGCCCCACCACGTCCTCGTGCAATGCTTTGTCCCCCCTGCGCCCCGGGTGAGTGCACTGTAACCCAGCTGTGGGTCAGGACACAACGAGTGTTCAATGGGTCACCTGACTGGCAAGGAAGACAATGGTCAGTTTTTAAAGAACTCTTTTTAAAACCAGCAGGTGAATAAAAACCTGCCTTGCTTTGACACTGTCATATGTTTACATGTTGTCCTGTACACTTGAGGAAAGGAACACCAGCCCTGTTGGCCTAACGGGAACGTCCGACGGATCTTGCACCGGAATTTCGGGAAGGAGGAGAAAGAGAAATTAGCTTCTGCAAGGACTGAGCTGTGGAAAATGGGTCTTTGGATCTTATCCTGCTGCAGGAGGATGTTGCTGTCGGGGCTGGCGCTTCCAACTGCGGGTCACATAACATCACAGAATACCCTGAGTTGGAAGGGACCCACCAGGATCATCGAGTCCAACTCCTGGCCCAGCACAGGACACCCCAAGAGTCACACCATGTGCCTGAGAGCATTGTCCAAATGCTTCTTGAACACAGGATTGGTTCTGTGACCACTTCCCTGGGGAGCCTGTTCCAGTGCTCAACCACCCTCTGGGTGAAAAACCTGGTTGTGATATCCAACCTAAACCTCCCCTGACTCAGCTCCAGCTGTTTCCTGGAATCCTGTCACTGATCACAGGAGTGAAGAGATCGGTGCCTGCCCCTCTGCTGACCCTCAGGAGGATGATGAAGACCCCAGTGAGGTCTCCCCTCAGTCTCCTCCAGGCTGAACAAACCAAGTGACCTCAGCTGCTCCTCATAAGGCTTCTCCAGTCCCTTCACCATCCTCATGGCCCTCCTTTGGATACTCTCTAACAGCTTAATGTCTTTTTTTATATTATGTCCTCCCCAAACTGCCCCAGTGTTGCAGTTGAGGCCACCCCAGAGCAGAGCAGAGCGGGACAATCCCCTCCCTGGCCTGGCTCACCATGCTGGGCCTGATGCCCTCAGGACAGGGTTGGCCCCCCTGGCTGCCAGGGCACTGCTGACTCATGGCCATCTGGCCATGGACAAGGACCCCCAGGTCCCTTTCCCAGCACTGCTTCCCAGCCTCTCATTCCCCAGTCTGTACACACAGCCAGGGTTGCCCCATCCCAGCTGCAGAATCCAGCACTTCCCCTTGTTGGACTTCACACGGCTCGTGATTGCCCAGCCCTCCAATTTGTCAAGGTCTGGTATCAGCAAACTTGCTCCAGTATTCCTTTGAGTCCTGTGTCCAGGTCATTAATGAAGATGCTGAAGAACACTGGGCTGAGAATGGAGCCCTGTGGAACCCCTGTAGTGACTGATGCCAGCCTGATGTCACCCCAGTCACTGTCACCCTCTGTGCCCAACCAGTGAGCCAGTTGCTCACCCATCCTGTAAGACGGTTATCCAGCTGTGGGCTGGACAGTTTGTCCAGAAGGATCCTGGGAGGGACAGTATCAGAAGCTTTGCTGAAGTCCAGAAAGATTCCATCCACTGGCTTCCCTTGATCAATCCTGTCGTACAAGGAAATCGGGGTCAATGGCTGTGACCAATGCCTGCATTGACTTTCAGATGGTTTTCAATACCTCCCAGAATAATCTTCTCCATAACTTTACCAGGCACTGAAGGGAGACTGACAAGCCTGTAGTTTCTGGGGTCCTCCTTCTTACCCTTCTAGACAACTGGGACAACATTCACCAGCTTCCAGTCAGCTGGGACTGGAGAAAGCTTTTGTGATGACATCAGCATCTCCTTGAGGATTCTGGGATGAATCCTATCAGTCCCATAGATTCGTAGGGATCCAGATGGAGCAGCAGATCCCACAGAGTTTCAGGGTCAGCTGGGAGTTGCTCATTCTCACAATCACGGTCCTCCAGCTCAGGGTATTGAGACCCCCTTGGTCCATCATCCATGTGGAAGACAGAGGCAAAGGAAGTGTTAAACACCTCTGCCTTCCTGTTTGGGAGGGTCCCATCCCCATCCTGGAACAGGCTGCTGTTGTTTCTATGCTGCCTTTTGCCATTAATGTATTTGAAAAAAACCTTTTATTGTCCCCCACGTTTCTGGCAGCTTCAAACCCGGTTGAGTTTTGGCCACACAAATTTTCTCCCTACAGTGATGAGCAGCATCTCTGTGTTCTTCCCATGTCACCTGACCTTGGTTCCACTGGGCACACACCTTCCTTTTTCATGTTACTTCCAAGAGAAGATCCCTGTTCAGCCAAGAAGGGGAAGGTGGTGTGAATGCTCCAAGCACTGAAGCATCTTCAGCAGAGGTGCCCACCAACCTGAAGCATCTTTTGTGGTCTTAATCTGTGTGCTCCATGCACACACCTGAGGTGCAACACCTTACCCAGCACCAGTCCATTTACTTTTGCTCTGTGTCTGTTATGGTGACAGGTGACAAAGCTGCACTAGCACCTTGTGACAGGAAACTTGATGGAGCAGGGGAATCCTGGAGTTTCTTGCACAGCAAAAACTGGGAGGGAAAAGTCAGCATTTGCCAGTAATTACCATCCTTTGGGTGCAGGTGTAATATTTAGCACAAGGCAACTGCTGGCAAAGTCTGACTCTTACTTACACGATCACAGCAGTTGCAGGGCTTTAAAAACCAACCAGTTCTGGGACTGTGGGCAGTTCACATCCCTAAAATGGCTTTTCTTTGAGCATGTGGGTTCAGATGTTTATGAAACTTGCAGTGCCACTTTTAAAGGACTGGGAGGGGAATGTGTTGTTGGTTTATGCTTTTTGAAAATGCCGTGTGTTGCTTCAGTCTGTGTTAGGTGCATCTGTATTATGCCTGGTAAAGCTCTCGTCCCCAAGGGATCTGTTGGAACTGCTGGTTTGGTTATTTAGCAGGTGTGTGTCTGACTCAAGGTGTGCTGCAAGAAAATCTGAACACCACAGGCAGAAGCTGTCTGAGTTGGGTGCTCTTCCAGGGGTGCTTTCCTGAGCTGTAGGAGGTGGTTATAGGATCTCACTTTATTGGGAGAGGAAACCTGACAGCAGAAGTGCCGTGTGTGTTGTGGACATGTAATTATGCCAAGGCACTGATTAAAGAGCAGATTGGCAGCCTCAGCTGTGACTTTCTTAGACATGTTGGGTCTGATGGAACTTGGAGCATTGCTTGTCTGGGTTTGCTGATCTTCTTTTAACCTTGTCTTTTCCTATTTAAACACTCCCTCCTTTCTTGGAGACCAGGCCATATCCTATTGTACAAGGGAATCCTAAATATGTTTGTCAGGGTCTCTGTTTTTGACTCTTCTGTGCCAGTCAGTTTGTGTAGGAGCAGTGTGGTGGCAGGGAAATGGTGAGAGGAGGGTTTTTTTGGTACACTTGAGCTATCCAGATTCCCAAATTTTCTGTGATGACCAGCGAGCACTGCACTGTAGGCTGTGCACATTGTTCCAAAAAATTACTTCATTAAAAAAAAACCAAACAAACAACAACTTCTCAAACTCCTGGTGCTTCTGGCCAAGGCCAGAACGGCCTGGGAGCCTGCACAATCCATGTGTGTCTTCTCAGAGCTGCAGCTGCTGCCTTTTGGAAGAATGTGGGGCCTGGAGAGGCAAAGGCTCACAAGGACCAGCCCTGTCACAGTGAGGGGAGATCTTGGGAGAGCTGTTCCGTGCCTGCTGTGGTGGTTGGACAACACCTCAGTGAGTTGCAGTTGCTTTTGGCATGTGGGAATGAGTTTTGCAGTCTTAAAATCTCCCATGTGTGTGAACACCTGAGCCCTGTGCTGGGAAAGCCACACCTCTGCCTCTGGAAGCACAGTGGGAAGATCAGAGTGCAGAGGATTCATCCACACCTGTGAACTCTTCCGTGGTGTGAAATAACACAATTTCAGATGAAGCCTGTGTTGGCCTGACACCCCTCACAGAAAAGCAGCATTTGCAATGGACTGCAAGGCATTGTGATACCAGCAACACTCTCCTGAGTGCTCCACAGGGCACTTCCTGCTGTGAAAAAGTATTTGCTCAGGCTACCTGGGAATCAGCACTCTGGGATCTCTGGTTCTTCTGCTTATGGCTTTTGCCTTGGCTGAGTTGGTGAGCTGCTGTCTTTGCTTGAGCAGTGAGGAAAATCCCTGCCTCACAGGGGTGTTGTGAGGCTGAACTGTAATTACTGTGTGAGATGCTTTGAAGTCATCCACCCACAAAAAGTGTTCCATTCATCCCGAGCAACCTGAGACTTCCGAGCCCTGTGGTAGCTCTTTGTAGCAGAAAACATTGGGGATGTTGTTCAGCTCTCTTGGCCACGTGGTGTTCTGTGGTGGCCCTTCCAGAATTGCTGGGTGGTACATAAACTGTAGCAGAACAAGGCTTTTTGTTTTCACCAGGGTTGAACTGTTGCTGTTTCATGGCCTGCTCTAAACAGCAGGTCCTGCTAGAGCAGGATTTGCTTTTAAATAGGACTAGATTAAATTCTCATCAGGGAGTCAGCCTCGCTGGCCTTACAGGAAGGGGGTGAGCTGGTGCTTCCCAGGCCCTCATTCCAGGCTGGATAAGTGAGGAAGAAAGTTAAAAACTGTGCTCCCTTTGTGCCTAGCTCTGTGCTTGTGGGCAGCTGACTGGGGACAGTGGGGTTTGTGCTCTCACTTCTCCAGGTTTGTGCTTCTTGGGGTATCCATGTCTGTTGTTCCAGCCCCTCTGTTTTTGTGTCCTGTAGAGCCCCTGGATGCAGCTGGTGCATCACCCACAGCCCGTGGGTCCCTTGTTTCCTTGAGCCCCAAAGTGGCTCTGCCTCAGCCCCGTGGGCTCTGGGGGCTGCTCTGTCCCCTGGGGAAGGGCTGGGAGCCTTGGGCTGGGTTTGGACTGTGACCTATGTCCTGCCTGCTCTGGGAAAGGTGGAGGGATTTGGGAGCCCTGGCCTTGCTTTTGGGTCTGATGGCCAGCACAGGCTGTGACAGTTCGTGAGGAAACAACCACACACTCCTTCCGACCCACAGATGTGAACCGGAGGCTCCAGTCCCGGCAGCTGTTCCCTGCACAAGTGCTGTGGGAGCAGGTGATGCTGAGGAAGTGCTGGCAGACCTTCCTCCCCTTCCCAGCTCACGTGCACTAGCTCCACTTTGTCTTCTCAGTTGCATTAAACCTCTCCAAGTGCTTCGAAGAAAGACAGCAACCTCTTTCATAATTAACCCTGACCTTCTCCTCTCTGAATCCCCAGCCATTGTGGGGTGGGAAGCAAGACTGTTGGCTGTATCCAGTCTGAAATGCCTCTGTGGGCTCATCGTACCAGGATGTTTTTGGCATCCCCCTTGCATAGGGGGGGAAGGAAAGTGTTACCCATTCATGTGACAGTCCCACTGTCAGCTCCAAGCCCTGCCACTGCCCTTTAGCTGCTTTTATCACCCATCCAGCAGAGCTGGGATACTTGTCTTGTTCAGATGATTGTGGTTTTGCTTTTTATTTTAAATAAAATCAATTATTTTGCATTATCCTGTCAAGTAGTCTCTTCATATCATGAAAGTTACCAAACTGTACCACCTGCTCTGTATTACAAGATGCTTTTGTGTTGAATTTCTGGTGCTACCTCACACTGGTGAGAGGGGGATTCACGTTCCAGGTGTTGTGTGCTGATTTTGGAGGGCCACCAAATCTATCAAAGGGATGGAGCACTTCCATGAGGAAGGGGTGAGAGAAATGGGATTGTTCAGCATGGAAAAGAGAAGCTTCAGGGTGACCTAAGTGGATCCTTCCAGTACCTGAAGGGAGCTATGAGAAAGAGGGAGAGAAGCTATTTACAAGGGCCTGGAGTGACAGGAAAAGGAGGAATGGCTTCAATCTGTCAGAGGGTAGTGTTAGACTGGATATTGGGAAAAAATTTTTCCTGTGAGGGTGGGGAGGCCCTGGCACAGGCTGCCCAGAGCAGCTGTGGCTGCTCCATCCCTGGAAGTGTCCAAGGCCAGGTTGGATGGGGCTTGGAGCAACCTGGGCTGGTGGAAGGTGTCCCTGCCCATGGCTGGGGGTGGAACTGAATGGGCTTTAAGGTCCCTCTCAACCCAAACCATTCCATGATTCCACATAAGCCACACAGGGCAGAGAGGCTCTGGAAGGGCTGGACTCCCAGCAGAGCTGACTGACTCCCTGCCCATCCCTGGGCACCTCAGGGCAGATCTGCCTCTGAGGGTGCTCCTTGTGTGCCAAAGCTGCTTCAACAAATCTGGCTGTGAGCTGGAACAAGGATTGGGAAAGTGGAAATATTTTGTCAGTGAGATCTGTTGAAACTGGTAACTGTAGGTAAATCAGCTGGAACAGAGTGTGGGACAGCAGCCTGGAGGCTTTTGAAATATTTATAGCAATACATTGTAGAGTGAAACACCTCAAAGAGTAATTGGCTTTGTGGCAGCAGACAGGCAGTTTGCTCATTTCCACTTAACATAAACCTCTTTCCTCCCCTTCCCAAACACAGCTGGAAACATTTTTCTTGTTTACTGTCACCTATAAAACCAGGTTTTTTGTCCCTTCACTTCTCTCTACCCATGACCTACTCATGTCCCCTGCAGAATGCTTTCGTAACTGATCTCTCCTGCTTTTCAGTCCTGAGAGATGCAATTTTGGGTCCACCCCACTTGGGTGCCTGTTCTTCCTAATTTGCAGGTGCTGCTGATATCTCCTTCAGTGCCTCTGTTGGCCTTGCAATCAGGACTTGATTTGTTTTTATTCCTCTGGATTTATCTACACATCTTCCTTATTGTGACAGTTGCAACCTCCTTTCAACAAGGAGGAGAACATACTGATGTTTTAGTTACTGCTGGGGAGCTGACAGTGCAGGGTTGGATTGTTGATGCTGCACCTTGCCAATGTTCTTGCTCCTCTCCTCCAGTTTGATGCACAAGTAAACAACTCCTACTTTTTCTTCTCTGGCAGTTGGAGAGCAAGTCACAGACAGGGCTGTGTTCCTACTGGAGTGTCAGGCATGGCACTAAGCAGCTGCATGTTTAAGACTGGGGTTGGACTAACATTTGCAGCATGTTTTTTTTCCTCAAGGCACACAAAGGCTGCTCTGTGGTGCTGCACCCCCTCTGCTTCCAGAGCAGTGTGAATCAAAGCAGGTAGAGCTGATTGGGAATCTGTTCAGAGGGAAATAATCATTCCATGTCCCTCCTGGTCTGAAACCTGGTGGCTCCCACCTGTCTGTGAGTCCTGTAACCATGTGTGGTCTGGTTGAACAGAAGGACCTGGAGCTGGGGGCTGCCACCACAGCAAATCTGTGTATCCTGCCTGGAGGAGGAGGAGGGTGAGGGCAGCTGGAGCAGCAGCAGCAGCTGGTCCTGCTGTGTCCCAGCTGTGCTGACAGGGAAAGGCGTACCAGGGCTGTAGGAGAATTTTGGAATTGCTTTTCTGATGCAGCACTGCCTTGTTTAGACCCAAGGCTGTGTCATCTCTCAGCTGTTCCACTGCAGCTGGGGCTGGAATGGCTGCCAGTATCCAGGAGCTTTCGGTTCACTGTTGGGAATATCGGTTTGTATCAACTTGCTGTCAAGGGCAAGGCTAGTTGTACAGCTGGTTCAAAACTCTCAAGATCCTCAACAACAACTTGGAGCCTGCCCTGGCCCAGGGATTAGGCTGGGAAATGAGTGTTAACATGATGGAAGAGCTGTACTGGGTGACCTAGAAGAGGCGGTAGTGACAGAAGCTGAGGGGGAAGGTGTAGAAACAAGCACTCACAGGAGGGTTCTTGGGTAGGATCATTCCATCTGGTGGGAGCCACCCCCACCTCTGTGCTGGCTCGAAGCTCCTGGTGAGCTGAGCTGTGCCACTGCTGGATTGAACCTGGGCACCCCAGCAGCTCCAGAGGCAGCACAGCCGGGTGTCAAAAGGCAAAGGAGCAGCCAGCCAGGTGGGTGAGTGACCTCTGATCCAGTGTCAGCTGCAGAACAGTGAGTACAGGGGCATTTCCTGGGATAGCTTCTCATTTCTGGCATCAACACAGAGAGGGCTGTGTTCTTGGCAAGGAAAAAGTGGTGTCAGTGACTGGGAGCATGACTGGGGCTCGTGGAAATAATTTGAGTTTTGGACCAGTTAGTTATAAGACTGGTCTGTGCTAAAGCTTTATGTGAGGGAAAATGGGTTCTTAGAGGATCTTAGAGAACACACAGAATTGTGTGTTTCCACACTGGAAACCAGCATGTATCTGCCCCCCCCACTGCACAGGATCGTGTACAGACATGCTTGGGTTACAGCCGGAGTGGAGAGAGAGGTATTGGGGCCGTTGCTCCAATGACTCTTTGCTTTGGGTGGGAGGGACGCAGAGCACCTCGGAACAAGGCGTGTCTGTGCAGCTCACAGGCTGCCGGAGACTGAGAACGGGTAGTGTGGTAAATCAGGTCTCTTCTATGCCTCCGAAGGCTCTGCCGGCTGTTCCGCGCGTTATCCCCGGATCCTGGGAGCGGTTCCTGGGAGCGGTGCCTGGGAGCCGGCTCAGCTCAGCCCCTCTCGCAGGCAGATCTGCAGCGCAGCACTTGCCGGGGATGTTTTCCGGAGCAGTTGTCACCGCAGCTCTTCTGAATCCCCCTTTGTTGGCAAAGCTCTTCAGCTGCTCCCAGCCCTTGGCTCCCACGGCTGTGCCCTGGAGCTGGGCCCTGTGAAAGCCGCTTCTGTGCAGGGTCGGGGCCCTCGGGGACCATTCCCAGCCACCCGCTGCCCGGAGCTCTCAGGGACCGTCCCCGGCCCGGCGGGCGCTGCAGGGCGGTTCTCCTCCCAAGAGAGGGCAGCGTGCTCATGCTGCTGCCCCGCTCCGGGTTCAGACCGACCCTGGAACGGGGATAGGGACGGGATGGGAGTGCTGTGTCCAAGGGATCGCCCTCTCGTAGCCCCGCTTTGCCAGCAGATTCCCTGCTGGTCTCTTCCAGAGCCGGCAGGCAGGACCAGGGCAGAGATCCCTGGCTGGGAGCCTGCCTGCCTGACCTGGAATGTGAATCCATCCCCTCCTGCCCCGGAGCGTGCGGGAGGCATTAATCGTCCCTTGTAAGTTGATAGGGGAACCCTACGGATACCTCTGTGCCTCCCAGTGGGAGCCTTGGCCAGAGACCAGGCCAAGTTTACTCCACCCAGTTCCCTGTTTCTGCCTGGGGCATCATCCCTGTCAGGTCACATTCTGCACGACAGTCAAGCTCTCGCTCCTGGTCTGGATGTTGCTGATCCTGTCACCTGTTACTGCATGAGGTTGGCTCTGTCAGAGCAGCTGTTCTGGCAGATGTGTCCTTGCTGCTCTCAAGACTGGGAGTGTTGTGTCTCAGAGAAATACAAACCCTGCAGTTCTCACAGCTCCTGAGAGTGCAGCAGGTTCCAGCAACTTGACAGTGAATTGCTGCAAGTCCAGAAGCCACTAATGGGCATTTCTGAGGCTCCTGCTGGTTCCCCTGTCAGGGATCCCGACCTCGGGAGAAGGCTCTTATTTTAAGGCTGTGATAAATCCTGCTTGGGAGGGTTCTTGATGAAGTGGTCTGTGCTCCATGCTCCGTGCTGGGTTAATGCAAGCCACATGCTGCTGCATTCCTGAGCGGGCAAACACCCTCCAGCAGACTTCCAACCAAGAGCCATGGAAAATTTGTGCTGCCAGGGGTAAAGAGCAGGAGGTGTCCTGGATGTTGACAGTAATCGAGGGCACTGTGACAGCTGGAAATCTGTGCATCAGTGGGTAAGGCCAAAACACCTCCCAAGTCACCCTGCCAGCAGCTCACAGTGGCCAGTTTCTGTCAGTCTCACCCTAAGTCCCTCTTTGTGCTCAAAACTGACAGTCCACATGAACACAGGAGCAAGGACCTGCTCCCTGGAGTTTCCCCACCCTGGTTCCATCTCCAGCCATGAGCAATTTCCAGGGCTCAGGGGAAGCCTCCTAAAGCAAGTGATGCACTGGATTTGGGATGGCACCTTCACCGCTGTTGGGATTTGGACAAGTAGGGAGAAGAAGGGACATAATATACATCAAAAACCCTGCTGAACCAAACAGTGCCCTGACACTGCCAACCTCTGGGTGTTTTGGCCGAGCTCTGGAGCAGCTGTGATGATCAGGGCCCAGGAGATGCAAAGCTCTGCATAGGAGGGGAGATAAGTACCGTGGCTGGTTGTTACTAAGAATACAATTATCCATTCGCAAACGATTGCCTGCCTGATAGGATTACCAATAAAGACAAACACAGGGAGGATCATGGCTTCACTTCCTTCCTCCCGCCCCAGGGGGATTTAATCCCATCTTTGTGTTTTGTCTATAGCCAGTCAATAAAAAACTCTGCTTCATTTCTGGTGATATCTTCCAAGTTTTTTCCCTGGAGGAAGCTTCGGGGGAGAATTCCCATGTCTGCTCTCCTTGCATGCAGCTGGGAGAAAGCTCCGTGCTGGTTTTACCCTGGCAGAAATAGCTTAGGCCTTCTAATTTCAGCCTGCTTTGTAAAAGGTTGGCTAATCCTCCCAGCAGTCTCTAGAAGCACGAAATCCTTGGTGGTAGAGTCTGGAAGGACCCGACAAACCCCTTGGCCAGTGTCCTTGCCAGCCTGTGGTAGGTTTTGGGCACATCCTGATTTTTGAGCCTCCTGTTTTCCAGATGCTCCCAGCAGCAAGGTGCTGGGAGGGAGGCTCTGGCAGCCCAGCTGCTCTCAGCACCCACTTACCTGGTGGGTGTGACAGCAGTTTATGGCACAGAGGAACCACTGACACCATTGCAGCTCTTGGGGAAGGTGGAGTGATGCTCTAAAGCTTGGCATGGACATGCTGCCAGATGCTCCTCACCCAGGGGAGTCAGGACAGCCTTCCTGGCCCTGCCAGCCCCTCCACTATCCAGCCAAGGGCTAACAAGGTGCAAATGGCCATTAAACACAACCTGGAGGGCAACCCCAGCCTGTCAGAGCTCACCAAACTGTGGGTGCCTGCCTGCCCACAGGGAGCATCTCAGGAGACAGACACCTTCCCAGTCAATGGTTATGAATGGGACCCGTTAACGAGTGGCAGGACAAGAGGAAATGTCCTCAAGTTGTGCCAGGGAAGGTTTAGATTGGATATTAGGAACAATTTCTTCAGTGAAAGGGAGTCAGGCATCGTAACAGGCTGCCCAGGGCAGTGGTGGAGTCACGATCCCTGGTAGTGTTCAAAAACGTGTGGATGTGGCACTTGGGGACATCATTTAGTGGTAAACGTGGCAGTGCTGCGTTAAGGGCTGGACACGGTGATCTCAGAGGTCTTTTCCAACCCAAATGATTCTAGGATTTGACGATACAAGAGTCTGCCGACCAGTCTGGGAATGATTTTGCGAATGTAGGGCAGTGTTTAATGAAAGATCCCCGCGTCCCAAGCTGGACACTCGCATCATGCAGAGCGGGGCTGCTTGCCCCTCAAGCCTTCCTCTGCCGGTCCCCCCTTCCCAAATCCCACCCCTGGGTGCGGGTGGATGCGGGTGGCGCATCCCCGGCGGGCGGGGGCTGTCTCTGGCCGGCGGCTCGGT